>JARFJB010000664.1:2002500-2562500 GCA_036346205.1 Vesta saturnalis
CTATACACACGTAAATTCCCTATGAGGCAGAATGGGTCAAGCCATGCTACTTAAACCCAACATAGTAGCGCAATAATTTTGTAGTCACCGAGATCTACTTTCAAATGGTTTTTCTATAGAACATTGTAGCAAAATTTACATTGTTTTGCGCTTCTAACTCAATTTTTATTCAATGGTTATTTTAAGCGCCTTAAAACTATTTTGGTGGCAATAATTAGTTATAATTAATATAACATTTTTTATTAACTTATTCATTTACAGTGTTCTGAAGCATGTTTACTCATCAATGTTTAATTAATGTATTTAAGTTATTATTGGTCTGCGATAAATGAGCGGTACTCTAGCAAAGTGCATGTAGGTTCAAATCCTACTCGAGGTAAACTTTTTATTTATGTGTTTAATAAAATTAATAATAATTATTAATTAAATATTTACTTTTGAACTTATTCGTTCATAACAAAACTTATAATAATTTAACAGTAGCCTAGTTGGTTTCGTATATGTGTATCCTTGCAATATTGCAGGCTCAGATTGCATTAATATAAGTAATTTGGCTGTATTCTCATTATATTTAGAATTTACATAGCAAACTAGGTCGTAGGTTCAAATCCTACTCGAGGTAAACTTTTTATTTATGTATTTACTAAAATTAATAATAATTTTTAATTACATGTTTACTTTTGAACTTGTTCGTTCATAACAAAACTTATAATAATTTAACAGTAGCGAAGTTGCTTTGGTACATGTGAATCCTTGCGATATTGCAGGCTTGGATTGCATTAATATAAGTAATTTGACTGTATTCTCATTATGTTTAGAATTTACATCAGTTCTACATACGTACGGACCACATTTACATCGATTGGGGCTTGTATCTCGATAGATCAGTTGGTTAGTGCGGTACTCTAGCAAAGTACAGGTCGTAGGTTCAAATCCTACTCGAGGTAAACTTTTTATTTATGCATTTAATAAAATCAATAAAATTTTTAATTACATATTTAGTTTTGAACTTATTCGTTCCTAACAGAACTTGTAATAAAGAAAATAACGGTTTATGGAAAAATAAATGTTTGCTGTATAAATATGCATGATTTGTTATGTAAATTAGTTCTTAGGAATAAACAATTGGATAGTGTCGTTTAGATTTTTTTTACTTTTTAACTTCATTTAATGTTGAAGAATATTTTTTCTCGGCTACGAAATATAAATTGGTTATGTTGTAGTGTCGACTAGCGATCTTTCAATATTAAATGATATACGGGACAACAAGCAGTGCAAATACATCATTTATTAGCCAATTTTCGTTTCTGTTTTTCGGTTGACACCCACAAAATGACACAGCTGAGAAAGATTGAAATCATTTAATGGACGTAAATTTTATGAAGTCGTCGTGATGTTGGCAACAATTTTCTCCTACTAATGTATTGGACTCATTGTTAAAGTGTTGTTGATCTTAATAGGTTGAAATTAAGATAAAAATTGTTCTTTATTTTGCACGAAACTCCAAATAAAAAAGCACTTTACTACTAATTACTCCATTTTTCTTTTGTTTGCTCACAATATTATTTATCAATTTATGTGTTCGCTCCAAATACGTCACTGTTAATCTAGTTATTTAACAGCTTTTAAAGAAGCTAATTTAAGTGGTAGGTACGAAGAAAGTTGTTAGCTCGATTCTCAAAAGGTAAAAACAGAACAAATATTGCAAAGGAGTTCTCGAAACAAGTATGCACTTTGCTTTTATCTTTTGTTGAGCATCTCTCTAGTGTGCACTTAATTTTCTTAATTTTACTTTACGCTGAAACTTTGAAATGTGTATGTTGGTACTTTTCATAGACTTACTTTACAAGCGTGTATAGTATCACTTAATATGGGTAATGCATTTTAAATTGTGCTCGTTTTGTGATAGGGTTCATAACTGTATCATAAAAAACATCGAGTAACAATTTCGAGGGCAAGAAAAAACCCTCAAAACGTATTACTATAGGGCGTGCTAGCATTAAACTTATCTCTCACACCACTTGAACCTTATAATCTTTAAGGGTTAGCGGACGCCTCCAATCATGACGTATGATGGCTTTGTGAAAAACTACACCGGTTGGCAACACTGGTTTGCGGAAACAGATGGGTTTTTCTCCTCATCGATTCTCTTCTGGACATGAAAGGAATTCTGAATAGTTCTTTTCGTATAATATTGCTCTTGATAACGTTTATTTTTTACTTCCTGCTTTCTATCGAAACGCTCTGACTTGGTTTCATGTTGTTTTGAAAGCATTCCTTGCAGTTATTGGTTTTATTTCATACAGGATGAGATTATTTTTATCGAAACTTCTTTTATTAAAATTGTCCTTTTTTTCTTTATGCATATCACGGTTTACATTACTTAAAAATTTAATTCTCTAGTTTCAGTGCAACACTTTTAAAGGCTGAATCTTTCTTAATAAATAATGTTATGTTCAAGAGTTTTCATTGAGTCTCTCCCAGTGTAATATTCTAACTTTTGCTTCTAAATGTTTATTTCTGAGTTTGTAATGTCCGGAAGCTTCTCAGCTTTTCAATATTAACGGTTTTACTTTATTTTTCGAACAGTTAAGTTTATTTTTCAGTACTTACAAGTTAGGTTTAAATTCTTAATCGTTTACCGTCGAACGTTCTCAATTTTTTTTATTTTCTTGCATAAACTTTTCAATACACAAAAGAATAGATGTTGTATTCTTAATTTTTGTATTTTATGATGTTTGTAGTTTCTGAACTATTTCACTCCAATATGTCAGGCTTTGATTTTTTTCACAACACTGCATTTACGAGACAAAACCATATTTCTTATTTTTATAGATTGTGGTGAAATTTGTTATCTTTATATTGACAAATTACATTTTTATCATAAAACTACCAAAATGACTGACTTCATATACATTCTGTATATTTTTACGTTAGGATTCTACTTGTCACAATCTATCTACATGTATATAAATCCTTTTTTTATTTACACTTATACAAAAGAACAATTTTATCAGTTACTTTTTTTGATGTTTCCCAAAACTAAGTATGATTCTATTTGGATTTTTTGTAATAGCAACCATAGTCAACCGAGAAATTTGACATACTGAATACCATTCTGTTATATTAATATGTACATGACGCATGTTGGATTCGTACTTAAAGTTACTAATTTACTGTAAGAAAAGTTCTAATAACACGTTCAGCAATAGTCACTTTCGTTGTGCAGTAGGCGTAATAACTTTGTATTAATTTAGTCAAATAAGCGTTGTAGAATATTTTTCTTGCATCTGTCTGGATGTTTGTTAGTGCCCGTCCTTACTTATTTGCTATTTAGTTTCTAAAAAACCCTTATGTAATCATACTCTATTTTGTGAAACGCTCAAAAAGTGAAAATAATAAAATTTTTAATTTAATGGGCAATTATAATTAAACGCATTCACTTTGCATAGGTTTAACAAATTAAAAATTTCTTTGAAATATATAAAAATATACGCAAACAAATATATTTTCGGAACAAACTGGAAATTAGCGAATTTTGATTTCTTATGTTAAAAAATTTACTAGTTTACTGTAAAAAAAAGTTCTAATAACACGTTCAGCAATAGTTACTTTTTTTGTGCAGTGATCGATATAATATTGTATTACTTTTTCTAAATAAGCATTGTAGAATTTTTTCTTGCATCGTCCTTACTTATTTGCTTATTTTCTATTTAATTTCTAAAAAACCTCTAATGTAGTCATACTGTATTTTGTGAAACTCTCAAAAAGTGAAAGTGATAAAATTATTAACTTAATGCATAGGTTTAACAATTTTTTTATTTTTTTTTAAATATACGTTACAAGTTTAATTCTCTAGTTTCAGAGCAACACTTTTAAACACTGAATCTTTCTTAATAAATAATGTTATGTCCAAGAGTTTTCATTCAGTCTCTCCCAGTGTAATTTTCTAACTTTTGCTTCTAAATGTTTATTTCTAAGTTTGTAATGTCCGAAAGCTTCTCTGCTTTTCAATATTAAAGGTTTTACTTTATTTTTCGAACTGTTAAGTTTATTTTTGAGTTGGTACAAGTTAGGTTTAAATTCTTAATCGTTCAACGTCGAGCGTATTCTTTTTTATTCTCTTTCATATACTTTTCTTAAAGGCTTCAATACACAAAAGAATAAATGTTGTATTCGTATTTTTTTGTATTTTATGCTATTTGTAGTGTTTACTAATTATTTCATAAAGAAAAAATATATTCTTCCTTATTTTTATATAGATTGTGGTGAAATTTGTCATCGTTCTATTACACAAATTCCAATTTTTATCATAAAACTAACAAAATGACACATATATCTGTATAATTTTACTTTAAGATTCTACTTGTCACAATCTATCTAAATGTATATAAAACCTTTTTTTATTTACAACTATGCAAAACAACAATTGTATCAATTACTTTTTTTGATGTTTCCCAAAACTAAGTATGATTCTATTTGGAGGATTGTTTTTAATAGCAACCATTTGGTTGAATATTCAACCGGGAAATTTAACATACTGAATACCATTCTGTTATATTAATATATACATGACACATGTTGTTAGATGCGTACTTAAAGTTTCTAATTTACTGTAAGAAAAGTTCTAATAACACGTTCAGCAATAGCCACTTTCTTTGTGCAGTAGGCGTAATAACATTGTATTAATTTAGCCAAATAAGCATTGTACAATTTTTTTCTTGCATCGGTTTGGAGGTTTGTTGGTGTGCGTCCTTACTGCTTATTGTATTGTGTTATATTAAACAAATTCCAATTTTTATTATAAAAGTAATTAAATGACTGACTTTATATACATTCTGTATAATTTTACACTTTTAGATTCTACTTGTCACAATCTCTCTAAATGTACATAAAACCTTTTTTTATTTACAACTATACAAAATAACAATTGTATCGATTACTTTGTTTGGTGTGTTTCCCAAAACTAAATATGATTCTATTTCGGTTTTTTTTATTTTTTGTAATAGCAACCAGAGTCAACTGGGAAATTTAACATACTAAATACCATTCTGTTATATTAATATATACATGACGCATGTTGTTGGATTCGTACTTAAATTCACTAATTTACCGTAAGAAAAGTTCTAATACCACGTTCAGCAATAGCCACTTTCTTCGTGCAGTAGATGTAGTGATCCATATAACATTGTATTAATGTAGCAAAATAAGCATTGTAGAATTTTTTCTTGCATCTGTTTGAATGTGTCTTGATGTCCTTCCTTACTTATTTGCTTATTTACTATTTAATTTCTCAAATAACCGTAATGTAATCATATTGTATTTTGTGAAACGTTCAAAAAGTGAAAATGATAAAATCTTTAATTTAATGGACAAAATTCACTTTAAAAGTTAAATGTAAAATGGTACTTACAAACCAAGAAGTATTTGACATGATGGGCACGTATTTCGAATGCATGAGAAATGCAACTGTTGCGGCTAGGGTGTATGCAATGCAATATCCACAAAGACGTCATCCCGATAGTAGAGTTTTTCGTCAACTCATACAATGTTTAAGAACTACGGGAAATGTAAGTCTTCCTGTTTATAGAAGATGCGGCAGAGGTTGCTCAGAGGCAAACATAATAAATGTTTTGGCATATGTGCAATTTAATTAATCCCATTTAAGAATCAGAGCAATAGCTAGAGACTTGCAAATAAGCAGAACCACCGTTCACCGTATTTTGACAGAACACAGGTAAATTCATTAAATGTAAAATTAAAAGTAGATCCTTTTCATCTGCATAATATATGTTTCTTAAACAAAATATACCTACACAATAATACTTGTTGGCATGATTATATTGTAACATATTAATTTATTTATTTTATAACTCTGGAAGGATATTTATTAGGACGTTATATTTCTTTTAGGTTACATCCATGTCATGTAGTACTGCACAAAGATTGAATGATTGCGATTACCATAGAAGGTTGGATTATTAGAACTGGTTGTTAGATATGATATATGACGACCCTCAATTGCTGTCACGTATTTTGTGGTCATATGAAGCTAGATTTAGAAGTGATGGTATGGTAAATCGTCACAATATGCACTATTGGTCACAGAATAATCCACACTGGATGGAAGAGGTTCAACATCAGGGTCGATGGTCGGTAAATGTATGGTGTAGTATCTTAGATGGTCAGATAATTGGACCCTTTATTTTCGATAACTCAATTAATGGGGAACGCTACCTAAATTTTTTAAGGGATGGATTTCCTCTTCTTCTAGAAGATATACCCTTAGCAATTCGTAGATCCATGTTGTTCCAGCACGATGGGTGTCCGGATCATTTCTCTCTGATAGATGGATAGGACGTGGTAGTATTTTTTTTGGCCAGCCAGGTCACCAGACTTGACTGTCTTAGACTTCTATCTGTGGGAACGAATTAAAGGCGTTGTTTTTGCAACTCGAGACAACATGATCGATATAATACGAAATGTCATTCGGAGTATTTCTAGAGCAGACATTGAGACAGCTGTACAATTTACTCTTCAAAGAGTACACACTTGCGTCGAAAATGATGGACGTTTTTTCATAACGCACCTCTTATTTTAAAAGATGGACTGAAACTTGTGAAATAAAATATACACAGAATTTTTAGACTGCCTCCTAATTAGGCTAAATTTGTATAATAGGTATTTTTTAATTTTTAATGTTCAGTTACGCCCTCTATCGGCCTTACTACAATTCTATAAATAATTTCCAGGATGCTGTACTACAAGCGGTTTCTGATATATGACCGAAAGCCATTTTTATTGGGACACCCGGTACAAAAATATACGCAAACAAATATAGGTTAGGAGCAAACCGGAAATTAGCCATTTTGCTCTTTTATGTTAAAAAATTTACTAATTTACTGTAAAAAAGTTCTAATAACACGTTCAGCAATAGCTACTTTTTTCGTGCAGAAGGTGTAGTGATTGATATAACATTATATTAACTTTGCAAAATAAGCATTACAGAATTCTTTCATCTGTTTGCAGGTTTGCTGGTGTGCGTCGTTACTTATTTGCTTATTTTAATTTATAAAAAAACCCTAATGTAATCATGCTGTATTTTGTGAAACTCCCAAAAAGTGAAAGTGATAAAACTGTTAATTTAATGCATAATTAAAATTAAGTAAACTTAGGTAAAACCAATTTTGTAAAAATTTTTTGAAATGTACAAAATATACGAAAAAAATATTTTTTTGAACAAACCGGAAATGAACCATTTTGCTTTTTATGTTAAAAAATCGGTATTTGCCAGTAGTATAACAAAATTCATACTTACAAAAAAAAGGAAGATATAGGCTTGCTATTACTTAATGGGTCACTTGCTATACATATGGAGTATCTCAGATAACGGCGACTGGGCTTAAACGCACATTCTAGAAGTCAAATAATGACAATCTTCAAAAAAGGCAAGGTAAAGAATTTTTCGTTTTTGAAACGGTAGCCGAATTTTGTTCATAAAGTTATACCTTAAACTAGCCTGTATTCTTCCGAGGGCTGAGATCTCAGGACTGAGACATCGTAAACTCGCAAACGTCTCTTCTTTCCCAGCCACTTCTACGCGCTGGCCTATGCTCGCCCGCAACGATAAATCGTTCCTTTATATAAGCTGTTTTTGTCATATTCGAGTGAGAATTATTAGAATCTCAGAATCTAGAAATAAGAGAAACAATCCTGATTACCTGAATAATTAATGTTCTGTTATTAATTATTACTTCATCAAGTTGCATAACGTATAAAACATCAGACAGAACATAACAAAACAAAACAAAAAACGTCTTTCCTGTACGTAAGCAGTGGATACCAGTTTCTCTTGACCTAAAATAGAATCACTTCTTCCAGTTTCTGACGTCACATTTCACACACTACTAAAGAGGGAGAAACCGACGTTTAATTTGACTCATCTTATACTCTTTCGTGCAGCTTCTTCACTAACTTCCTAACAAACCCTCTTTTATACCGACCTTGCAATAACTGCTATTTAACTCCTTTAAAGTTTACCACATAACTTAATACCATTCAATTCATAAATTCGTTATTGTAATAACCAAAATATTTATGGCTCGTGTGAAAATCTAATAGTCTGTCCTAAGTATAATAACCTTTTTGAGGTTTAATAACAAGTATAACTTTCTGCAGCTGTCGTCGCTTATTCTATCGTTGTGGGCCTGTCCGTGGACTCCAGTGGCGTGAACGCGTTGTCGGCTGAGTAGGGTGTTAGACGAACCATCGGCATCTTTCAATACGATTCAATACGATTCAATACGATTCAGTACGATTCAATACGATTCAGTACGATTAAATACGATTCAATAAGATTCAATACGATTCAACACGATTCAATACGATTCAGTACGATTCAGTACGATTCAATACGATTCAATACGATTCAATACGATTCAATACGATTCAGTACGATTCAATACGATTCAATACGATTCAGTACGATTCAGTACGATTCAGTACGATTCAATACGATTCAATGATTCAATACGATTAAATACGATTCATTACGATTCAATACGATTCAATACGATTCAGTACGATTCAGTACGATTCAATACGGTTCAATACGATTCAATACGATTCAATACGATTCAATACGATTCAGATACGATTCAGTACGATTCAATACGATTCAATACGATTCAATACGATTCAATACGATTCAATACGAAGTTTTACTGTTGCATATATTAGGTCTCCCAAGGACAGTAACTTTCAAGACTTCTTTGATTACCTTAGTTTGAAAGTTGACTATCTTCTGTATCAGTTTTCATCTTGCAGTATCTCAGTTGTAGGAGATTCCAATGTTCATAACTCTAATTGGCTTCAATTTTCATCTACTACTAATCCAGCTGGTCATAGGTCAGACACATTTGCTATTGCTTGTGATCTCACACAAATGATTTTTGAACCCACAAGGAGCCTTGATAACCCTAGCCATACTTCACATTTTCTAGATTTCTTTCTTACATCAAACCCACTTGTTTATAAAACTTCCGTTCTTTCCCCTTTAGGTTTATCTAACCATTGTTTAATAGAAATTATTTCTCTGTCCCTAATTCCGCTGTTGTTCGCAACACGAATAGAACCTTCTGATGTTTTAAGTCAGCTAGATGGAGCGATTTACGAGACTTCTTTGCAATTTTTCCATGGCGTGAATATTGTTTTGTCGTCCTCTTTTTCGGACATTGCTCTTTCAGTATCTGAAGTCATCTTCATGGGCATGTAGTTATACATTCCCAAAACACAGAATTGTATAGGTCATTCACGTTCCTAACCCTGGTTCAATAAGGCTTGTACTGATATATTTGAAAAGTAAATCTTATATTAAATGGTAATCTAATAAAACGATCGAGTCATGCAGAATACGTTGGTGCTAGAGATATCTGCAAAAGTTTCAGCATGAAAACTAAAAAAATGTTTGAACAACGAAAATGCAATGAACTAGCTTCATCTCCTTTGGGCAGTGGTAAATTTTGGTCTTTAGCTAAAGCCATTACTAAAAACTTTGGTACATCTTCATTTCCCCCCTGACATCTTTTGAGGGATCTGTAGTTGCTGATTCTGTAGACAAAGCCAATGTTTTGTCTATTTATTTGCATCAAATTCGTGTCCCAATGATTCTGGAAAAGAAGTGCCCCTAGTCAACTCTTCTTCATACGCTATGAAACCGATTCATTTTCGGTACAAGCTCCTAGAATCGATTATCAGTAGGTTTAATCTCAATAAGGCGACTAGCCGAGACGGCATCCCAGCGATTGTCTTAAAGAAGTGTTGCCCCGAACTAGTACCAGTCCTATCTAAGCCCTATTCGACCTCTATGTCTTCTGGGGAATTTCCTTCATCATGGAAGCTAGCAAATGTTCTACCTATTCCCAAAAAAAAAGCGATAAGATCGATCCGTCGAACTACCAACCAATTGCCATCACTTCCAATTTGTCTAAAATCAAGGAAAAAGTCATCAATAAGCAACTGCTCTAGTTTCTTGAAACTAACAAACTCCTTAGTGACCACCAATATGGGTTTAGGCAGAATCGTTCAACAGGTGATCTTTCATATGTGACCCAAATTTGGAATAATACATTACTACAATCCAGTGAAACAGTTGTAGTCGCTTTAGATATCTCAAAAGCATTTGACCAAGTTTGGCATAAATGTTTACTTGCCAAAATCTCTTCGTTTGGGTTAAATGATGCGCTCATCAACTGAGTTTCTGGTTTCCTTGATAAAATACGAATACCTGTCGTAGTTAGTGGCTGTTTTTCAAAAGAAGTTAGCATTAACGCGGGTGTGCCACAGAGATCAGTTATAGTACCTACACTTTTCCTGCTATACATAAAGGGCCTTATTTCTTCAACAACTAATCCGATCAATTGCTTTACTAACGACAGCACTCTTCATTACAGTTCATCAGAGTCTACTCATAATGGTAATCTACCTTGTGTCTCAAGACGTTAAAGCTGATATAGCAAAGACATTCAATGTATTCTCGAATAGTGAAGCAATAATCTAGTTAAATTTAATATTAACAAAAGTGTTGCCTTGTGTCCGCCAAAAAAGATCGATCATTTCCTGTTGTAAGTATGAATGGCTGAGATCTTAAGTTTTCAAACTCTATTACTCTTTTGGGAATGACTACCTTCAAATCTATATTGGGTTGACCATCTTCTGTCAGCCACCAAAACAGCTGCTCGTGAAATAGGCTTTTTGTACAGATCTAAGCAGTACTTTACCTCTCGACAACTCTTTCTGCTGTATAAGGCCCAAATTCGACCTCATCTAGAATATAATTCTTCCCTCTGGGTTGGTGCTCCCCAATACGCTCTCGATATCGTTGACGGTATTTCAAAGAGAGCGATTAGGCTTATAAATGACCCGTCCTTAACTTCTGACATACATACAACCTCTTTAGCATAGAAGAATCGTTTCAGTTCTTTCTTTGTATTATCGGTATTACAATGGTTATTGAGCTGCTGACTTACATTCTTTGACACCATCTCTGGCTACCTTTGCTAGGAATACTTGGTTCGCTCATTCACATCATCATTATGCAGTACAAATCTCCCTCCACTTGTCGTGCCAAACCGGCGGAATTCACATTCTTCTACACGGCTTCTAAACTCTGGAATGATCTCCCTAGTTCATGTTTTCCTCTCACTTGAAAAAATTTAAGCAGCTGTGCATGGGCATCTCTTGGCAATTCAATGTCGCTCTATCCATCCTCCTAAGTGTTCCTGAGTGCTTTAGCATGATAGGCCAAATTTAGGCTGTCCAGGTCCACAACTATAAGAAAAATTGTATATTTAACACATCAATATTTTACTTACAATTATGCAGCCCCCAAATTTTGGTGAGCTAGACCAATGTTCGCCCCTAGAGCGTACGCTACAGTATACGACGTTCTCAAATCTCTATTATAAACTATTCCGACGATTAACCGTAACCGTTTCTTGAAAGAATCAATTGAATTATATTTTAATGACTTGTATCAAAGAAACCACATATGCGGTTCTTGGTACCCTATCTTGAAAAGCGTAATTTGAACTTATTTACAATAATGCAAATGTAAGAACAAAACTATCGCTAAGTGATTTATCTTGACTGACAATAATGTTACTATTACTCAAATTAATTGCTTGCCCTGCACTGACTTTCCTGGCAATAATTAAAATATTAGAATTTATTTACAAGTCTGATATTTAATTACACGCAAACCTCAAATCTGATCAAAATAATTGGCCGTCTAGTGGTAGGTACGTTGTGCTATTTGAATTAGATAGTCTGGATGAGGTTATCATGTGAGGCAGGAAAAAAATGAGACTACTTACAGTTATAACCAAGAGGTATCCTGTACCCGTTCGCCAGGCCCACCTCTACACAAATATAAATATAAATAACAAACAGCAATGTTAATTCACCCAAATAAAAGAGTGAGGGAGCCCTGTACTGTCTTTTATTTTATCAGATTTCAGCTTAATAAGTCCGTGTGCGAATGAAATACCTTTGATTGATTTTTAATACGTTACGTAGGCTTGTAAAATTATTTGCTGCGAGCTTTCATTTATATAATAATACATACTTACACTTGAATATATTCCCTTTAGTTAAACACTTTACCACCAACACGACGAGTTAAGATACGCGGTATAACACTCGGCACCGCGACGATTAATTATGGATTAATTTTTGGAAAAATTTACGTTAAAACATACACTAAAAGAAAAGAACGAATTAGCGTTTTAGTTTTGCTAAAAGGTACACGACAAAATATTTATCGACCAAACGGTTTACAAAGGGAGTTTCTAATTAAAACAATAAAAGCAATTCGGCTCAATCAAAATTTCAACAGCAACTCCCTTCCCCTCTGATTACTATATCTATGAAAATGTAAACTTTCATCATTATCACACATTTTAAATACTTATCTTTTTTGGGTTTTTTTAATGGTGTATTTTAAATTATACAATCTAAACGTTTCGATAACACTTACAGTTATCTTCGTCAGTAGTAATATCTATTAAAATTGTTAAAGATGTTGTAAACAATTTTGTCAAAGGTTAGATTGTGTAATTTAAAATACAGCATTAAAAAAACCAAAAAACTATATCTACTCCCGAAAAACCACCCCCGTTTTTTAAAAGTAATAAAAAACAAAAAACTATTACGCTGGAACAGTTTCATATTAATTATTGAACGACATGTTAATTTTAAAAATATCCATTTGCCCGTAACAAGCGCTACATTTAGGTCTCAAGTTTCAACGTACCGAACAAAGACGTCTTTGATTGCAGTGTGCACCGACGTAATTAATTATTAAACTAGGGACATTTTTACATCAAGAATGTTTATGTTTATTACAATAATAAAATTTTTGCGGTCCGCTACCTACAACCACATTTATTAAATTTGAATAACAAACACTCCACTGCCATTTTATTGTTTATGTAGGTTTAAAGACTAATTTTATTTACAGCAAAAGGCAAGTCCATTAACGAACCAATCTAACCAGCCAGCAACCTGACCATATACCCTGCGCGGAGAGCGGTCTAACCTCCAGACGCGCATACCTTAAGAGACCATTACTGAAGCACCAAATTTTGTTTATTTCATTATTGTTATTGTTTTGTATAATTTCATTCCTGAGAATTATTTTATGTCAACACATGTTGTACACCTGAATCTTGTACTAAGGTATTAAGAGTTATATGAGTCGAAAACCCACACCCAGCTTCACTGAAGCTTGCTAAAGGCTTAATAACAAAACCCACCACCGAGTGGAATCAAATAAAATAATAACCGAACCAGGACATTACAGCATTATAGAAGCAGTTCAAATTGGAGGGACTAAGCATTATTTCTACTCCTCCACGATTTTTCAAAATATCTTCGAAACCAAAAAGGCAGAAATGGTGTGTACTAAAGCACAACTAGGCACAATTGAAATACTACAAATGGAATACCGCATTTTAGGAACAGTTGTAATTTTGGAGGGGCTAAGCGTTTTTTTAGCCCTTCCGCGATTTTTCAATATATCTTCGAAACCAAAAAGGCACAAATGGTGTGTACTAAAGCACAATTGAGCTCAATTGAAATACTGCAAAACGGTATACCGCATTGTAGGATCAGTTCAAATTTGGAGGGACTAAACGTTCTGTTGGCCCCTCCGAGATTTCTAAGTATATCTCCGAAACCAAAAATGCACAAATGGTGTCTACCAAAGCACAATTGAACACTATTGAAATACAGGGTCCGGAAGGGAGGTATGGTGTGTTTGAAATGACTGTCACAAATTTATTTTCAAATTTATTTTTTTCATAAATTACTGAAACTTTGCCATTTGCAAAAAATTGAAAAAAATAATCAACTGCGAAAAATCACATCAAAATAAAAAAAACAATCAGAGATGTATGGTGTTTTTGAAATGACTGTTACGCGCGCGTGCGTGATCACACTGTTTTCAACATGTTTGACATCTACCATTTTAGTAAAAAAGGAGGTTTGGTCTGTAGCACATCGCGTTTTTACTTATAACACCTTTATTGAAACTGGCCGTTCTGTGGTTTAATGGTGATCGTCATGGTCATGTTTCCAAACGGGACACCATTATGAAGCGGATGAATAATTCTCAAACAACAGGGTCTTTGAGACCGGGAGTGCACGAGGATGTGATCGAACTGTACGGACTCCGGAAAACATTGAAAGAGTGACAAGCGATGGAAGTGAGCCCTCGTCGTTCGGCGATACGTCACGCACCGCTCTTCAGATGTCAGACAGGTTAGTTCGCATAATCTTACACTTGGCCCTTCATTTTCATCCGTATAAGATTATGATTGTTCAAAACCTGCTGCAAAACGACTTTATGAGACGACACAGGTTCGCAGAAGCTATGTCGGAAATGATGACGGACGATATCGTTTTGGTCATGAGTGACGAAGCCCACTTCATTTATCGGGGATGGTAAACAAACAGAATTTTCGTTATAGGCCAGCCGCAAACCCGCAATAACTGTACCATAAACCTCTGCATAGCGAGAAAGTTACTGTTTGATGTGGTGTATCTCGAACCTGCATTATTGGGCCTTATTTTTTTCGTGAAAAGGGACGAATAGTGACTGTTAACTCAGATCGCTACATTACCATGTTGCGTGTTTATTTCTTGCCAGAAGTCAGAAGACGAAACACCGATCTCAACACAGTTCGGTTTCAACAAGATGGAGCGACTTGCCATACATCAAGAGCAACCATGGCTTTTTTAAGACAGCATTTCCCAGGACGCCTGATTTCATTGTGTGGGGATATGGAATGGCCTCCTCGGTCACCGGACCTATCACCTTGTGACTACTTTTTATGCGGCTACCTAAAAGTTCAGGTTTACATAAGTAAACCACGTATTTTTGACGCGCTTTCTGAAAACATAGCGCAGCAAGTTTAACGGATTCCGTGTGCCATGCTTGGACGATGTATGGACAATTTCGCCACCCGTCTACAAGAATGCGTCGACAAAAATGAACGCCATCTAACTGATGTAATTGTTCACAGTTGATTATTTGTTTTTATTTTGATGTAATTTTTCGCAATTGATTATTTTTTTTATTTTTTGCAAATGGTCATGTTTCAGTAATTTATGAAAAAAATAGATTTTAAAATTGGTTTGAAAGTAAATGTGTGACAAGTCATTTCAAAAACACCATACCTCACTACCGGACCCTGTACTACAAAACGTTATACCGCATTTTCGGTGCAGTTCAAATTCTGGAGGAACTAAACGTTTTCTTAGCCCCTCCCCGATTTTTCAATATATCTCCCTAACCAAAAGGGCACAAATGGTGTGTTGTTTATTAAAGTATAATTGAGCCACAACTGACAACAAAACATTTTTCATTTCTGAGTTGATGGAGGGCTAAGTGAACGGACCTCCGACGTTACCTCTACTCCTTACGATACTTTACCTTCAATTCACACGCACTCTGGCCACCCTGTACATGAAACTAAGTAAATTTCACAATAAATTTTGAAAGTATCTGATCCTACTCATTTGTAATCAAATCTTAAACTTCCATCATTTAAAGAACAGATTTGAATATAATCTAAATGCCGTAAAATAATACATATAATAAGTAAAATTATAATATATTTGTTGACCGATATAATACAGTTGAACGTAATGTCGGATAAATGCGATTTATTAGGGTTTAAGGTAAAATGGTGTGACCTAAATAACGAACAGAAAATCAAAGACAGAAATGTAGCGAAACAACACAAAGTTATACAATAAAAGGTCGTTATCAAAAGATACGTAACAATGGCTTAAGAAACAAAGATAATAATTAAATCACTGTAAAACGTAAATAAAACAATCTCCTGTATAATGGGAAAAATCTAAAATTCCACCTACAATATTAATAGAGTTCTCCGTTCTGCCAGAAACATTTGTAAATTTGATATAACCCCATTCTTTACACACCCTTCTCACATTTATATCCTAAGGTAGGCCTAAAATCCTTTGCGTAAACATTATTTGTAATAGTAGAAAATACACGACGTCGCCGCCAACGCCGCCGTCAGGTAGTGATGCGACCCTAATAAATGATGCAATCCCTGCGTTGTTTTTCACATAGGGTTCGCGGGACAATAGTAGATTTTTTTTCTCTTTCTGTGTGTGTGTATGTGCCTCCTTCGGGTTAGCACATCCGGTAGAAGTATAATACGGGGAATGAACGCAAACAGAGCGCTTCTATTGGGTAATGAAGTGCGATTGTTTTACATCCTTTGTTTCTGTGACGTGAGAACGTCGCCCTATATTTGTTGGTTTTGTAGAAATTTCCACCCCAGAATTTATTACAGCATTTGTTTCTGGTTTTGTTCGAACTCGTTTATTATGAATTTGTACGCAAATTACACTAATTCTTGTAATCAGACCACCTGCTAGTGTAATAATTAATTTTTGGGGTGTTGGCAATAGACACTATCGATTGTTTGATATGATTGATGCTTTTTTCAGTAAAATTAAACTTTCAATTCTGTTAAGTGGGAGTAATCTACATGTTTTTCTTTTTTCTTATATTATCTGGCAAAGGCTTGCTCTTTGAACCTGAAGCAGTTTGTTTTCAGTCAGCGTTTGTTGTAAAAAATGATCCCGATTATTCCCACTTGACGTACTTCCTATTAATCAAAGCATTCCTTTTTATTTTTCGCTAAGAAAAAGTTATTTCAGTCTACTAATTTTAAGAGAAAAATTTCTAGGTTAATTTTGACATTTGTCTATTTTATAGGTTATGTTGCGTTTTATTAAAGGTGTTTGTATTTTTTTCTTCTCATCGTTACATCCTTTTATATTATTGTTGTAGAAAACATTAAAGAAATCAAGTGAATATAATCCTATCGATTTGCTGATGCGAATTCTTTTGTTAACGGATATAAAACACAATGCTATTTAGAAACGCTTCGTTTCTGAACTTTTGAAAAGTAAAGCGGATGAGGAATGATCTTCAAAAAGAACGGGAGATTAAATGGTTACACAAAGCAAACGTAACCGAGTGGAACAAGTACAGTCACAAAAAGACTTTAATTCCAACTGTCAAAAACAGCATCCAAATTATAAAATCTCTTTTTTTTAACTCACTCACGTTTATATACAAATAGAACTATCCTATTTAACCTTACGAAATTTTCGTGGTAAAAAAGATTTAGGGGAGGGTTTGATATTAAAGTAACGCGGGGAGAGAAATCTCAATGGGCGTGTTTCGAATCACAGATTACAGTTGAGACACTTATTCATCAAGATGCGGCGCCAGAACGAAGGACCAAATAAGAATAAATCGGTGATGATCCTTAAGGATAACTTCTAAATTGCACTCCTGCTCTCGCAATCAATCGATTTCTTGTTAATGCTTCAAAATAAAATTATTACTCTTTAGTGACCACCGCTCTTGTCTAGATTTGAACTTAATTAATTTAACTTAAGGTGGCTGTCTCAGTTTGGTATAAATATTACGTTATTCCTTACTTTCGATTATGGACGAAAATATTTTACGGACACCATCATGCATTTACTTACAAATGAACAGTGACCACTCGTGATTTTTTAATGAGCGTTAGAGAGAACATACAATATCCAACAATACTATATGTATATTTGATGTAGCATTTTAAGATAGTCGGTGCGACGATCTCGTAAAACGAGTATACCAAGTTGGCAGTGTGAGCGTTGCTTGACGGCGTGCCAAATAGATTTTGCTTCCATCTGAGCATTTCTGAGCAAATGGCTTTTCAAACATTATGCAGAAACCTTAAGTTACATTATATAAGTATGGCACTGTAAACTGGGAAATAAATTTCACAGGTGAGTAAATAATTTTTACCGCCATTACTGTTGGATCTTGCAGTTTAATCGATTTGTCAACTTTTTTAGTTATTGTTTTCGTTAGTATTTGATAACTTGAATGTCGAAACCGTTCACATATACCGTAAACATGCATTTAATTGGGTGAGGCTAACTTAACATTAAGCTACACTGCTGCTATTAAAAAAATTTGGGCTATGGACTTGGGCGCAACACTTTCTTGTATAAGCAAGCTAACTGTTGCCCGCAGCAATTCCTAACTCAGTATAACTTGCAATATAATAAGATATACTTACCTACAAAATTATTTTTTACTTATTCACCCTGTATTTTGCAAATCACTGTATATTTTTACATAGTTGGATAGCATGAGAAATTAACTTTAAAATATTTGTTTTTGAAACTTTGATATAAAATATTAAAAAATAATTTTTTTTGTTATTTTCGGCAAAACCGAAAGCGCTAAAAATAATCCAATATAACAGTTTAGTAGCTATGTATGTCTACTGTGTAATCCCTTCATTTCCAGATTTCATTTTCATTAGAAACATAGTTATAAGGATTGAAATTTTTAAATTTTAAAATTCCTAATTCCGGTCCTGGAGTAAGATAGAAACCTCATAAAGCTCATTATATTTTCGTTATATGTGACTATAAAATGTGTAAATTTAAAAACTTTACGTTGATAGGCCAGTCACTATAACTTGCAATATAATATGCTTACCTGCAAAAATTACTTTTTTCTTATTCGCCCTGTATTTTTCAAATCACTGTATATTTTTACATATTTGGATAGCATGAGAAATTAACTTTAAAATACTTTAGATTTGTTTTTGAAACTTTGACGTAAAATATTAAAAAACATTAAACTAATAATTGTTTTTGTTATTTTCGCCAAAACCGGAAATAGCTATGTATGTCTACTATGTAATCCATTCATTTAAAGATTTCATTTTTATTAGAAACATAGTTTATAAGGGATTCAAATTTTTAAATTTTAACATTCCTAACTCCGGTCCTGGATAAGATAGAAATCTCAAAACCGGAAGCGCTAAAAATATTTCAATATAGCAGTTTAGCAGCTATATATGTCTACTATATAATCCCTTAATTCCAAGATTTCATTTTCATTATTTTGAGAGGTTGGAATTTTCAACCATTCTCATTTCGCCCCCCATTCATTGATTTTTACGAAAAGCCAGTTTTATACATAACTTTCAGATATAGGCCATGTCAAATTAAAATCGATCAAATAGTTTCGGAGCCACACCTAGACACGCAGACATTCACATTTTTTCGCGAAATCGATGTTTTTCGAGTCAGGGAAGACGAAAACGTTAAAATCCGCGAAAGAAATTAAAAAAAAATGTTTCGATTGCAAAAGTGAAGAAATTAAAATGAATATACGAACATACTTAGCGCACGTAAAGTGTCTCATAATTAAGTTCTAACCTGGTCTTTTAATTGCAAATTAAATATCTCTTTTTATTACAGCATTGTCAGATCAACAATCGAGTGTTATACTTGACATAAGTTAACTATAACTGACAATACATTCATGATATGTTTTAAGTTAGCTAGAAGCTGCATTTGTTAGATGATAGTAGCGGCCTCTGTCAATTGTGTTGATATTCTAGTGTTCTTCTTTAGAGAGGATATCTTGTGGGAGTAATCTTCTATGGATGTTTCGTTGCCATAGATTGTAGTATGTTGCTCCTATGCATTTGTTGATGTTTGATATGAAATTCCTTGTGGTCGTGATGATATAAGTTTCTACTGGTGACACTCCAAGTTCATGGTGTAACTGGACATAGTGGACAAACCATGTGGAATTTACTGCTATTCTCAGTACCTTGTTTTGGTGTCTTTGTAGTTTTAGGATATTTGTCTTGTATGTGGTGCTCCAGATTGAAGATGCGTAGAGAGCTAAGAGTCGCAGAAGGAATTTGTAAAGGAGGATGGTGCACTCAGGTCTAAGGGGGGGGGGGGGGAGGTTGCGGTTTATGATAGGGTAGAGTTGTCTGAGTCTGTTAAGATATTTAACTACTGTGTCTTTGGGGTTCCATGGTATGACCATGTCTATCTATAGTAATAGAGGGAGAATTGGAAAATCTACTTAGAGTGAAGATTTTGCATTGGGATTTACTGGGATTATTTTTTATGTTCCATTCTTTAAGCCATTTGGTGTATTTATCAGTTGCTTTTTGTAATTGATTAATTGCTAGTTGATTGACATTTTGCGTTATGATGGCCGTATCACCGATACTTTTGGATGCTTGAAGTGTATATATTAAATAGTAGTGGGCCTAGGATGCTCACTTATGGCTTTGGCTTACCAGATTGCAACATTGATTTTAACTGCGAAGGTCCGGTTTTCCAGGAATGAGAAAATGATAGCTTGAATCGTGGAATTTTATAACTTAAACATTTTCTCTTAACGCCTTCTATCCAAGCCTTGTCAAAGGCTTGAGTGATTTCTAACAAAACAGCCGTGGTGTAGCATTTATTTTCAAATGCAGCTGCTGCATGTTGGCTGATCCGTTGCAATTGATGGCAGGTCAAGTGACCTTCCCTGAACCCGAACTGGTAGGTTGGGAGAATGTAGAGTGTATTGGTAATTTCGATTAAGCGTCTGTGAATAACTTTTTCAAACAGCTTTGAAATGTTGATCAGTAGCCTTCTTGGACGCTAGCTTATTAGTAGTTCTTGTTTTCCCAGTTTTAGGAAACATGAGCATGTGTGCGTGTTTCCAGCTTTGTGGGAAATAGCCTAGTCGCTGGCATGCATTTATCAGGGTTGCCAGATATGAAAGACATTTTCTGGGTAGATGTTGAAGGCATGGTTGGGGATTAGGTCATGTCTGAGTGATTTGTGTAATGTTTTTATTAGCTCCGCTAGTTCGTCCGGGTTGTTTAAAGTCGGTGCGTTTTGATATAATTTATTTTTTGTGTTACTTGGGTGGGGGTACAGGAAATTGTCGGTGTGAAGATCTGTTCCAGGTGGTTGGCAAATGCGGCGCCTTTTGCTTCATCTGTACAAGTTTAAGTATTGGTATTTCTTGTGGAGTTTTTAATATTTTTCTAGTGGTCTCCCACATTCCTTGTCTTGTGGGGCTATATCGGATATGTGTGTGCGATAAGATTAAATTCTATGGTCAACCGACTGCACAAATTCGTTGTGGTCTTATCAGTCTGGTTAAATCGATTACGGTGGGGTTGTAAGGACTTGGCTTATTTCTTCTTTAGTTAATTAATGACAAGGGTACATTTTTTATCACTCTGTTAATATACGGTAATCATCCTCTTGGGTTAAATTAATTCGTATGGTGTTTTGGCTATGCGTTGTTGTAAATGGCCGTCTGTTAGGACTTTAACGTCTGTCTCCAGCGCTTTATCATTTATGTTGTTTTTCAGAAAGATTGACGGGATTTTTATTTTATTTGTAGTTGTGGTTTTTGGAGAATCTATATTTTTAGTTCACTGACTTTTGTTTTTGTCATCGACGTTAAGGGATAAATTGTAGAGTTTATTTTATTTTAGTAAGGCTTCGGTTGACCATCTGCTTTGCGCTTAGGCGCTTGATTTTGTAAGATGGTTTCATCATTAAATGAAATATTTTCTTGATTCGTGATTTAAAGTTCCGATGTTTGTTGCCAAAATAAACTCTTTATTTGCAATCCACCCGTATATAGTACGTGTGTATAAATTGCAGTAATGTTGGAGTTAGTGCTGTTTAGTGCCCAAAATTTTCCAATATCTTGCCGCACCTGTATTGGATTGTTTGAACTTTGAAACTGTATTTTTTATCTTTAGTGCTACGTTAGTGCTGATTGGAGCCCAAAATTTTTCAATCCCGTTCTGCAGTTTTTTAAGTAATTAAAAAACCGATATTAGCATGAAGTTGGTCACGCCTACCATGAGTTTTGGCGGAATTTGAAATAGTTTTTTATCGTTAGTGCAACGTTAGTGATGATCGGTGTCCAAAATGTTTCAACCTTAGACTTCTAGGTTTTAAGATAAATTAAACATAACTGATAATAGTGTAAAGTTAGTCTCGCCCGCATTGAATTTTGGTGAATTTTGAAAATCATTTGGGCTCTGTTAGTGGTAATTGGTGCCCAAAAATGTCTAACTCTGGGCGTCCACTTTTTAAAATGAACTAAGAAAAACAACTATCAATGCGAAATCGGCTTTTCTCAAAATAGATTCTGATATTTTACTTTGTTGAACGTTAGTGCTGTTTGGAGCCCAAAATGTTGTAAACCTAAACCACAAGCTTTCAAGATAATTAAGGAAAATCGTTAATAGTGCGAAGTTGGTTCCAGCCATCTTAGATTTTTGTGGATTTAGACTGTGATTATTTATCGTTAGTAATACACTAGTGCTAATTGGTGCCTAAAAATTTTCAACCCTGCACGTCAGGTTTTTAAAATAATTAAGAAAAACCGAAATCGGCTTTTTTCAAGGTGGATTCTTGTATTTTACTTTTTTCGACGTTAATGCTGTTAGTGCCCAAAATTGTCCAAACCTAGGCTACAAGTTTTCAAGATAATTAAGGAAAATCGCTAATAGTGCTATTTGGTGCAACCATGGGCGTCAGCTTTCTAAAATAATTAATGCAAACGAATTTTGTGGGTTTCGATATTGATTTTTTAGTGCTACGTTAGTGCCAGTAGTAGTGCTAGTTCAAGTTTTTTTTAAACTCAAGCTTCTAATGTTTAAGATAATTAGGAAAAATCGCTATTAGTGCGATGTTAGTCCGCCCGCATTGGATTTTTGTGGATTTGGACATTTATTTTTTTATAGTTCGTACTGCGTTAGTGCCGATTGATGCCCAACAGTGCTAAACCCTAAACTACAACTTTTCAAAATAGTTAACAAAAACCGCTGTTAGTTTGAAGTTGACTTCGACTACAATGGATTCTGATATTGACCATTTTTCATGGTTAGGGCTACATTCTGATATTAAACTTTTTGCATAGTTGGTGCTACGTTAGTGGTTTAATATCAGAATGTAGCCTTAACCATGAAAAATTGTCAATACCAGAATCCATAATCCTAACGTATTACTAACGATGAAAAAAATGAATGCCAAAATGTTCCAACCCCGGGCCTTGAGTTCTCAAGATAACTAAGAAAAACTGTTAATAATATGTGCATTTTCAAACCGGTTTTTTCATCGATAGTGATAATTGGTATAAAAACGAACTGGACTTCTCACAGTGAATTCAGATATTGAACTTTTTTCAAACAGAAATGTTTCAAACTCGGGCGTCAAGTTTTCAAGATAATTAAGAAAAATCGCTATTAGTGTGATATTGGTCGGCCCACATTGTAATCTTGTGGATTTTTACATTGATTCTTTTCAACATTAGTTTGAAATTGGCCCCGCCCGCCATGGATTATGATATCGAACTTATTCATGACTGGTGCTACATTAGTGTTGTTAGTGCTAAAAATTGTCCAATCCCGAGCTTCAAGTTCTCAAGGATAATTAAGGAAAACCGTTAATAGTATGTAATTGGCCCCGCCCACGTTGGATTTTTGTGAATTTTGAGCTGGATTATTTTCAACATTAGTACTACGTTACTTCTGATTGGGGGCCAAAATTTCCCAATCTCTTGCTGCACATGCTCACATACTTTTAAATTAATTGGGAAAAACCGATACTTACTTTTTACGTTAATTAAATAAAGCTAGTAGTATGAGCTAATAGTATGAGGCCCGCCACGCTCGTATTGGATTTTTGTGTATTTAAAACTGGTTTTTTTCATCCTTTGTTGGTGATCAAAAATGTCCAAGACAATAAAAAAATTGCTAAGAATATGCCGATTCTTGTCATCTTTAATGCTACTTTAGTGCTGATTGATGCCCAAAATTGTCCAATCTTCGGCTTGAACTTTTCAAATAGTTAAAATAAACCGCTTAGGATGAATTATGATATTGAACCTTTTTCATAACTCGTGCTACGTTAGCGCTGTTTAGTGTCCAAAATGTTCCAATCACTAGCTTCAAGTTTTTAAGATAATTAACAAATATCGAAATTAATGTGAATTTGGCACCATTTTCAATGGATTCGTGAGGAGCTGAACTTGATCCTTTATTAAACGTTAGTGCCACGTTAGTGCTGATTAATACCCAAAATTTTAAACTTTCAAGTAGCCAAAGTAATTAAAAAACTGCTATTAGATTTTTATTCATTTTGCACTGATTTCTTTTAATCATCAGCGCTATGTTCTTGCTGATTGGTGCTCAAAATGTTCCAATACCAATCTAGAGAGGCATGTTAGTATAACTTAGTGTACTTATCTAATTTCTAATGTAACATCGTGTTTTTTATATTGATATAGAATATGCCCCTGCGAGTTCGACTATGTTCGTTTATTGTGATACTCTGTAAGTCACTGAGGTCAAATAAACAATAAAGAGGGTTAATAATTAACCTCTATTGCCTGTTTGATAGTTTATTAACCTGAGGTAAAAAATTTTAACTGCATCTGAAGTCACTGCGATATTCTATATGAGTCAAAATTGAGTGATCTGATGCTGTGATTTTCTATATGAGTCAAGATTGAGTGATCTGATAAGCCATTCAGTAGTACCTACCT
Organism: Vesta saturnalis; assembly: GCA_036346205.1. Classification (NCBI taxonomy): domain Eukaryota; kingdom Metazoa; phylum Arthropoda; class Insecta; order Coleoptera; family Lampyridae; genus Vesta; species Vesta saturnalis. The sequence goes on from JARFJB010000664.1 coordinate 2,026,994, forward strand.
TGTTTTTCAATCTATTTTTACATAGACTATCAAAAATTGTACTCGAAGTACACGGCTAGATAATTTGTGGAATTACCAATTTGTGGAACTAATGATGAAAGAACATTTTTTAATTACCTTTAAAACTTGAAAACCTGTTGGCAGTATTGAGAACCAATCAGCATTAACATAGCACCAAGGACGAAAAATACAGTTTCAAAATCTAATGCAGGCGCAGTCAACTTCGCACTATTAGCGGTTTCCTTTAATTAATTTAAAAGTTTGCAGTTCGGGATTGGGATATATTAGCACTAGCATTAACGTATCAGTACCGATGAAAAAATATAGGTTCAAAATCCAAAAAAAAAAAATGTGAGTCGGGCTAACTCCAACTAATATGGTTTTTCTTAATGATCTTAAAAACTTTTACCATGGAATTGGTATATTTTAGTCATGAAACAGCACCAACGTAGCACGAAGTGTCAGTCTCAAAATCTACAATTCAATGCGAGTGGGTCGAACTTCACTCTTTTAGCAACTTTTACTATCTTGAAAACTTGAAACTCTAGGTTGGACACCAATCAGTACTAACGTAGTACTAATAAAACAACCGTTTTAATATACACAAAAATCCTATGAGGGCCATCTTTATACTAATAGCGGTTTTCTTTAACTACCTTTAATTCTTGAAGCCCGTGGTTGAAGAATGATACCATTGAGCACAATTCACAAAAATCCATTGCGGGCGGAGCCAACTTCTTACTATTATAACTTTTTCTTAATCATTTAAAAAAATCTGTAGCGTGGGATTGGAAGATTTTGGGCATTATACCGCACTACAACGTAGTAGCGTTTCTTAATTGTCTTGAAAATTTTAAGTTCTCTTATGCGTACTAATATCGGTTTTTCTTAATTATTTTAAAAACCTATATCACGGGATTGAAACATTTTGAACGCTACACAGCACTAAAGTAGCACTAATCGAGCTGTGGTATTAAACTTAATTTAAATTGAAAAAATCCTATGTGAACTTGGTCCCGTCTCAGTTTCTTTATTTTTTGTTTTCACTTATTCCAGCATTAATGCTAACATCGCAGCATCAAATAGCACTAACTACGTACAAATTTTTATATACATATTATAAGACTAAAAGATGTTACGCGTTTTCTTTTCAGTCTAAAATATCATCTTTTAAAAGTAAACTGTGGTTAAAAATTACGAGTTTGCCCTATTTGCCATCCACATGTTTTCTGCATTTACGCATCAACAAAGTATCCTGTTTTCGAATTACGTTCTCTTACCAGTTTCGTAATTTAGTTCTATTACTGTAAAAAATAAGTGTTTTCCAGTTTATCTTTAAAATGATTTCTGTGCATGCGCATTACAGAAATCTTTCGTATTTGGGCTATCTTACATAAGGATTCACCATTGCCTAGAAAGCTCAACTCACCACATCTAGAGTTAAGCGGACAAATGGAAATTCAATTTCAGTGGCAAGTGGAGTGTGTTTAATATCATTATTCACCACTGCTGCGTAACGGCAAAATATACGTTTCTTTTCGGGAATGTTCATTTCTAAATTGCGGCAAATAAAGCTCTGGTAGGAAGGGGGGGGGGGCAGCTATTGGTGATATATGATATGAATAATTGGGAAATTTTTTTTTTATTTTCTGCTTTCTCGAAAGGCAGGCTTAGAGGTCCATATACCACATAAGGTGGGTATTTACGATAAAAATGTTTTGACAAGTTTTGCGAATTTTAAAAGTGTATATATTTTTTTACGGCCTATTGAGTACAAGCTCTTCTTGTAGGCCCTCGAACGTGTCGTGATCAGTACAGGAAATCTGTTTTCCTAAATCGTTGGCACGAGTTGCAATTTCATTAGCTTTAAGTCTTGGCCTGTACAGGAATCGCGTCAGAGCACTTAGGTCGGGATAATCAGCAACATTACACTATTAGTAACAATAATGTTACAATCCCTTAATACAATATAATATCATTCTCGAGTTTATTCTATTGTAAATAATTTAAGTACAGTAAGACATTATTATTTATCATTTTATATTTTACTGTTTGGTGTACTTGCACTTATTTGACCTGATAGCCAAGGCGTACTTTACTTCGAAACGATCCCTAGTCATAATGGCCCGTTACGCTCCTACGCCCAAATTACTACAACGTGACAATTTATTTATAAAATCCGACTCAAAAGCGAATATTGTTTACCAGATCGATTTCAATACCTATGAATCAATTTTATTAATTTTTAATTACACGGAAATTAAGGCCTTCCTAACAAATGTAATTTTTGGGAGTCAAAAATGACGTCACAAAATAATGTGTAATTAAATTCAATTTGAGGCATCAAAAATGTACGCCGAACCGATATAAACAAGCCAACTCCTCATACATGTATGTAAAATTATTTCACATACAACTACTCTATCCTTTATTATTACGTGTGTTCAGGCCAGAGATAACTTGTGAAAATTCAAAAATTATTTCTTGGTAATAAACGCTGGAAACATGATCCAAACCAGTCAGAATGTAAACGTGGTTACACAATGTATAAAAATCTAGATAGTTATATTAAAATTACGTCAACCATAACACATAGGAACTACTTAATTAATCGTTTTGCTTCATTGTGCTTCAAGTTATGTAAACTCATACATTACATTACGCAAATTAACCGAAAAACATTCGGACAACAAACTTTTTGAGAGTTTCGATTTGTATACAATTTTGGTGGAGTCACAGTATTAAGTAACCTAAATGTACCATTAGTTTAAAGTTGCCTTAGGACAATAATAACACAAAACGTTGTCATGACGACGTTATAATAGAATAGCCTTTGATAGAATGGATATATGAATTTACTGGACTGTTTGAGATATTTTCAGCTGATTTAAGAAAAAAAAAAGGAATGAAAGAATACCGAAATACCAGACAAAATATCATAACTGAATAACAGAAATACTGAATATGTGTCAAGCAGTAGAAATTGAGCACCATGTGTGTATGTGGCATAATAATTTGTGATTTTTATATTACGATCGAAAAAATTTTACCAGATCAATTGCAATACCTATGAATCAATTTTATTAATTGTTAATTACACGGAAACTAAGGCCCTCCTAACAAATGTAGTTTTTTGAGTCAAAAATGACGTCACAAAATGATGTGTAATTAAATTCAATTTGAGGCATGAAAAATGTACGCCGAACCGATATAAACAAACCAACTCCACACGTATGAATGTAAAATTATTTTACATACAACTACTCTATCCTTTATTATTGCGTTTGTGCAAGCCTAAAATAACCTGTATGAACTTAAATGCATGAACATTCAAAATTCATTTCTTGGTAAGAAACACTGAAAACATAATCCAAACCAGTCTGAATATAAACGTGATTATACAATGTATGAAAATCTTGATAGCTGTATTAAAATTACGTCAACTATAACACATAGGAACTACTTAATTAATCGTTTTACTTCATTCTATAGGCTGAAGTTGTATAAACTCATACATTAAATTACGCAAATTAACTGAAAAACATTCGGACAACAAACTTTTGGGAGTTTCGATTTGTGTACAATTTTGGTGGAGTCGCAGTATTAAGTAACCTAAATGTACCATTAGTTTAAAATCGCCTTAGGACAACTATAACACAAAACGTTGTCATGGCGACGTTATAATGGATGTTGTAGTCTTTGATAGAATAAATACATGGATTTACTGGACTATTTTTGAGATATTTTAAGCTTATTTAAGAAAAAAAAAACGAATGAAAGAATACTTAAATTCCAGACAAAATGTCATAACTGAATAACATAGAAATACTGAATATGTGTCAAGCGGTAGAAATTGAGCACCATGTAGGTGTGACATAATAAATTATGTGATTTTTATATTGTGACACAATTCAGTTACAGCAAAAATTTCGTTCATATCTTGTTAAAACGAAATTTAAGATTTACTTTTTAAGACACAAATGGCGCATAAAAAATATCTGTTTAAAACAGTGACAACTTTATGTTCGTCTTTAGTTGGTGTAACACACGTAATTTTTTATGTACCAAATGTATTTTTTTATGACTAAAAAAATAAACCTACCCCGGCATTGTTTTAGCTTTAAGTACCCACTTTGCTCGTATAAATATTGAAGCAATACATCAAATGTGCATAAATAATAGCAGAAATATTAAAGCAATCGATTTCATGTTACCCCTAGCGAAAAGAGAGAGAAGCATTTTTTTGTTCGAAAGCAATGCTTATAAAGAAATGACGATGATAAAGCACTCCGCGTTTTGCTACTTTTGATTTATACCTCGCAGTTAGTCGACGAAAAAAAAAACTTCAAACATTTTACTCGCCTTACTGAAACTTGTATCAATTTCCTTTTAAATACAAGAAGCGCCCTTTTTTTCTTTTCTGTTTCTCCTTTTCTTGTCTTAAATATAAATTTATCACGAAACTAATCGAAGCTTTTATTACGAATTCGGATGCTGTGACAGCGATCCAATGTCTACTAGATGTGATTAAGAAGGGCCGCAATGGACTACGCCCTTATGCCCCTTGGGGGTATGAAGAGTGTGTCGATCCGCTAAGGCCCTCCAGCAAGTCTCACGGATCTACTCTCTATAGTAACCCCTACGAAAAGGTCTACACGAAAACTAACTTTCACTGACGTCATTAAATTCTACTGCCTTTATTAACATTATTGACGAAGAATACAAATTTATTACTTCCGTCTTCATGTTCTATTTGTTAAATAACGACAAACCAGAAAATTCATAATTAACGGAAGTTGATCCGTTAAAAGTTTTATCGCATCGTAAAATGAAATAAAATATTGTTCACATCTAATTTGAGGGTTCCGCTAAGTTCTTATGAATCATAATTCTCACTGTCAGAAAACCGCATTTCAATTTTGTCTTTAATGCCTCGGGCTTAAGTATTACTTCTGCGTTTTCTTTTAATTGCTATGTAATGATCGTTACTTCATCAAACTAATCAATATTATTAGGCAATTTTTAATACCGTATTATTACCTGGTTTATGATCTTCGTCTCACGATTTTTTGTTGGATCGAAATGTTGCTGAATTTACTTTACCGTTGTGTGTATATGTGCATAAAATTTATATACGCTGCCACACTTACCTTTCAACCTTGCATTATAAATAATTCCTTTATATTACAGAACTGGCAAGATAAATGCGAAACTAAGATTTTGTTACAATAATCGGAATAATAATTTATAAAATAACATGAATTTGTTACAATAATTTTTTTACACTTCGTGGATTAAAAGTACTATTTGGTTCCCCCATTTTTGGGACTGAAGTGTTACTTTTAATCCCTATGGATTAAAAAAAAATTTAATCCTCCGAGTATTAAAAAATAAATAATTCACTCTACTAAATAATAATTTTATTAATAAAAATCAGCAATTAACATTTAAGATAACATCTACTTTTGATTAACATTTACGGATATATTTACATTTGTACAGTTATTAAAGTTAAAAAATTTACCAAAATCGTTGTCCTTAGAATTAAGAACATTATTGAATGATGTTGAAACGATAGATGCATTGATAGTATTTATTTGGTTTTCTGAATCAATTTTTTTTTCATTTTCATGCCCAAAAATTTTTTCTGCTATAATTTTTTTGTTATTTATAGAGCTTTCAACATATCCCTCAGCCACTGAAGACGACTTCCAACCTCCGTGTCTTTTGAGAACGTCGACATTTGCCCCAGAATTGGCTAATAAAGACGCCGACGTGCGTCGAAAACAATGATCGGTATATAACGAGGGTTCAGGAAGTTTCAAAAAAGTTGCAATTCTTTGGGGTAGTTTTCCAAAGGTATTTTTTCCAATGGGTTGAGTTGAACATCTCCGGTCTTTATATTGGACAAAAAATCGTGAATGGTTTGTGTCAGGTTTTCTTAAAGCAATGTCATTTCTGCATAGATTTGTAAAATTGGCTGGGTTATTCACTGAATTCTGAACAACGATTACTCGGTCAATATTGTTCTTTGTATTTTTTATATTAACTAAGATAGAGTAACCCAAATCTGTAACATTGTGAATTGATAATTCAACTAATTCGTTTCCTCTACACGCTCCTGCTACACCCATTATCAGTGCAACCTAAAAATTGAACACAGTGTCAAAATATCTATAAAAAAATTTATAGACGTTATATTACTCACCTTAACCATTAAAAAACGGTCGTCTGGAGCTTGAATTAGGAATTGATCGACTTGTTCATCAGTAAGAACTTTTGACTTCTTTGGCTTATAGAAGTCACTTTTTCTTTTCAGAAAAGCTTTTAATTTCGGGTATTGGGATATGTCAATATTACAGTTTCCTATACAGGTTGTCCCATTTTCGTATGTTTTACGGGGCATCTCGCTTATTTTTTAGGTTAGAACCTTGCGGTTTTCGCGACACCGTGCTACTTTTTAATGAAACCAAAGATGCACTGATCAAATTTGTCATAGCCATCTTAGTTTTTGTGCTACAGGGTAATTTTGGAAAAATTGCATTTTCAGTCATCCCCTGTAACTGTTATTGTCAGACATATTAAAAAAGTAAAAACTGATATTTGTAGATTTTTTACGTAGAATCCAGTGGCGATACTCAGATTTTCGTTAGAGGTCACAGTTTTTGAGATATTGACATAAAATAATTAATTAATCTCAAATATTGTTCAAATTACAAACTATTATGTCTCCTACAAGTTTCACAAAGTTTATAAATTCTTTTAATAGCATTTTCCAAAATAAATGATTGTCTTCGTAATTCTGCAAAAGCATTTTCCGTTGCAATTTTTAATTGTTGCATGTTGGCATATTGCCTTGAATAAATTTTATTCTTTAAATACCTCCACAAAAAAAATCCAAAACCGAGAGATCCGGTGATCGTGGTGGCCATCAAACAGGTCCATTTGTTCCAATCCATCTCCTGGGAAAACGTTCATTTAGCCAGTTTTGTATTATTCTAGTTTTTTCTTGTAGAATTTGTAAGTACCCATTAGAGTTTAGGTTTTCTTCATAAATATTGTAAACTATTTTTCGGTTAAAAATAAAGCAGGAGACGTTAAATCCGAACCTGCCTTGACGCTCTCTAGGAAAAAAACACGTGGGTGTTTTCTTGACTCCAAAACCGCGAGTTGTGTCTATTAAGAATTCCCGAACTTGTGAAATGTGCCTCGTCTGACCAAATTATTTTTTTTTCAAAATTATTGTCCTGAGTTTTCATATTTATAAACCAATTGCATAACTCCAATCTACGTTCAGCATCACCAGGGTGCAGATGATGAACAAGTTTATACTTGTAGGGTTTGAATTTATGTTTTTTTAAAATCTTTTGCACTGTTGTTTTAGACACACCGGTCTCTTCATCTATTTTCCTGCACGAGGTTTCAGGAGTGGCTTGAACAACTGCTAAAACGTTGATCTCTGATTCCTCGTTCTCTTTATTGTAAACTCGGGGTCGAGGCTTGTCAAAATATCCATGTTGGCAAAGATTAAATTTTAATTTTTGAAATATTCTTCTGTCGGTTTTTCTTCTTTCGGGATATCTATATGACAAAATAGGTATATAAAATAAATACAAATTCTAAGGTAAAGATTAACTGACCTGTTCAGATAGAGTTCTAAGGCCTGGTCTGCGTTTTCATTAGATAATATGAAGCAGGTATTCATATCATATTTCTGAAAGTTTTCAAATTTTTGGTTTCGAGCCATATTAAAAAATAATTAAACAACAACAACAATAACAACAACAAGAACGATAACAATAAACAAAAACAACGAATAACAATAAATATCAGCACTAAATTTGGGAAAATGTAACCAGGAATAATTTGAGAGAAGCAGAAACTTCAAAAATCAAATACCTAAGTAATGGCAGAACGTTAATTATTTTGTTTTTTGCGTTACCATGGTTACCCACGGCTATCCACTATTATCAATGTAAATTATAGAAAAAAATCATTTTGTCACGTTATTTATAAAGATAAATATAGACTATGCTATATTTTTGAAAAGCTCTTGGCAAGGGGAAAAAGATTTTAAAAAAATATATAGGGTGTCCCATAAAAAAAAAGGTTATGTTAATATCTCAAAAACTGTGACCTCTAAAGAAATTCTGAGTACGCCACTGGATTCTACGTAAAAAAATCGACAAATATCAGTTTTTACTTTTTGAATATGTCTGACAATAACAGAGTTATAGGGGATGACTGAAAATGCAATTTTTCCAAAATCACCCTGTAGCACACAACCTAAGATGGCTATGGCAAATTTGATTAGTGCATCTTTGGTTTCATTAAAAAATAGCACGGTATCGCGAAAATCGCAAGGTTCTATCCTAAAAAATAAGCTAGATACCCCGTAAAACATACGAAAATGGGACAGCTTGCACAATACTAATGCGTTTTTAATTGACTAAGTTATCAATTATTCAAGCAATGGAATTTTTTTTCATTACTAAGCTGTTGTCAGCCAATCGTATGCCAAGTTTTTCATTATTCTTCAGGTCTCAATGTAGGGTTACTTTGGAAACGTTTGTGAAGCAAAAATCAAGATCCCGCATCGCGATAAATTCAAACGTCAAAACATTAATGTCAATAAAAAAATACGACAAATCAATTTCGTGAAAAGTTGACATGGAAATGGACAGTGCGACCATGGCGATCAATGACGAAGACGTAATTCTAACAGCAAAGCAAATGACCCTCAATTTACTTCCTCAGAAATCTCGCAAAAAAATATGAAATCGTATACAGAACGTTCATGGATTGGCGCAACACAAAGTTCCCTTTCTGAAAATATACTTCTAGCATATTTTGGCGAATTAGCCGGAAAATACAAATCTTCGTCTTTATGGGCCATCTGCGCTCAAAAGCAGCATTAGCATTCACAATAATGTAAATATCGAAACCTATGTAATATTGCGCGCCTTTTTAAAACGAAAATCTGAAAATTATCAACCCAAAAAATCAAAAACTTTCACTCCTGAGCAAATCAACATCTTTTTAAGTCAAGCTCCGGATGACATATATCTGGAAATGAAGGTAAAAAAATATAGATGATTTTTAATGTTGTTTTAATTGTGACTTTTAAGGTTGTCTTAATTATGAGGATCATGCGCGCATGCCGAACCAACGAACTCCATGCGATGAAAATTCAAGATCTTGAAGATTTGAAAACCACATCAGTTGTAACAGTTCCTGTCACCAAGACGAATCATCCCAGGGAATTCACAGTAACAGACGATTTTTACAAGATTGTTAAAAAGTATATCAGTCTCCGGCCAGCAACGGCCACATTTCCCTTTCTTTTTTGAATTATCAAAAAGAGAAATGTACCTGCCAAAAAATAGGAGTCAACAAGTGTACCAGTATGGGGAAACAAATAGCTTCATTTCTACACCTATCTGATCCTAACATGTACACTGGGCACAGTTTTAGAAGATCATCCGCAACTTTGTTAATCGATGCAGGCGCAGATATCAGCCCTAAAATCTACAACTGTCGCAGAATGATATATTGACACTTCAATAAAAATAAAATGGATGCTGCGAATAAAATTTCAGCGTTATTCAAGAAAGTAGCAGCAACAACACCACCGTAAATAACAAATCTAACACTTTTACTGCTGCTAACAAAAATTTGAGCATAGGCATGAATTCACCTCCCTTTTCAATTATAAATTATGGTATAGTTAATGTTTTCGTTAATAAGTACGATCATTGAACTACTTTATTTTTATTTTGTTAATTTTGTTTGATGTATAGGTTTTAACTCGTGAGAAGGGCATTATTCACTCATGTAAATTACACCACTCGTCTTCGACTCGTGGTGAATCTTTATGAATAATTGCCAACTTTCTCACTCATTGAATAATATACTATTATTTGTGGTTAGTAAAATTATTCGACATGCATTAAACAACCAAAACGAGATGATTACCCACAACCGTCCCCCGTAGGAGGACGGGATCATAATTTCTTAGCCTAAGAATGAAAGACTAATTTTATGTTTTCAAAAAAATTTTCAACATAATCACCTAAACGATCTATACACTTTCTCCAACAATGATCTAAAGCCTTAATCCCATCGCGAAAGGTGCTTTCTTCAAGGCTTGCAAAATATTCATCAACCGCGAACTTGACCTCTTCGTTAGTCGAAAATCGTTGTCCGCCTAGGAAGATTTTGAGTTTGGGGAATAAGTGGAAGTCTGACGGAGCTAGATTGGGCGAATAAGGAGGATGCGGAAGCAAATCATACTTCAGTTCGTCAATTTTTGCATTCGCTATAATACTTGTGTGGGGCCTTGCATTATCCTGGTGCAAAATGATTTTCTTGTAAGCTAAACCTGGTCTTTTTTGTCGAATAATTTGGTTTAATTTGTCCAACAGGTTAGCATAATAACCCCAGTTATGGTTTGCCCTTTAGGTAAATAGTCTTTCTTCGGAGGTGGACAACCATGTTCAATACACTGTTTTGATTGCCGTTTTGTCTCAGGGGTATAATGATGAACTCAAGTGGGGCATTCTTGCGATATTTGCATTCGAAAACGTTTTTGGTCTAGGGTGAGCAAACGAGGCACCCATCTCGCAGAAAGCTTTTTCATATCCAATTCTTGAGTTATGATATTATGTACCAGTTCTTTTGAGATGTTCACAATGTTAGCTATCTTACTTAACTTCATTGAAATCATGGTATGGATTTTGCTTACCATTTCCGGAGTAGTGGCACTTTTAGGGCGTCTAGAGCGGTGCTCGTCTTTTATGCTCGTACGATCACGTTTAAATGCAGCCACCCAGTTCTTTACCGTGGGATATGATGGTGCACTTTCACCCAATACGTTGTGTATTTATTCAAAAATCTCCGCGTTTTTCAAACCTTTTTTAAGCAGAATAATCATCCCATCCTCGTAATTAACGTCCGGAAAGCGTATTTACGTTCTATACCATTATACGCATGAATGCCATTCTATAACGTAGTATAATTTGAAATGTGAAACGCGCGTATGTTTACTCCAAATCATACCGCAATATAGAGTTTTCGTAGGGATATTCCACCTAATACGGTGCTGCATGCCGGATTGTCGGAGCAGCATGATGCGTTCCAGTAAAATTTTAATTTCAAAGGTGGTAAATGGTTCTCTTGAACTCCTTCCACCAACTTCGACGCAGCCAAACGTATGTAACGAGGCGTGTTACGGTGTTGCATGCAGTAAAATGAGCATCCGTTAAATGTGTTTTGCCGGAAAGGTTGTACGGCGTCAATATGGAAAACATTAATTTTGACTGTTGAATGTGTACCAAAAGTCTTTGTCGAACTATAAAAGTATCAATATACAAGAAAATGGTTGGAAAGTAGCCTGCGAAGACATGAACAACCAAGGTAGGTCAATGTAAATTATTTAATAATTTATCATAATAGTAGTATCTACAAATAACTATTTAATGCCTAATATTGCCAAGGAACCTCGCCTGCTGGTGAAATGAACCAGTCTGCATAAGCATTACGAATATCCAAAGCTTGTTGCCTGTTTTGTTTATGAATACCGCTCTGTATTGTAGTATATTACGTTGAGGAGTTTGGTTGAGGAGCTAGGTTGTTTATATTTTCGGTTAGAAAATAATTTTATAATGAGCAGCGTACCACAGTTATTATGGTGACAAATTCAATACTTTTTACGTTTAAATAAGATTCTCAAGTATGCGCAGTAATGCCAAACGCATTTTTTACTACCCTTCTTGTTCTTGATAGGCGATATTTAAAAATTCTCTTACGTTTGGAAACGCACTCAATATATTTTCTGTCTACGCCCCCTTGTCGTGGCCCTCTTGAATTTGTTTGTGTCGCCATCTAGCGGTGTATTTCTAGGACTAATAAATGTTTTCTGTTATAGAGGTGGCTCCAATTAGCGATATATTTTTGAACAAAATTTGAATTTGTTTGTTTGTGTCGCCATCTAGAGGTGTATTTCTAGCACTATTGAATGTTTTCTGTAATAGAGATTAATCGTGGTTCTACCTAGTAGTACATTTTAAACGTAGATTTAACTGTTATGGCGGGCAATTAGAAATAGTATGAGGTCCGCATATTACCACCATTAGGGCTCCTAAATTTGTCACAAAGTCTTAGGTCCACTGCAACGGTCCCGCTTGTTTGTAACGCCACCTACTAGTGTATTTTCAAAACGTAGATGTAGATTTCTGTAATTCTTATTATAGTGCGAAAACTTAAAGTTTAAAATAGCATTCTAATACGGGGGCCTCCATACTAACTAACTCATAAGACAGAATTAGGCCTCCAACACTTGTCCTAAAGTCATACTTACATTGCACGGACCACCTTTCCCCCAATTCATATAGCGGAAATAAAAAGATAATGATTTATTATATGCCAATCAATAACTACAAAGTTTAAATTCACAAATACGTGCCCCGCATAATGTTATTAATTAAAAAAATAGCGTAACACTCATACCTTTATTTAATTAACTAAACAGAGTTGGTTTATGACGTCATCCTATAAGGATAATAATACATTAAAATCTTTAATAGTATTTTTTGTGAACAATATCAAGTAAAATATATATTAAAAATAATATGGATACTTTCAGATGTGTTCTCTATCGGATGTTCTAACAATAACTGTTGTGCTCCCGTCTCTTATATATAGTCTCACTAAATCCACTTTCTGTGTTTTTTACTTATGAATAGTTAATAAAAAATGGTTATCGGTTTCCCAGTCATTAACATAAAGTAATTTTTTAGAACGTATAACTTAAATATGCAAAGAGCTAAAAAAAGTCTATTACACCTATGGTAATTTCCCGTCTACCGGACCTTTCACGTTAACTATAGCATCGCATCGCAAAATTTTACCTAATGAATCTATAAATACGATTTTTATTTACAACATACTTTAAAATGATTTTCACTTTGAGATTGTAAAGTCAACCTTCAACAGTATTTTTTATTGTGTATACATACAACATTTCACCTTGAGATTGTAAAATACAGCGTTCAACAGTATTTATATTGTGTATACATACAAATTAATTTTAAAAATAAATGAATACATCAAACTTTATAACTGTTATGGTTAAAACAAGATTTAAAAACACGTGCTGGCTTTAGTAGATCTTTAAAAAGAAAACAATCGGATAATTTTTGTTATTAAAAAAAAAGGTAAATAAAGCGACATTCATTGTCAATTTTCGATGTTTACACTCTAGAAAAACAAAATCTCGGTTTTGATATTAAAAGATAAACACGATAAGAAGTAGAATATACCGGTGATTGCAGATTTGTTCATCTGATATTTAAGCTAGGATGATGACAGAGCGCCCTTACTAAACATGAAATTAGATTTCCATTTTACATACGAGATCTGACTTAGCGGAAATACCTTTCTTAATGGGAATACTTCATAAACGATTGAAGCAACTCTTCTTCCTCGCTCTCATGCGGCCTGACGTTTGAGTTGACCTTGGGCTGTCATGTGTATTTGAACGCCCGGTATATAAGTAAGTATTTTTCTCCTAGTTACTCAATTTACACTAACGAAACTTGATTTTTTTTTGTGTTCGTCAAGGTTCAAGTGAAAGTAACAATAGATTGTTTGATTTTTTTACGTTTGAAGTGGTTTTCGAGTTAAACTTTTCGTATGGCCATTTAGATTTGATCTCTGAAATTGGCAATTATATATTTTGTGGATTAATTAATTGGAAATAGAAAATTTTAAAGTTGAATCTAAATTAGTTTTCCTGTGAATTTTTATAAAACGTTTCGTTAAAATAAAATGTAGTTGTAGATAACGGAAAAATTCGCATTTAAATTGTAGGATGAGATCATTTCTTGGTTTGATTGTTTAAGCAGGGGCTATTGATGTTAATTTTACTTATCGCTTTTCAGTAATTGACGCCGTATATCGACCGGAGCATAGTACCTCAATCCATTAGTGTTAAGTAATTATCGTTATAGTTAAGGGAATAAATCTGTGGACGACAATTTGCACTTGAGTCGTGCACGCAACAGTCAGCAGTTTTTTCATGATAAGGTTTGGTTGAGAAACATGGTGCAATATTATGGAGAGGGGGAGAAGCTGTAGGTTTGCGTGGTTAATTTCTCGGGGATTCTTGATCTGACTTTCGTGAGTAAAGGATGTAATCTGTGAGTTGGAGATGAACAAATGGTATGCATATCTGCAAGTTTGACAAATAATAGCCTTAGACTCCAATCCAGATACCTACTGTCAACTATTTGACGCATTATGACTACCTTAAAAATTAATGTATTGTCTTTAAGTAACAATTTTTTATTGAATGCGTTATTTTTGTTGAATTGTGTTCATCGGTTTAAATTAAAAAATCAATTTTAAAGGCTCAGTTTACATCAGCTGAACTTGCGGATATGCATCTTTTATACGGAAAGGGAGATTGCAATGGAAGAAGAGATTCGCGATTGTATGGAGAAAAATTTTCAAGACGAGTTATTCCGCATGAAAATATTTTCGCTAGGATTCATAGTCGTCTTAGAGAAACAGGCAGGCTACAACATCGGAGACGTTCTGGCCGCCCATTTTCAGCGAGGACCGTTGAGCTTGAAGAATCTGTGCTTCAACAATTGAAGGTAAATCCTTCCACCAGTATTCAGGTTATTGGACTTAATACGAATACTGCACGATCCTTTTTTTTAATAAATTTTATTGCCAGTTCAACAAGTACATGGTATTCATGACATCGATATTTGTAGTCAAATTAAACAATATCAGTAACTTGTGGTTAGTGTAATTGCACAATGTTAGTTGAATTATTGTATGTGGGTGATCTTATATTAAATTACTCATTATCGGACTCGGGAATGTACAAGTCTTGTGGGAGTTTACGCTTGAGCCTGTGATGTATGTTTTGTCTACCAATATTGTAGTGAATTGCGCCATTGCATTCCCCTGGAAAAAACTTGCTCTCACTTTCACTGATAAACTTTTGAATCGTTCTACTTCGTGTTCGTAATGGGGTTGCTCGTTCCTAAAGAACCATGGGGTGTTCACTGCTCGTCTAAGAATTTTATTTTGCAGACGTAATTTTTGAATGCTGGATATAGCTGTGTTGCTCCAGATCGGAGATGCATAGAGGATTAACGGTCGTATTAGTGATTTGTATTTGCATGAGTATGGCGCATTTTGGTTTGAGCGAAGATTTTCTATTTATTATGGTATACAGTTGGGGTAGTCTCGCGTAACCCTGGTCGAGTTTTAGGTTTTCAGGTGAGTCGTATGTCGAGGAGTACCCTAAGTGCTTGACTGCGGCGTCAGCGAAGATCCATGGGTTAACATTTTGGTTGATTGCGAGATTGGAAGGGTTGGAAATGTGTCTTAAGAAGAATATTTTGCTTGGCACTTGCATGGGTTGATTTGGATGTTCCATTTAGTATACCATGAAAATAGCTGGTGGGTCGCTTTCTGTATCTGATTGATAGCTAAGTTGAGATCAGTGCGTTGGACTAGAATAGCTGTGTCATCAGCGAAGGTTGATAGCGTTGCTTCAGTTGACGGTATATCAGAAGTAAAGATTGTAAATAAGAGCGGTTACCGTACGCTTCTCTGATGCACCTATTTTGATTGCTTTTGCAACGGAGATTGCTAAATTGATTAGCACTGTGAAGGTTCTATCTTCAAGGAAAGAAAAGACTATTGCTTTTATGTTGGAGACTGATGATTTTACTTTTCAGACCTTCAATCCAGACCTTACCAAAGACCTGGGCAGCATCGAGAAGGACTCCTACAGTATAGTTTTTGTCTTCTTCTACAGTTTTGGAGATGCGTTGCAGTTGATGTAGATGTAGAGTTGAGTAAGTTCTTCTAAAGCCAAACTGAAACGGTGGTATTACATTGAGACGAGTGATATCTGCCATTAAGCGGGAATACGTAGAAGTTTTGATAGGGTTGATAACAAACTTATTGGCCTGTAGCTGCCGATTTCCTCTCCTGGCTTTGGCAATACTAAATATGGGCATGCTTCCAGACTTAGGGAACATAATCTAGTCGAAGGCATGCGTTTCACACTGTTTCAAGATAGGCTTGGGTTTTTGGAGTGAGGAGTTTGAGCACTTGGTTTGTAATTAGGTGGGATCCCGGAGATTTTTTGATAGGAATGTTATCAATTAGGGTTTTTATTTCGGGAGGGGTGCTAGGGTATATGGTCTCGGTTATTACGAGTTGGCTGGATTCAATATGGTTGATTATATAATGAGAATGGTTGGGGGACAAGTAAGTTTGGGAGTGAAGACTTTTCCATAGTGGTCTGCAAAAGCTACTGATTTTTCGGCATCGGTGGCATATGATGTATTTGTTGCAGTTATTGTTGTTAGTTGCTCATGCTGCTTTAATATGCGTTTTGTGACTCTCCACATTCCATGGTCAGCTGGTTCTAAATCCTCAATGTACTTTTGGTAGTTATAGATTCGCAGTTCATCTAAGGCTTGTTCAACTCTGTGGGTGAGTTGATTTAATAGGCGTTTTGAGTC
Source organism: Vesta saturnalis (assembly GCA_036346205.1). Taxonomy (NCBI): domain Eukaryota; kingdom Metazoa; phylum Arthropoda; class Insecta; order Coleoptera; family Lampyridae; genus Vesta; species Vesta saturnalis. Next base: position 2,043,547 of record JARFJB010000664.1, read on the forward strand.
CTGGTTACGATTTCTTTGCCAATTGCGTATTGCCAGTGAAGAAGACTTGCTATCAAGGGTGATGGCCACCTGCACGCAAATCGAAAACACACCTGGAATATTTCAACGTGTCAGGGCATCAATGAACAGGTGAGATCAATAATGTCTTGAGCAAATGGCCACCAATTTAAACAATTTTTGTCAGTTTATAGCAGATAAATAATATTTAGAACACATTTAATATTATTTAGAGGATATCGTGCATGTAGACGGTTTTTTTTTTTTTTACTAGTATACGATTTGGAAAAAATAGACAAGTGAGCATTTTTCTTCTAAATTAAATGAAATTTCCAAAAATAATTTTTTATTTTGATAAAAAGCAGTGGCGTACCATTTTTTATTTTAAAAATGTGCTGAGATGTGTCCGTAAGCACGACACTGGTGAAATTAAAAATAACCTTTTTACATAAACAAATGCGCCTACACTAACTCTCAAAACATGACAAATTTCATTTACATATCTCACGCGGGTTTGAAAATATTAAAAATTGAATGTTTTAATAAAACTTTAACACCCTATATTATCCCAATGAAGCATTATTAGAATATAATCTATATATGAAGAAGCACATTATTTTTCGATGTACTATCACCTCCTGATATATATATATATATATATATATATATATATATATATATATATATATATATATATATATATATATATATATATATATATATATATATATATATATATATATATATATATTGTTCTTCCGGGTGTTGATCCACGGGTACCACTTTTAGTCTCAATGAAAATGTTTCTATTAATACAACGTTTCGAAAAAGTCACATTTTCCATCTTCAGCTCTATAACTGTTGGCTCCTGTTTATAGTTACTCGTACTGAACTGCATTCTACTGATGTATGTTGCCGCTTACATACGCTCTTCCTTTTTGTAGTTGGTAGTTTTACTTTCGCTTTATCTGCACTTTTTCCTTTTTCTTGAACGCTATTTATTAGTCGGCATTGGTTTTAGTTTTGTTTTACATGTTGCTGGTAATCGTAATGCGTCATCCCTTATATTCATGCTCCTTGGATTCTTCTCTATTTCTACGGATTCTCTTATTATTCTTACTGTTACGTGTTCGATGTTTGCCAAAAACCTGGTATTGTCGAAGATTATTTTGTGACCAGTGTTTGTTACATGCTGCGCCAGCGATGGTGTTGGTTGATTTTTATTAAATGCATTTACATGTTCCTCCTTCCTTGCGCTTATTTTTCTATTTGTCTGCCCGATGACATATCATAATCTCTACAAGAAATTGTGTGTACTCCTTGGTTCTCCAAATAAATGTGATCCGTAGTGTTTTGCAAAACGTTGGCTATTTTTTGGTGTGGTGTGATGATGGGTTGAGAATCCCTTGAATATATTTCTACGTGTTGCTGCTGGTGATGTAACTCTGATGAGAACTGTGTTTATGTTGGCGACGTTTCGGCCAGTTCACACTAGACATTTTCAAACCTTTTACTTCTTGATCGAGTGATTCGAACAAAACTGACATCTGTTTTGGTTGAAGTTTATATACTTTGCTGCTTTCTCTTTTATGTCCGTTTAGCTTTTTTCGGAGTTAGTTCTTTATGCTGTTTTAATACAGGTTTCCAAGTTGTGGCTAGCCTCGTCCCATCGTTCCTTGTATTTAGGTCGTTTCTCAATTTCTATGGCCTTCCGTATTATACTTTTTTGTGGTATGTTCGATATTTTCAACAATTTTGTTGTTTTTAAAATCAATGTTGTGCGATGTACTTATTACATGTTGAGAGAAAGATGTTTGTGATCTTTTCTTTACTGCGTGTTGGAGTTCTTTTCTTCTGAAGTACACTCGTTGATTTGCCCGACGTGTGAAGCCTCGAAATTTAGGCAACTCAAGCCATAAGTGAAACACAGTTCAAACCAAAACTTTAGCTGAGATAGCTAGACAACACATTCGTAATTTGGCAACATGGAAAAAGAAAATTAAGCAAAATCTTTGGAACATCTGAATGGATTACATAAAAAAATCAAATTTACCATGAAAGTAGAAGAAAACAACGAACTACCATTTTGGGCGTACTGGTTACAAAAAGAACAGATCGAATATTGGGTCACACTGTATACAGAAAGCCGACCCATACTAATCGATACCTCAACGCAAATTCTCACCGTCACCCAGCGCAGCATCAGTGAGTCATCAAAACCTTGACAGCAATAAATGGAAAAACAACGCACAACACTTCAACAGAATGTGAAGCAGTATCAATAGCATACCTGCCATACAAGAAAGGCACCACGGACAGCAAAATCTTTAAAAGCACAACATTAAGACTATTGTTAATACCTACAAGAAAATAAGTAGTATCCTAACGAACCCTAAAACGAAAGTGGAACTAGAAGTATAAGGGATATATGAAATATCATGCCTAAATTGCCAGGGTTCATACATCGGCCAAACCAATAGACGAGTGAACGTCAGAAGAGAAGAACACCAAAACGCAGTAACGAAGCGACAACAAACATCTTCTTTGGATCAACATGTAATAAGTACAACGCATAACATCGATTTCGAAAACACCAAGATTATTTCAAATATCGAAATAGAAATTGGGCAACTACCTAACAATTTACACACAAGGGACGATGCAATGAGATTAGCCACAACTTGGAAACCTATATTAAAACAGCATAAAGAACTAAAAAAAAGAAATTAAATGATGCAATAACCACTAAGAAGGGAAAGTCAGCTTGAACCGGAAAAAAAGGAAAGTGAAACAAAAAGAGAAAGCACCAAAGTATATAAACTTGAACCAGAAGCAGATAACGTCAGTTTTGCTCGAATCACTCGGTCATGAAGTAAAAGGCTTGAAAATGGCTAGTGTGATCAGGCCGAAACGTCGCCAACATAAACATATTTTCATCAGAACTACATCAGCAGCAACACGTGGGAATATGCCCACAAACCTGTAGAAACAAAGACAGACACACATACACACACCCACATACGTTTCTCAGCATATTCAATAAAATTCTTTTCTGCTTTTTTATTTTATTTTTGGTAATTAAATGTTTATTACCAGGTCACATTTTTGAATACTCATCTCTCTCCAAAAACTCTTTTATTTTTGATCGATTATATAAGTTTTTTTCTTTGTTGCGTTTTTCCGGTCATACTGGGTTTTCTAGAATATTTTGTTTCCAAGCGAATCGGTACAAAATCTCCTATTTCTGAAACCAATTTGTATTTTTGAAAAAGTTGTCCGCTAATTGTATTACTAAACATATGCTTCTCCTGTGTTTTTACTTCCTTTTTATTCCGTTTTATTTATTCAAAAAGAGTTTCTCCAATGAGAAGGTTCCTTTTAACCTGCGGTGGTCAAGGTACACATCTGCTTAGTTCTTCCACTTTAGAAAATGGAGATTTTGAACTTTTTTCGTTGTACAATCTGTAGATCGTTCTTTTTATTCTCTTTTTCAGTTTGAATTAATTTTCTATATGTTTTCGACCTGTTAGCTGTAACCTTTTTGCAACCGTTATTTTCTGTTGTGGAAGTTCATTCATGTCATGATCTTCGACTGGACAAGGTGATGCTGGCGATGTCGTATTTTCAAGACATTCAGCTATTTTTGATCGTAGAACTTTATTTCGTTTTTAACATTTACTAGGTTCTTTCCAAGCCTTTCTTTTTCTTTTGTGCTGTCGTTTCGGCAAGTCTTCCACGCCTTTAACAAAACCTTTTTCTTTTTTTTCTTTGTATCTTTCGGGATCCTTTCTTCTTTTCGCATCAAGTTTTTCTATAGTTAAATTAGCCCTCTGTTTTCTGGCCCTCTCTTTAATCTTTTCATTTTTGCATTCCTCTGAACTATGTTTTTTTTGCATATTTTCTGCTTGGGAAGATTAACTCGTTTTTGACCATTCGATGGAGTACTCGATTGCAGAGATTTGAGATCGCTTTCTTAATTTCTTCTTTAACATGATAATCCATTTTTCAGACTTCTCTTATTTCATCGTTTTTAATCAAATCCACACTTTTATTCATGCTCACGTCGCTTTCTATTTTCATGTCTTTTTGAATATTTTTAATTTTAATTTCAACTACTTGCTTTTGCTTTAAGAACTGAAATAATTGGGAACTTAGTTGAAATACTTATCTTTTTTGGGGTTTTTTAATGGTGTATTTTAAATTATACAATCTAAACGTTTCGATAACACTTACAGTTATCTTCGTCAGTAGTAATATTTGTTAAAAATTAAATTAAAATTAAATTTTAGTAAAGAATAACTAGGTCATTAAAAATTAAATATTGTTAAACTGCCTTAAAGATGGCAAATCAGAACAATCTCTACGGCGAAAGCTAACAATGAAATTTGTCAGCCAAAAAACACATTTAACAAAATTTAATCGAGTTATGATGTAAGTGTAAAGTTGTGAAAAACTTCAATTTGAAAATGATAGAAGCATTCACAAATCCAAACATCACATAAAATAAAATGACCCAGTTAAATCTAACAAAGAGATATCTTTATCAATAAGTGGACGTGTTATTAACAATGAAAAGCATAATTCAGAACGTTTTTTTGTAATTTTTAATTTTAATTTAATTTCAACTATTTATGTTAAATTATAGTGCTGTGGTAATTTAACATATAATTGGTAAAGCATTTGCTTCAAGGTCTAGGAAAAACACAGCAAAAAAACCTAGACATACCAAAAGTTAAATTTAAAATCAAAATTAATACGTATCATTATGATTTTTTTTAATTATAAGGTGCCAAAACCTATTTAAACGGAGATTTTCTTCTTGTCTATTAAAATTATTAGGGTGTTTATATATTTCAATAGCTTCACGTTGCAAACGAACATAATAATGGGTTTGTCTTGACAATATTTCCATATTGTCAAATTGAATGTCATGATTTAGATTATTCAGGGCATGGTCAGCCACAGCAGACCTCTCTGGTTGACCTAATCTACAAATTTTTATATGTTCTTTGCATCTTGTATCAAAGCTACGTTTTGTGGTTCCGATGTATACTTTCCACATGAACAAGATAACTTATACACTTCGGAAGATGATAAAGGGTTTGACACATCCTTAAAACTTATCATGTTTCTCCATCATATTCTACCTAAAATCAATTATGATCATTTTAACAAAACATCATTTCGGTAACACACATATACGTTTCCGGAATGACTGTTACTAAAATGGTGAAATTAAACAGAAACCGATTTTGTACATTTAAACTTGCCGCCAACATTCTGATAATTGGTGGTTATGTTACTGCCCCCGGTTTCAATCGTAGGTTTATTTCATATTAAATCAATAGAAACAGTACAAGATGCATTACCGGATTGATTCCTAATAAAGGTACTTACTCAATTTCCCATTTCGTTCAGTTACCCTAAAACAGAAAAATAGTATTGAGAACTTACCACTACATCCACAACGGACAAGCACTGCCATACAACTGAAGGACGACAGAGTTTCAATTTGATGCCCGTATGGTGTGCTAATAGAGAACTTTGAAGATATTACGGAAATGACGCTGAGGACATGACACAATATTTAAACGAGTGTTGATAATTGAAAAAATACTAAACGTGGATTATAAGTAACAAGTGCGGGAATAATCTCAAGTTGAGTCACAGTTATTCGTGTGATAGAATAAAAAAATGTAGTTTGAGACAGTTACCGAAATGACGCCATTAGCATTTGGATGGGAATAAAAACAAATAAATGTTAAATTATTATAAGTTTTGTTATGGACAAATACGTTCAAAAGTAAATATTTAATTAAAAATTATTATTAATTCAATTTTCAAGGACAAAGGCGATCCATTGTTCAAGAAATTCTGGTCGGGTCAGGGTCATAATTCCTATAAATCCCCCGCACCTTCAAAATTGATGTCTCAAAGGCGTGACCTTGAAGAATATACAGGGAGTGTACGTGATCTTGACCTAATGTATTTGCGGGTTTTCCTTAATAAATTAATAAGTGGATCACTGTACGTGACCTTGAAAAATATATGCAGGCAATGTGTACGCAATGGCCTTGAAAACGAGAAAGTGGATCCTATAGTATACGTGACCTTGAAGAGCATCCTCCCATATACCTTTACCGGATATGCATTGGGATACCCCTACAGGTTGATTTCTAGGACTTATGACCTTGAAAATTGATACCAATACGTTTTAGCCATTGACAATCTATTTGATAGCCTTACAGGCGATTTCTAGGAATTATGACCTGACAGCCAAGAATTACTTGTACAATGGATCGCCTTTGTTGTTTTCTCAGAGGTATGACCTTGAAATGGGGGGGGGCGGATACCTGCGTTGTGAAACAGATCCCCTGTTTTGGGAAACGGCTATCTGTATTTGGGAAACGTCTATCTGTATTTGGGAAACGGAACCACTTGAGGTCAATGCACTGCTGGGGGCGTGACCTTGAAAAGTAAATTCCAAGAATTGCTTGAGGACCTTGAAATATGCTTAGCATAGACAACAATCTGTATGATACCCCTAACCTTGAGAATTGTAATAACTTAATTAACACCTCAGGGCATGAACAGAGGTCAATGAACTTCTTAGAATTGATGGGGGAGTGGCCTTGAAAATATTAATGTACGTTGGCCTTGACATTTCCCATTAAAATTTGATTTAGAATTGATCTTGATTTCTTGGTGTCCTTGAAGAGCATCCTCCTATATACCCCCAATTGAACCCTGGACGTGGGACCTTGAAAATCGTTTAATTCGACGTAGGGAATGTGAGTTCCCATATATGCAGGCAGCGTGTACAGTGGGCCCTTTAAATACATTGACATAGCTAATGTGCTTGGACGCAGGTAATGTGTACTATGACCTTGAAGAATAGGTAGGCAATGTGAGCGATCTTGAAAACCATGCACTTAGACGTAGACAATGTGATGACCTTGAGGTATATATTTCGATGCATGTAATGTGTACGATGACCTTGACCTTTAAAACCATTGACCTTGATGTGGACAATCTGTACGGGAAGGTGTATTATTATTATTATCAAAATTGCGCCAGAAGTGGAGTAGCATATCTACTGATATAAATTATGATTCTCGGTGCTGTAGTAATGAAAATTATGACGATTTACCAAACCGTTATGGTAGAATGTCGCTTCGTCCGAAGATAAGAGGTACTCAAAAAATTTTAATCGTTACCAAACTTTTCCATTGCCCACAAACAAAATTCGATTCTTCTAAATGTTGGTGCATTTTAATATGGTAGGGATGGTAGCGATACTTTTTTAGTTTTCTATGACCGCTAGCTTTACTTATTCCTGTTTCGTTTTGCATTTCTCTTAAACTGGTATTTGGATTTTCAATAACGGTTTGCAATGTTGAAAATTAGTTTTTTTCTACATTTTCTGTAACTGGTTTCCTTTTTTCACTTTTTCGTAACTTACGCTGCCGGTGTTTTTGAATCTCTGTAGAAATCTTTCGGAAACAACTTTATTAAAATGGTTGCGGTTTGGGTATTTCTGAGTGTAAATTCTTGTAGCTAACAGACAGTTTTCTTCGCATTCACCGATCGCCAAAATCATATCGATATTGGATGGAATACATTTTTATTTTCGACTTTTTGTGATTACTTCGAGTACAGTTAAAGACAGTATTACAATTTAAATTCAGAACGACAATGACAGTTTGCAAATCTCAATCCTAGGGCAATCATTGCCTCCTGGATATATCCTTTCTTTCAAAATACGTAATTCTTGTAAATATTTCAATTAAATGGGAATAACTGCAAAACCATTGATTTTAGGTATAGGAAAACCTAATACAGTTTGAAGATAATATACAGGGTGTTCCATTTGAACTAAGCAAGTTAATTATATTTAAATAAGAATGGAAAGGGTTAACTTTTTTAAACATCCTGTATAGATTTCCTCCAACCATTCATATGGGATTTGATAGCTCATTATATTGACTATTCGTAGTGACCAATAGTTATTTTATCATTTTACTATAGTACGGGGTATCAATTGATAAAATTTACCGTACCATTTTGAAAAATCTCAAATATTTCGGAAAGGGTAAGGTTTACGTATACACAGTATAACAGCAACTTAGGTTTATTTTACTCGTACAATTCAAATATGCATAAATATACAGGGTGTTCCATAATAAAGGCTTTGATGCGCCACTATTTTTTGGTACACCCTGTATAAATGGAAATAATTTTAAAAGTGGGCATTATGATCCTATATCATATTGCATTGAAAGAATTTTGAAAATCGGTGGCGTCTAAGCGCTACAGTCCGTGTCGTTCGTCGTGAAATACCCTGTATATATAATTATATATATATATATATATATATATATATATATATATATATATATATATATATATATATATATTGCTGGAGTAGGGCTCTTCCAACTGAACTATCGATGAGACAAGTCACACTCGACTTAAACTGAAACTGTGTGTACTTCTCTAGTTACGATGTACTATAATTTTTATACTGCACGTCATTTTAAATCCACCATATAGAAAATATTTGTTTTGCGCACATATTTGTCAAAAATTAAGTGGAGATATTGTTATGATGGAAACATACCAAATTTTTTTAGTTTGTCTTACTGGATGGCAACAAAATCCATTTATCTCGACTTCAGTTTGTTTGACGATCTTTCGCATGTTCACACTTTAGAACTTTTTCTTAGGTTTTATTCGCTGTTGTACTTTTAATGTTTTATTTTGTCAACTCTTTCAGACTAGCAGAGTTATAAGACTTTTATAGATCAAATGAAAAATTTAAATTGAAAAGAAAATAACAAAACACACACTGCAACACAAGAGCGACATCCTCAAAAAAAGATTTATATGCCTAATTTGTTTTTCAATTTAAATTTGTTACAAAAAAAAACCATCACAAGAATAATAAAAAAGGCGACGGAAATAAATAAGGGTTCAACAAGTAAGTTTGTAACTTTTTTATCAATTTCAATCACGTTTTAATCTTTTATAGAAAATAAATTATATTAAAAAAAGACCAGCGTATAGACCTACTATAGATTTGCATTTATTATATAAAGGCCGAGAGTATTAAAATGTAGTACATGTGACCTAAAAGAAACGAAAGTTTTAAATGTGCAAAGATGGGCTGTTTGAATAGTTCTTCCAAAAATAGATGATTTGGGTTTATTGGATACCGTCCTTTTTTACATAATCGTTAATTTTATGCAAATTTATTCTCCACCCTCTAGAGCTTCGAAATTTCTACTACTTTTATTAGCGATAATTAAGAGGTTGCGTGAAACAAAAACGTACAAAAAATGTTCTAAAATGGAAACAGACTGAAGGTTTAATAATAGGTTGGCGACCTGCTAACTTTTAATCATTAAATTTAAAGTTGAGAGTATTAAAAGTGGTAGTTTTAGATTTTAGTCGCCACAGTTCGAAAACTCAAACATGATTATTTACTACAATTTTGCTTTTAATATTAAAAATTAATAAATCATTTCAACGATGTAATCGGTTAGATGTCGAGTTTAACGTCTGTTACTTGCGACGAATTGCTCATTAGTAGAGATCTGTGCAATTAGGCTTTTCCAAGTACGTCATCAGCTGACGTCACAAACTAGCTGATGCGGGTCAGTGTTTATATGGAGTATTGAGGACAATTCATGTTTATTTAATAAAAATATCGTTTTGAAAGTGTGTTCTGTTGAATAGAATTAATTATGTGTGAATTGCACAATTGTGTGGTGAAGTTTCGTTTTTGTATGCGGCTTAGACCTGATTATAAAGTTGTACGCCGTTTCTTACCAAGAAACAGCTAAAGCTTTATTAAATAATCAATTTTAAACAAAAAAGTACAAATCTATGAATTATCACACAACGGCTATGTACCTACATCTACTGATCATTCATAAATTACTTTTTTTTATTAAACTGTACATAGACAAAAACTATAAGTACATTATACATGTATACAAGTTGTAGCACTAATGACCTCATCTTTATTAGAAATTTAATCATGGCAATTGAAGTTAACTTGCAACCAAATGTTTTAAAAAACGTTACTCAGACTGAACTTAAATTTTTCTTAGTACAAATTATGAAAGTAAATCCACGTCCTTTATTTGTAATGAGATTTTATATTAAAAAAATGAAGTATTTGTCACTTTCTCAAAAGAACGAGTTTATTACGATTACAAAAGTGAAAAATATTAATGAATTCTTAATTCAATAAATAAAAAAAATCAACCCTGAACCGGTTTCAAGTTACTTTAGATGACAGCATAATAAACTTGATGTGCTATATAACACAGCACAAGATCTTGTCATATTTTAACCTTGCATTTCACCCATTCCACAGAAAATTGTTCACAGATTGCCACTGACCACAAGCACGCTCATCATAATTAAAGATTTTTGAAATTACAAAGAATAATTTTATCGCTTTGTCCCTTAAAATAATTTTTTTGCCAAATGATGATCAATACTCTGAAATTGTAAAATTTGGTTCTTCCACATTGAGAAAATAGTTTTGACCCTTTTACCAATTTTTTTTTTTACAAGTTTATTAATGATTTTAGAAATTAACAGTTCATTTATAGTACATATCACATTTAAGACTAAATATAAATATAATACTAAATATGTCTTGTGTTGTATTGGTGGTGCGCCGCTCAGGAATCTTCTTCCTCTTCAGCGCGTGGATTGTGAAGTTGTTGGGTTGTGGGTCTTATGGATTGCCTGTTGACAGCGTTGTGCTTAGCATTGATGGTCGTTCGTAAAAAAAAGATGTGTTGTGGAGATGTGGTGTTGTTGGATGTTGGAGATGTGGACTGTCCTGTTGTCGCTCGGTTGTGGCTGGGTGTTGATGCCCTGCGTATCTGAAATAAATAGAAACCTTAACACGGTGACACTGCCCGATGTCGGATTTCCGCCGCAAATCCTCGACGGTGACTCGGAGGCGGGCGACGTGCTGCACCTCCCGGATCTTCTTCCTGTCGTCCTCGGACGGCAACTCCACCATTACGAGGAGGATCGGGCGTCCTCACTGCTTCATCCTGAAAACAGAGAGAGCATTAACACCTTGCGCTTTTAGCTCTGTGCTAACGTCGACCTCGGATAGCTCTACGGGCACGCCGCGTATCACCACCTTGGCACATCGCTCGCTCTTTGCCTGGTAGGCGTGATACGGAGTACCACACCTATCCATATACCTAATCAGGCTGTCTCGGTCCTGGAGTGAGGCAGGCTGAATCCGGATTCCCTCGCTGAAGGCCTTGGCCCTCGTGAAGGCGATCCGCTGTCGGTCCATTTCTCGGGATAACGCGATCCAGTTCTCCTTCTGACGAAGGATTACGGGAAGCACCTTCTCCCTGGCGTCTTCTCTTGCTGCCAGCTCCATCGCTGCAGGGCTGTCCGTGTATGGTTCGAGGGCCTCGAACCCGTTGTCGGTAGACGGCGGCGTAGGCTGGCGAACCTTCGGCGTCTTCTTCGGCTTATTTTTCTGTGTCCTGAAGTCGTCGTCGGTGGATCCCTGGCTCTGGTCTTCTCGGATCGGTGCGGCGGCGGATGTCATCAGAGCCGTTAGTGGGGCCACCACTAACGGGACGACGTCTGTCGGCGGCGTCTTCTTCGGTCTTTTCCTCTTCTGTTGCTGTGGAGATGGTAGGCGGCTGGGTATGGCGGGTCCATACCCAATCGGCTTGTCAGTGATCGGTGTCCCTCCGAAGTCGATCCAGACCCCGTCGTCGTCGTGTCGTCGTCGTCGTCTTCACACAATCTGCGCGGCATCGTGATAACGGCGCGGGCAAATTGTTATTTTTTGAGAATTTATTTAGCTCAAGCTAAATTGTCGACTACTCGGACAGCTAGGTAGAGGCTTGCGTTTGAATGCTCAAAGATTTTGGATATTGTTGTTCTCTTAAAAGATGACCAATATGATAAATCTATGCAGTTTTGTTTTTGCCCAGCGAACAAATAGTTTGGACCCTTTTTGCAATGAAATTGATACAAATAAACAAAATAGAGACTTGGACCCCAATTGATGACTGTTGTTGTCTATTGAGGTAGCAGTTTCGACCGTTTTTCCACTAAATTATTGTATATAGAATTTGGGCTTTACAGACCCAAACGAGGATCTGAGAAACTATAAAATTTGGTTCTTGCCCACAAAAAAAAGTTACAGATCCCAAACAACGACAAACACTGAGAAACTAAAAAAAAATTATTCTTATTTATCTAGCAAATAGTTTTGACCGTTTTCCCAGTAAAATTGGTGTATAAATAAAGATTTTGGGCATTACAGCCCCCAAGCGATGACCATCCCTGTGAAACTATAACATTAGAATTTTGTCCACCGATAAAATGATTTTAATCATTCTACCAATGAAATAGGTGTACAAATAAAGATTTGGGACATTACTGATCCTAAAAGATGACGAATATGATACATACATACATATCCATCACACCATTCACCTAAGGGACAGGCATGTTATAGTGGCATAAAATTTAGTTGTTGTCCATCGAGGCAACGGTTTCGATTATTTACTCAAAGAATTTCACATAAATATTAGTCCAAAATGTAACAGTGGGTTATTTGGCATTTTATCACCATGCATATACAACGTTTGATCCAAATGTAATGTCGCACGTAGAATTTCTTGATGCTTTCACGTCTTAACAGGTCCGCTTGATGACAAACTGACTGTAGGAATAAGTTTTTAACACTTTATGTCGGTTCTTTGAGGATTGAGGACAATGCCAATTATAACCCTAAATAAAAACGCTACCGATTGTCGAAAACCTGTTTGAAAAAATTCAGCCGTTTTCCCGTAATCACGTATACGGGTGGGCAAACGGGAGTACCGACGTACCAGCTCAGACTGATAAGACTAAGTTATACGTCTACGCTTCGCATAACCTAATCACTACAATGGTAGAGAATACATACAGAACGTCTGAAAATAGAGACTTTCTTAAAAGATTGTGTTAGCCTTCAACATCCCAGAGCGCTCAACATAACTAACCCAGCTTTTCTAATACGCACTAAAGTTGTAAAGTATCCTTAACCAAATCTTTTGTATAAATTATTAGCTAATTATCCTGTGTTAATTAAATTTACAGAAATCATCAAACAATGAACTTATATCTCATCCGACGTGATTTTCAAAAACGTTGAGAGTTTTCTACGTCAAAGTCCCCTCCAGTCTATCAACCAATCCCCGCATTAGAATTACTACCAGACGCCGTTCCCGCTTCCGACAATTTCAATAAAAAGGCGCTCTCATTCTGCCCGCATTCTCAGTCCGAGCGCAGTCTCGCACTAATCATTATGGGTCTCCTTTGAGGGCCAAGGACCTGTTCCTGTTCATCCGTTCGTTCTCATTCCGCTTGAACTTAATTCAATGCACCAGGGTTTACTGCTGCTCAAATCTGTGGTCACCTGCATGTAACTTAATTATGGAACATTTCACTTACGCCAGTAAACGAAGCAACGTCGGGGAAATGTTCCCGAAGTAGTCTTTTACTCACTCGATTGGATAGAAAGGTATTCGTCTTAATTCTGCCAAATCCGTGGTATCAATTAAACAGCGCAACGGGTATAAGTCCAGAATTTTTAATTGATATCCTGTACACACACCGTACACAATCTTACACAAACACTCCTACACCAGGAAAACAATTAAAAACCAACGTGCAGAAAGTCGACAGATTGAAAGTAAGAAGACGCCTGCAAGTAGACTATATTTCAGTAACCCAGTTTCGTAAATTACGAAAACATTACATAACAGTGGATATTACATTTTCGTCTCACCTAACCTAATTAACCGCTTTCCTATCGTAAGATATCCAGAGGATAAGCAAAATCCTGATTTAGCATCTTTATTAAATGCCGACGCACATAAAATGTTCCGTTATCTTGTTAGCCTGTTTAGTTAACAGTTCTGAATACCGAATGGTCTTACGTCGTTCCCAGGCTTGGACTAAACTTTACTCCATCTTGAACCTGTATCCGATCCTGTCCTGATAATCTTTAAACTAAAACGTTCTTGAAATACCTTATCATTGTTATTATTCAAACCGGCCCCGAGTTAGAGGCATCCCTAGGAGCTGGTATTGTCGCTATCGAAGCCAGAAACGCAAAAACAACCCAGTGACTAACGCTTTACGCTCACATTTAATTTCAGAGTTTAATTACTCGTAAACACCACCAATCCTGTGTTACTAACATTTCCGCCAATTACTAAATGTGATGAGATAATATATTAATCCACTGTAATTAGTACCCTGTAAATATATAGATAGTTAAGAAAGCGCGTGAAAGAATTATTTAGTTCCTGTTAAAATTCACTTTGTAAAAGTTAGAGGTGTAACAGTTGCATTTATACAATATAAACTTGCTTTATTCTTTAAAACAATAAAGCAAAAATAGTCCCTTTAAAAGTATTGATTTTCTGTTTGACCGTAAAAGCAGGTATGTAGAGATTATTACCCTGGTTATCTTATCGTCACATACACCAGCTAACTATTAAAAACACAGTTATAATAACGGTATAAAATATTTGCTACCCGACAGGACCGGCTTTTCAAATGTTAATATTATTTCAAAATAAATAAAAAAATTTCTTTTATGCTATATTATAAATTAAGATCAGTTGCTTTAGAGTGCATAAACACCCCGTTAACTACATTTTCACAGAAAGACGTAAAGAGAAGAGCTGTCTGATGATCTCCGCTCCAACTAATAGACAACGGCACCCATCCAGAAGAGTGGACCAACTACCGACCGCCTGAGGTTCCCCATTATTTATACTTTCCGTTATTTGTGTTTATTTTATCTGAAGTCCCTTTTTGTATGTTAGTTAAATTAATCTTAAGTGTAAATATTTACCTTTATAACAAATATGAATAGTATATGTATAACACCCTTACAGTATATTGTTCAGCGTGGACGAACCTAGTAATAGTGATCAACCCAGTCAACGAACCACTCCCTTCTTATAGTATTAAAAACCGAGTGAGCTACATCAGGCAAATTAAAGTAAACTTTAATCAGAGAGTAATCAAAGACAGCTTACAGAGTAGAAATCTAAGCAGTCCACAATAGTGACAGTGCATTCGGTATGTGATTCCAAAAGAAAATGCACGGAAATATACTTCTAACATTAAAGTAAAATTGTAAGTGTCTAAGGTGTTGCGCACTATTAAAACAACATTTATTGTTAGCACATTCTAGATTTTAAGTGTTCCATAATCCTATAATATGTAAAACAGCAAGAATTCGACAAAACAGTGAATGTGAACAAGGCACAAACAAATGCGTTCACCTTACCTTATTATGAGATAATAGAGTTCCTCATGTTCACTATGAGTTACTTGGAACATTTAAATGAACAATGTAAGTACTTATATGGTAATTGGTATCCCATACCTGTACTCGGTTCTCGTATTCGGTGTACCATATCTGGTATCTAAAATCCAGTACCCAGTATCCGGTGCACAGTGGTCAGTTTTGGTATTCGACATCCGGTATCCAGTACCTGGTGTCTGGTATCCACGATGCTATACGCAGCATTTAGTGTCTAGTAGCTTTTATAATCTAGCATCTTACTCCCAGTGTACAGATTTATAGAAAGCGAGAGAATACAGAAGATCGGGAACGAAAAATAGATAAAGACTGCACGCACTCAAGTGTTAGCTAAGATTTGTGGTCGTCAAGTATCCTTTTCGTCAGTCGTAAAGTTGGCAAGAGTTATGGAAGTGTGCTTTTTCTCATACTGCAGTTCGATATAGAGCTCTGGACATGGTCCGTTACCACGGTTGCATGTACAGTAAGAGTTTTTGTAGTTTAATTATTATCAATATTGTTTTCATATGTCAGTTCCGTCTATCCTACTTCCACCAGTAGTTTTTCTTGGTTTTACTTTCCTTACGTTAATTTACCGATTTTCTTCCAACTAGCTCGATTTTCATCATTTTTTGACTTTGACTTTTGACACAGTAAGTCATAAACTGAATTACAAATGAACAAGAAGGAAGAGATGCTATTGTGACTGTATAAAATAATGATACTGATAACTGCAACTCAAGTTTTTACACAAACATAGGTGTGCATTTGTAATAGGTGCAAAAAGTTAGACTCATTAGATATTAGTTTAAAAAATATATACAGTAGTGTACAAAAACGTAGATTTCAACAGTTGTATTAAAAACACATAAAAGAATCGTTTATTTAGGTACATGTAAGTTAAACAATTCAAAATAGAAATGACCGATATTTGAGTGCGAGATTAGGCATAATGTAAATATAAGCAAACAAACAAATTTCAAGCAAAGAACTTATATAACCTGATCCCAGTCAGACTTCTAACCGATAAAATATTGAAGGTCGCATTTAATATGATGTTAAGGAAGCAACCAGTGAATCGTAACAACGTTCGTAATCTGTATGCATACATATTTGAAATTTCCACAAAGAAATATTTTAAATAAGACCTGTATTGTCAAGGATTATCAATTGAAAATTCTATTGACCTTGGCTTTTGTTACAGTAGACGTCACTTGCTTAAGGTCAAAATAGGAGGTTCATATTTTTTATTTTATTGGTGTACTTTTATCGTAAACAGATTTGCAAAAAGTGTTGCTGTTTATTGTGTAATCACGGCCCCGAACATTGGCCTCAGTTTGTGAGAAATAAGCTTAGGTTGTGGTGGCGCTCATAAAACATTTATCCCCAATTTTGAGCTTTGTTTTATGGTAAGTGTAAGGTATCTGAAGTCAATTCAATACGGTTTATTAATTAATCAGTACAATTTTATTATAATATGCTATAAGTTTTTGCTCAGACAAGTTGACTTCTTCAGTAATTTGAATACAATTTTATTATAATGTATGTTTACAATATATATTTAATTTATTCATGAAAAAAAAAAAAGCATATACGTAACTCAATGAAGTTAAAGTTAATTGAATTGAGGTAGTTACTCTATTGATACAATTCATCGTGGGCGGAACTTTGGGTTGGTAGATTGGTGTTTCCTTGGAAGCATGATGTAGGATTGGTTCTTCGGAACACCAATGGGGCTGCGGAATCCTGGACATCAGTTAGCTGTTTATAGGTGCTGCCTGTAATTAAATGTAAAAGATTATTGGTGTTATTTATTTATGTTCAAATTAGTGTCATCTGAATATTACGTTGTAACAGTGTTTTTGTGCAACAATTAGTAAATAGGGTTAAGGTATAGTGAATAAAATCTGTACTGTTATGCTACACTTACCAAAGGCATCCCGTTCTTCGCCGTTCTGTAGAGTGCTTACCCAAAAATAGCAAACCTATTGAACGTACGTGTGGAATCACTACCCAAGGTCAGTCGCAGTGTGTGCCTTTGCTAGTACCGCTGCTACTTACAGATGACAGACCAATTCTATTCCTCCAATGAAGCCAAGAATGCCGTCGAATACTAAAGCGGTTCGTGATTGAGAGGGTGCTCTTCGTTTGCTGTTGGAGGGGTTGCCTGGTTTCGTCCGCTGTGGGAGACTTGGAAACGAGCCGGCATTTTCTCGACTGCGGCTCTAACCGCATTCGGTACTTCAACCTTCTTACTACCGCTCGCGTCGATTTAGTGTAATTAACGCCGGTTCTAAGAGAGGTTGCTGTCAGCAGCGTTGTAAAACCCTTTAAGTCAGTGTACAAATCCTAAAGTTCTATACGTATACTTCTACAACCATGGCCACAAATTTTAGCTAGTTAACAGTTTAGGTAATAAATAGAAGATTTTGTGCCTTTTGGTCTGTCGTAGATTAAAGTGGATCAGGTTCATAAAATTATCGATTTGCCTTACTAACCAAAAAATTTTTACATGTACCTAGATATGTTCGCTGTAAAATCGGGGGTTGCTTCTTTCTGAAACTAATAATTAAATACTCGGACGTCAACTTGTTTTTAAATATGAAATAAACAAATAAACCATTATACAATAAAGTTAAAAGAAAATTTCTACAATAACAAATTTATTACACAGCCTATATCTAATTATAAACAGAAATATCTTATTGCTAATATTAGTTACGTTATAACCTAATGAATAATTATTAATTAATATTGTGAGTAATTAAGGGAGTCAGAATACCTTATTCTTGGTCACACTGTAGATAACGAAATGTTGTATGCTGAGTCAGCGTTTTTGGAAAATTGATGCGTAATATTACTTCAGGTTGAAATAAATCTGGATTTGTATGCTTAATAATTTCCAAATGAATAAATCTCACTCTTGATTAATCGTACTAATACCGTAACTTAGATTAACGGTAAAATATTTAATGGCGTAGATGTGTTTAAACATGTAAAAAATAAAACGTAAACGTGAAAGTAAAAAAATAAAAGTGCCTGAAAAAAAGCAAACGTCTCAAACATTGTAAAATAACTTTAAATAGCTCACTGTAAAATTAATAGCACTTTTTTTTTAATTTAACTAGCAATAATGGATGCTACATCAACCTTCTTAACTCAACCAAAAACGACGCTAAGGTTGTTGCGCATGAACATGTCTGAAACTCGAATGTGCGAACGATATGCGTACGAGTTCTAATTAAAATAATTAAATGGATGTTTTTATGCAACTAGATATGCAACACACGCTGCACGAAATGCACGTTAATTGCCTACAAAGAGGTGAATTATTAACAATACGTTCGAAGTTTGTTACGGCGTCCTCTTCGTTTGGTGCTAGGAGAAGGTTACTCAGTTTCCCTTCACACGAAGGATTGCCGAAGGCACCCTATACCTGGTAGCGACAACTTCTACAGCTTCCGAACTATCCACGGTGTCGGCAAGGACCTCGAACGCGTTGTAACTTCGTCGATCAGTGGTGCTTCTACAAGGGGTCCGTCTTTGGTTTTTTCTTGCTCTTCTTAGTGAGGTTCTGGCTGCTAAGGGGAACTTACTTTAGTGACCCTTTCAACGGCAAAAGCTGGTCACTCCGCAGGGTGTACATGTAAACGCATCGTGAAAAAGACGCTGGTATAGGTACGAAACGGAGAGTTCGTTTACTTTTAAGTGTAAGCGATTTCCAGTAGAGATGCACTGCTCTGATAACAGAGTTTGTCGCGCCTGCGTGCCTGAAGTTAAATTTTAGTCATTTTACGACTTACCTCGAACCCTCCCATCTCCGTTGAAGCTAATCGGCACTCTGCTTATTTTATGAACACTACACTGTAACAATTTTCTGTGAGTTTATTTTGTTACACACTTCCATACATCTATGAAAATACCGTAGACCATAATGTTGTTAAAATCCATTTTACTTATTTCGTCTTTTATCGCAAGAAAATCAATTTGGTAAGAATTAAAAATTGCTGATGCATATCGCTTATAAAATTAGGATCGTGGTTCTTGATAAACGTCTAGTGTGTGATTATACGGTAATTAGTAATCTCAAAAACAATTGTCGTGTTTATTTTAAAAGAAATCTGCATACAAGTGTTTGTTCTTGAAAGGTAACGTGTACAAAATTGCAAATTAACGTATTTAAATCAGTGCGAGAAATCTCTATTGGCGAGAAATAATTTTAGCTAGAACGTGTAATTACACTTTTTACTCGTTAAAATTTTTATTACCGCCTTTTTTTACTAGAAACGAAATGTAAAAGAAGAAGGGAGAAAATATGCTTGTAAATGTATTTTTGTCACGTATCTTACATTCCCTTATGTCAAGTAGTCGAATTGAATTCACAGTTCCTCTCAGTTTTCCTGTCAGAGTATATTGTTCTGTATTTGTATCTACCTCGGGTGTGTTTAAAATTAAAATTAGTTACCAATCGATTTTTATGCAAATTTTATTCTCGTATAGCTTTCAGGAATTATTTTTCAATTAATTTTCTATAATTTTTTTCTTTTTTGTTTCAGGTAAGTGGTTTCTGCCTCATATATACAACTGGATGAGTAAGTTTTTAATTTTCTTGATGTTATTTTTATTAACTATTACATTTAAATTTTTCGAAGTTAAAACTTCAAATTCTATTTACTAAAACATGATATTGTTTTACGATAGTATTTTGATCGTCAAATTTTAAACCCAAACTCAAACTAAGATACGAAGCTGAGACTACACTATCTACTTCCTACAAGTTTTTATTGCGTTTTTGTTGAATGTCTTTAATCATTTTATCTGATTTTATTTTGACATTAGACTTTACTTCGTTTTTCTTTTCACATTTTGAAGTCTATAGAAAATTGCCACCATGAAGCAAAGTAAAATTTAACTACTATATACATGTCGTTACCCCGCATTCTGCCTACTTACCTTCGTTAGTGTAAACGGTAATTGTGAAGCTCTTCTTACTGTACACTCTGACTCAATAAGCGATTCCTCATGCTAGCAACGAATTCATATTCTTCTAATATCAAGAATCAAAGTTTTACAAATGCCCTAAATTTTTATTACTTAATAAAAGTACACCTCAACGGAAATTGGTCCAGATTCTAAGTTGAACTGTCACCAGTAGGCAAAAATATCGATTATAGTCGATTAATCAAATTTTGTAAGTTTTTACAAATAGTCGATTAATCGACTACAGTACTACAGTGTTGCCATGTATCAAAGTCATGCGTGTCGTCTTATTTGGGAACCAAGTTTATTGAACCCTTCAAGGTCAAAGATCATTAATATTTCCAAGCCAAAGTTCATTGAACTATAGGAGTATAGTATTACGATTCTTAGAAATCTAAAAATAGAACCAGTTCTTGGAAACCCAAAAGTTCATTGACACCAAAGTCAAAGTTCATTGACACCTAGGAGTGCCATGTTAGGATTCTTAGAAATCTAAAATAGAACCAGTTCCTGGAAACTCCAAAGTTTATTGACCTCCTCAAGCTCAAAGTTTATTGGCCCCTAGGGTGTCATATGACAATTCTTAGAAGTTAAAAATAGAACCAGTTTGTTGAAACGGGAGGGAGAGAGTGTAATTAACCCCTTAAAAGTCAAAGTTCATTGACTCTAGGGGTGTCATTACAATTTTTAGAAACGAGAAAGGGACCTTTTTAAGACCCAAGTTTATTGATGTCACCTTACAATTCTTAGAAATATAAACATAGAACCCCAAATTCATTAACCTTTAAAAGTGCGACAAGGATAAGAGTTACGTGGTGATTCTTAGAAACCTAAAAATCAAAGTTCATTGACCTTTTCAAGGTTATCGTTTAAAGTTTATTGATGTAGACCGGATGTTGGTCTATTCTTTAAAATTAAAAAATAGAACAAAACCTCACAAACAGTAGGGTCATAGCCCAAAGTTTATTGACTTCTGGAACCCGGAAATTGAAAATCTGCAAGATAGGCAAGCTGCTAAAGATTAACCTGTAACTCATTTTGAAGACTTTTATACTGCTCAAAGATATCTAATATAAAGAAGCAGCATAGCTCATCTCCCGGAACATATTACGATTAATTAAAATATAAAAATAGAACCATTTTATTGTCTTACCCAAGAACGAAATCCCAAAGTTCGGAAAATGACGAATTCCAGGAAATATAAAATAGAACCAAAGTTTCATTGATCTAGACCGGATGTTGGTCTATTCTTGGAAATCTAAAAATAGAACCTGTTCTTGGAAACGGTAAGATCTTAGCTCAGAGTTCATTGACCTGCGTCAAGGTTATCTCCAGAGATCTTATAATGAAATAGTTCATAATAATAATAAGTAATGATACAATCCAAAGTCAAGTTTACAATTAAAACCTGTTACTGCTCTATGTCACGATTCCAGCAAAAGTGTGCCTTTACGACAAAATATGCAATAATGAATAATTTTACTAACTTCCCAAAATAAAGTTGTAACTGATTTTGCGCAAGCTCTGTATTGCTCAATGTACTCTAATATAAAGAGCAACATGTTTTTCATAAATTAGAGCGAGCTGGTAGCGCAGTGGCGACACGACCTGCTTAGCATTCGGGAGGTAATAGGTTCGATTCCCGTTACCGTCTACCTTGTATGAGGTTTTTTCAGGGGGTTTTCCTCATACACATGTAGCGGCATGGTCACTGCGTATATGCACACCATGTGCGGCTGCTTAGGCGAATGCCGGGGTAGTATTTTCCCCCTCAGAACCCTAACTCCGTTCCTTCCGATATTATCCTGTCCGCACCCATCCTTAATCCCACCATGCATATATACGTAATGTATGTATGTATGCTGGGAATCCACGATTGTGGCTGAAGGAGCTCGGAAAGCTCGAGCAACCCGCCCTCCCCCTTGGGGAGGGAATGAAATACGTGGCCTTTTCCCTTTCCTTTCATAAACTAGTTCATTAGCAAACATCTGAGTTAAATCAAAGCACATTCTGAAAACTCTTAAAAAATGTGAGCAGCTTAGAGAGTAAAAAGTAATCCATGTAGATGTAATTAATACTGAGCACGGTGAACGCATAATGATGGGAACAGTTGATTTTAAATGTGTTAGCTCAGCGCTTTTATGGGTATTTGAAACGAGAAGAAAATCGCATTGAATGGTTTTAAAAGGGGTAATCACTAAGGATGTATTTATTACTAGTTTAGCTGAGCTGGAAAGACAGCAAATATAATATTTTGTTTTTAATGTTAGTGCCACAACACCTTTGTTTAACGTAAGCAAACGTTTATGAGCTGTAATAAAGATGCAAGATGTGAGTAGTTTAATATGGGGTCTAAAAACAGGATTATCGATTAATTAAAAAATCGATTATTTTCAGTAGTCCTTTGTCGATTGTTCAAACTTACAATCGTCCATCTGCATTCCACATTAAAGTTTCTGCCCTATACTGTATATCTCTAGTATATAAACCGGGTTTAGTACAAAAGAATCATTGGGTTTGACGAAGCTATATTTCAGTTAGTATTACAGATAGAATAGTAAATGATATGTCTATAGATAGAGAAAGTACTCAAGTTTTAGTACATTACAAATGTTCAATGTGGGCTCATCGAGTCACACGACAGATGTCGAAACGATAGTCCAGTTCAGCTTGCAATGTGTCTCGGTCGATACTGTTAACAGCATCAGTAATGCCTCTTTTGAGTTCACCCAGTATTGTAGGTAGTGATGGTACGAAAACCTTGTCTTTAATGTACCCTCACAAATAAAAATTGCACGGTGTAAAGTCAGGAGAATTGGGAGGCCACGCAAACAATTCCAAACCTATTTCAGCACAACGGCCTATCCAGCGGTGAGGGAGTTCCTCGTTTAAGTACGCACGGACCTCATTATGCCAGTGATGGGGAGCTCCATCTTGTTGGAAATAACCACAATTATAACATATCGATGTACGACATACCGGTCATAGTTTTTTCATTTAAGAAAAACAGTCCATACACTTCTGTGCTGGATACGGCACAGAAAACATTCAATTTTTGAGAATCCCTTTCATGTTGGGTAATGCCATGAGGGTTTTCCGTGCCTCATATCCGAATATTGTGAAGGTTGAGCTTGCCACTTAAATGAATTTTCGCTTCGTCGCTGAACACCAGACGGTTGGCAAATTCGTCATCCTCCATCGCTTCTTGAATGTTAGTACAAAACTCGGTTCGCTTGACATAGTCGTCTGGTCGTAAACTTTGTAGCATCTGTATACGATACGATTTGAATCGCAATTGTTTCCGCAAAAATTTCCACACAGTTTTCTGCGGAATACCAAGTTCACGACCTGTTTTACTGGTGAAATTTTGTGGTGAACGCACAAAACATTGTCTAACAGCATCCACTGTGGTCTTGCGGCGTTTTTAAGTTTATGAACTACACCTATGGTCTTGAATTGTCGATACTATTGTAGAATGCTCTAATGACCTGGTGGATCAATTTGGTATTCCCGTCCGAATGCACGTTGCACTGTAACAATCGATAAACATCGCGTGTAGTCAAAACTCAAAACGCTTTCTGTTGCATAGTCGCCATTTTGACAACTGCGGACGTCACTTGGTCGTGCGCATAACAAGCAACATCCGGAGCCGCCCGTTTTCAACTTGGAGGTTGTCGCTGCCTGTACACATGTCATTTACTATCTGTTATACTTTCCCAGTTATAGCTTTGTCAAACCCGATAATTATTTTGCTCTAACCCGGTATTATATTTCTCTATGATCTCTGTATTATCTGCAGTGAATACTTCAATACATGAATAAATTTAACTTTCACCCAACATGCATTGTTAGTTTTCTCTAGGCTGACGTTCTCCGTTTAACTTTAGTTTCATTAATCAATTATTTGATTAATCGATTATTTTCGGTACTCCACAGATACAATCATCCACAAGTATATCACATTAAACTTTCTGCCGATACTGCCCTAATTTATATATTATGTTTTATTATGGTCTCTGTATTATTTGCAGTAAATACTTCAAACACATGAATAAATTTAACTTTCACCCATCATGCATTGTTATTTTCTTCTTGACTAACGTTCTACATTTAACTCTAGTTTGATTAATCAACTGTTTGGTTAATCGATTATTAGATTAATGAATTACTTGATTAATCGATGGTTGATTATCGATTAATAAAAAAATCTTTTCGGTACTCCACATTAAACTTTGTGCCCATACTGCCTTAGTTTTGTGCAGGGTTATTCACGTTATACGGTAGGGAGGATATATGGCGGTCAATATATATATATATATATATATATATATATATATATATATATATATATATATATATATATATATATATATGTATATATATAAACATCATTTAGACACAGGACACCAAATTAACCCCAACAATATCCGTTTAATTGTACTCTACATACCTCACACGAACGAATTATTAGAGATGCAGTTGAAATTGAAAGAAAACCCAACGCCCTCAATAAACGAGATGACACTTCCAGAATGCCGCAAATTTGGAAGAATATCATTAAACAAGTTGAATCGACATTTGAGCAAACTGCGAATCCTCTAGAAATTTCAAACACCTATGCTGCAACTATTCCTGACGCCCCACCTCTACACCTTCTACATAATATACTAGGCCAATTACCCGAAATAAACACTCTTACAGATATATATATATATATATATATATATATATATATATATATAGTGTTCCAAGGTACCCTATCCTTACAAGTATAATTTGAACTTATTCGCAATACTGCAAATTCAAGAACAAAACAATAGCTCAGGGATGTGTCTTGACTTTACTGACAATAATACTACTATTACTCAAATTAATTGCTTGCCTTACATTGACTTTCCTGGCAATAATTAAAACATTAGAATGTATTTACGAGTCTGATATTTAATTACTCGCCAACATCAAATCTGATCAAAAGAATTGTCCGTCTAGTGGTAAAATGCGCCGTGTTATGTGAATGAGATAGGATTTTAATAGGTTAAATGTTGCATCACGTGGGACAGGTAAACAATAAAACCACTCAAATTAGAATTAACGAGCTCTGCGCAATGATGGTTCAACCGTTAATTTACTAAGTTGGGGAAGAGCCACCACGAAAATCCAATTTATTAATAATTAAGTAATTGCACAAGTACATTAATAAATGAAATAACAAAAAACAATGGAAGAGATCAATATATAACAAAACACCATTAAATCAGGTTAAAGTGCGTATAAAATTATAAGATTAAGGAACAAAAAAAAAGAAGTTTATCTACACATAAACACAAACAAAAGATAAACAGTGAAATAAGACCCACAATTGTGTCATAAATAAATAAGAATTAAAATTCTAATACCAAATATGTGGTCCTATACAACCAATCATGTCGATCTTTAAGTAAACAAGAAAATACTAAGGTGATAGACAGTCAAATTAAACAGGTCAAATAAAGTAACTGCAACGGAGTTTAATTACACTTAGACAAGACCAAAAAAAAATAGGCAAGGAATTTCTCACATACACAATAGTACCTAGAATCTTAAAAGCACAAAATATATACATACAATTGCAATAAATTACGTATAAAGAGAAACTAGTTCGTAGATAAACAATTCTAAATAAGCTGGCTAAATCGAGGACACTAAAAGATCTTCATTAAACAGTCTTGCAAGGGCAAAGTGCAAATAAATTATAACTAAGTGGCCCGCAAGTGACTACGCTACAAACTACAGCATCTCTTCCTCAGCTTACACGTTCATCTTTCCACATTTCAAAACAATAAGAACGGGTTAATTTAACAATAACAATGAAATTCGAGGTGGTTTTTAAGGTCATATGGGCCCTTGTCTGTAAACCCCCATTCGTTTATTACAATTTAACTGGGATCTATCGTGTCCACGCCTTAGTCTGTACACGGGCGAAAATATTAGTAAAGTGGTAAAGTCAACAATGCCAACTTGTACAAGCACTGAGGGAGGGGATACTGCACTATTGGGAGCGGAGTCCTTTAACTGTAACAGATTTCAAACTGAGGAGCGTGCTTGCGTAATTAAATAGATACTTTTTGCAAGGCAATGATTGATTGATTGAATTGTTTGCTGCGGGCTTAATTTTCATTAAAATACCTACTTACGTTTGAATATAATCCTTTAATTAATCACTTATTCGCCAATATTTAACGGGTTAAGATACGCCGTTTAAACCCAAGACGATTACGAATATTTATAGATATATCGTTTATACTCCCGCTTATTAAAAGCTAAAATATTTAGTCGTACGTTTATTTACACGATCAATTTTAATTTTGTGAAAAACTTACATTAACAACGCAGAAAAGCAAAAAAAAAAACAACTCGCAGTTTTAGTTTTACTAAAATGTACACTCTAAAATATTTATAGACAGAACGATTTACGTGATGATTTGTAATTAAACAACTCTTAACTGCAACTCCCGTTTTTATTTTCCAAATCCACCTCGGTTTTTAAAAGCTATAAAAAAAAAACAAGAAATATTACGTGGGAATATTTTCACATTTATTACTAAAAGAATTATTAACCTTTAAAACATGCACTCGTACGTAACAAACCCTATATCTAGGTCTCGAATTTCCCAAACAAAGACGTCTTTTGATTTGCGCGATGTAATTAATTATTAAGTTAGTGGCGTATTTACAGCAAGAATGTGCATATAGAAATTCGTTAGGCTCCTTTGGTAAAGGCAGTTTCGCGCGGACCTTCTTTTTTACCCCAACATATGTTTTTCTTTTTCTTTTCAACCCTTACCTAAATATCAGTTTCATACATTCAAATATTTCTTACATAAAATGCATAAAATAAAATATCCCAAAAAACATGATCAAATCACGAATTATTATTATGATATTAAAAACCCAATGTATTCAAATTCCCCGTATTTCTTCTGCTGTGACCAAAGGGTTTAAGATAATTTAATTCTGCTTTAGTGAGGTGGTGTAGAGGTTAATTGCGTACTCTGTAAACATATTTACCACTATACAGGGTATCTCATAAATATATGGCATTCCAAAGTTACGTTTTTTTAAATAGCACCCTGTATATTTTACCCGATACTTCGATTTGTACTCCCAAGACCAGAAAAAAGTTATAACATACTATGAACCTGAAGAGATTTATATTCATTTTCTATGAAAAACAGGTCATCTTTGAGAATTTCTTTTGAATTGACCAAATTACATTTTGCAAGTTAGAGCTAACTAAGAATTAGCACAAGTCTTCATGTTTTTGTCTGATGTGAATATAAATAAAATTTGTTTGTTGTACAGTGTTGTACAAACACAAATGTCATCTATCTTTTTTTTTTAATGGAACACCCTATATTTCATTACACCAGTGTTCTCATGGGCGTTCCAAAAATATCCCATAGTATACCTTTAAAATGGCTGGTTAAGCGTTCATTTTCGATAAACTGAGAATTACAATACAACCCAACTGAATAAATAGAATTATATATATATATATATATATATATATATATATATATATATATATATATATATATATATTATATATATATATATATATTATATATCAGCTCTACAGGCCGTGAAGACCTTTGGCTTAATCAAGTTACATTTCTTTATACCTTCCACATTTACATTTTATACCTCTACATTTTGATTTCCTTCACTTTACTGACAATCCCACTCCACTTAACTCTGTCTTTTGCCTTTCTTCTCCAATCTTCCACTCCCACTCTTTTGACGTCATTCACCACTGCATCTAACCATCTCTTTTTCGGGCGCGCTCTTTTCTTTTTGCCACCAGCGCCCACTTCTAATATTCTTTTCGCATGTATGTTTTCAAGCATACGACTAACATGGCCTAATCATCTCTGGGCTTTTATGAACGCAGATATGGCTATCTCACCATATTCTTATTCATAC
Organism: Vesta saturnalis; assembly: GCA_036346205.1. NCBI lineage: Eukaryota > Metazoa > Arthropoda > Insecta > Coleoptera > Lampyridae > Vesta > Vesta saturnalis. Next base: position 2,071,859 of record JARFJB010000664.1, read on the forward strand.
TTCTAGTTTATCTCCATTTAATGTTATATTTTGTTCATTTGCACCTTTAATCTTACTTTAGCGTATTTTACCGTTTTGTTTAGCTTTATTCGTTACATATTCTTTTATCTCATCCTTTCTTAGTTTCCCATGACTTTCAAGCATTCTACTCGTCTTTACTATGTTATTGCATCTACTCGCCCTAGTAGCTCTTTTGTGATGCGCGTTTTTGTATGTCCAATGCTTTCCTCCTATGGTTTAGATAACGTTCACCCCTAGGTAATCAACACTATTATCGTTGCTTTCTACAATTTATAATATACTCGTTATGTTTTTTCCCTTCGTGATTAACTGGCACTTGCTCTCCGTAACTTTTGGCGCATTTTCGTGTACTTCGTTTTGTTTCATGTCCGTATTTGTGTGTGTCTTTCCAGTTTGCTTGAATACTGTTTCTACTTCCGTTTTGTGTGTAACTTATTGTGTCATTCTTTTGGTGATTTTCTGTTGATGTGCTTGCTAAATTGTGTGTGTGCAAGTTGAGTATGTTGTTGATGGGGTCTTTGTCTCACACCTTATGTGACACTTTCTGATACCCGGCCATCTATTAGTATTTTGCTATTTGTTTTTTGGTTGCGTGCGTGTGTGTGTGGTTGGGGCGGTAGTGGTGTGGGTGTGGTGGTGTGTGTGGTGTGCTGGGGTTGGTGCTGGGTGGTGCGGAAGTGTGTGGGTGGTGCGTGGCGTGCGGAAGTGCGTGCGGGGTGCGTGTGGGTGTGTTGTGGTGTGGTGGTGGTGGTGTGTGGTGTGTGTGTGGGTGTGGTGGTGTGTGTGTGGTGTGTGTGTGCGTGCGTGTGTGTGTGTGTGTGTGTGTGTGTGTGTGTGTGTGTGTGTGTGTGTGTGTGTTGAAGGTTACGCAATCACATTTTTTTCACTATCGCTATCTCGACGTATTATCTCATTTTACAACTTGTAACCAAGTTTCGCCAAAATCGGCGATGATGTCTTGATCCCGATAACTCCAGAACTAAAACCATACGTACATAAATTTTGATTTAAGTTGTTTTCATTTCTCTCGGAGCTGATTAGATTTTGGGCAAAATTCAGCGGCGGAGAGGGGGGTTTATTAGGGGCAGTTTCTGCCTTTTATCAAATATTTCTAAAACAGCGGCATATTTCAAAAATATAAAAATACCTATATATATAGTCCTTAAACATATCGATGTTTTAATACGATGCGTAAATTAGCGGTAAAAAAATTCGTAAGGTAAAATTTAAGTGTTGGTTAAAATTTTTTCAATATCTGAATAACGATTAATTTTATAAGAAAAAGAGTAGACATATTTTTTAAAGAAAATTTAATTTTACATAACTCTTCTTAATAAAGTTTCTTAATATAATGCAAGGTAGGTCTAATAATTAATTAAGTATGAATGAAAATGGTTAAGCTGTGTTATTGATATCTTATAGAAGCGGGCGAGTTTAGAATTTTTTCTTTACGTTAACATGTATTTATGTCTATTAATCTCTATATAACATGAAGTTTTAAACGTCATTCTGGCATAGATTATTGTTTTTGTTTTTTCAGTGTTGCCTGTTTTCGTTATGAACGTATAAAAAAGAGATTTCACTATGCACAATGATCCTAAAAAAATTATAATTAAAATTATTTCATTTCTTCTAATTTTTTAATTTAGCATCTCGATGCATATTAACCTCTGTCTGACGTGGACTTTTAAACGTCTGTTTGACATAGGTTATTGTTTTTGTTTTTACAATGTTGCCTGTTTTCGTAATGAACTTTTTATAAAAGAGGTTGCATAATTATGCTAAAAAAATTATATTAAAATTATTTGTTTTCTGTTAATTTCCATTTTGTTGGTTGGAAGGTCGTGTGGTGTTCCACACCAGATATTTTCATATTCTGAATTTGTCAAATGTCAAAATGTGTCAATTTCTACACTTGCCAATATAAATTCTTGACAAAGGGAAGAAAGGACGCTCTCGAAACGTTGAATTAATTTTTACGTTTATTTTACACAAGTTTTCCGAAAAAGTATGTCTTCCTTAAATAGATATATATATATATATATATATATATATATATATATATATATATATATATATATATATATATATATATATATTAGTTACTTTCTCCATTTTTATTGTACATTTTTTATTGCTTTAAAATATATCTGGCACATTTTAAAATCTGTTTTCTTACAAATATTTACAATGACAGCATTAATTACATTTTTAATGATAAAATATTTAGTCGCTGTAAAAAAGTTGTTTTTTTAACGCTAAACAAAATTCCATGCGAATAAGATTTCACTGGTATAATTTGTAACAAAGAAAATTACTTGTTTATTAAAAATGGAAAATCTTGTAGTAAATTCCTCAGTTATTTGCTGTATCTTATTATGAGCAACGTTGTAAAAGCTTCATATTGACAAATATTTAATGAAAAACTACAAAAAAATATATTATACGCTTACAAGTCTAATGTAAATAGAGATCTGTAATAAAAGATGCTTGAAGTTAAATTAATCTCAAATAGTTGTTTTGAAGTATTTAATATAATTAAATGTCATTGTCGTATACGAATTAATTGTTGCCATTTATAATTCATTAATCTAAGCGACAACATCAGTGGCGGTTCGTGACCTCAATGCTGCACCTCGTTTTTTATTTTTGACTATGAAATTGAGATAGACGGATGGTTCTTTTAATAAACATAGTTCGAATAAAACAAGCATAAAGTGAACTACGGAGCGTAGCAGTGTACTGTGTTTTACCAAAATAATCATTAGAAACACGTATATAAGAAAAACCTAGAAAAAAAAAGAATTTATCAATCTGCTCGGTCTGCAAACTCTTGTTCGTTGTTGGATATAGTCCAATTATTTCTAATAGATGATTTTACAAATTATATTTCCATTACGTTTATCACAACGGTCTTAGATCGATTGAAAATATTACCCACAATAATCGAATATGGCGTCCATAAGAAAAAAGAAAGCTATAGTCATTATCTCGAAATCTGAAAAAGATATTCTTTTGTTTTATTTTTTATTGTTAAGTTCTTAAAAAAATACCCGTATAGTGTTTGAACCAAAATACCGTATGTTCTCTTACAACCGAGCTACGGGGGTCTGTCAAAAATGCACCATTTTGATTTCCCGCGATTTCTTCAAAAACCAAAAACAATTGATAACATGTAATAGCACTTCTGAAATGATAATAGAATAGATAATAGAATAGAGAAACATTGTCCATTTGACCGATTCTGCGGCTCTTATAATAACAGGAGATTATATATATATATATATATATATATATATATATATATATATATACTCAGTGGTACATTGGTGTCGTTTTAATAAAAAAACTCGCGTGTTATTGCAATATCGCCTTCGCTGTCAGTGACACAATCAGGTTTTAAATTTTTCAAGCGCCACCCTATCTAGCTTAAATAGTACGCAAATAATAGCACAGTTTAAAACAGGAAAATTCTCTCGTCTTACCTGAAATGCGCCCCTAACGATTAGCCGATATTTCATACTCATCCTGAACCGTGAAACGTAACGCTTCAAACGAACACCAAAATTATGAAATAAACTCTAATAAACTTAGCCCATACTCGTATTTCTATTCACTTGACACTGTAAAGCTTGCTTATCTTCATACCTCATTACCCAACCCTTATTCTGATTAATTGACGTTAACTAAGGAAGTTTCAACTTCAGACTAAATTTCAATTTCACTTGCTGTATCACACCTTTACTGCTTTAAGACAATAGATCCTAGAGCGCTAAACATTTACACAATAATACTCTGTCAACAATTTTTACATTCCAACCTACATATGCAATCGACTATTTTTTCACTATCGCTAAATCGACGTATTAGCTCATTATACGACTTTTGGCCAAGTTTCGCCAAGATCAGCCATCATGTCTGGATCTCTGTGTGTATGTCTGCTGTGTGGATGTATGTTAGTATCCACGTTAACTCCAGAACAAAGATACGAACGTACTTAAAATTTTGTATTTAAGCTTGTCTTCACTTAGCTTAGAGCTGATTAGATTTTGGGAGAAATCCTGAGTAGGATGGGGGGGGTATTAGGGGCAGTTTTTGGTTTTTATCAAATATTTCTAAAACAGCTACATATTTCAAAGATATAAAAATATGTTTATATGGACCTTCAACATATCGATTAATTATGTTCTACGAAATTTTTTGATATGAGGCGTAATTTTGGCAAAAAATATAAGTCTTTAATTTTATAAGAAAAAGTGTAGACACATTTAATGTTACATAAGTTTTCTTTATAAAGTTTTTTAATATAAAACGAAATAAATGTAAAGATTAAATAAATATGATTGAAAATGCTGAAGCTGTATTGTCGATATTTTTATAGAAGCTTTGGAATTTTTTTTACGTTAACATGTACTTATGTCTATGAATCTCTATCTGACATGAAATTTTAAACGTCATTCTGACATAAATTATTGTTTTTCTTTTTACAATGTTGCCTGTTTTCGTTATGAACGTATAAAAAGGAGGTTACATAGTTCATCTCTTTTAATTTAAGTTAAGTATTCTGATCTCAATTGTGCTGCTCGATGTATTTATCGCGACACTGTCGTTCGCGTGCGATGACTCGATGTTCTTCGTATGCAATTAAATAATGCTGTTGTTAAATATCATTTAATAACTAAAATTCAGTTTGTGATAATAATGTAATAAAAATGATTGAATGATAAAATGAATACTGTTAAATATAAATATATTTGAATAAAAAAAATATGTTTGCGTTACACAAATTTGTACACGATACATTGTAATGTTTCGTACATCTTGTCCAAAAGAAAGTCGGTGACTGGCTGATTACTTATAAGTGTACCCCTTTTTTATGAGCCCCTCTTGTATGAAAGAAACTAAAACCTATTATCTATGAGATTTTTCTTAATTTACTATTATTTCATATTGCCAAGAGATATCGTCATTAGAAAGTTTGTATTTTAACAAACGGGTTTCATATACGTAACAAATCTGGCCATTATTACATTTAAGTTCTTGTAACTTAAAGATAGTTGAGAATATATTTGAGAGCTGTAAATTATGTACCGTAATAAAAAAAGAAAATAAAAAAAAAGGTTGACATAAAACAATCAATAATAACTAAATTTACAATTCTGTAACATACTGGAAATTTACAATAGCTTTAATATTAGCATCTAGATATCTATCAACCTCTGTTTGTCATGCAGTTTTAAACGTCTGTTTGACATAGATTATTGTGTTTGCGTTTACATTGTTGCCTATTTTCGTAATGACTTCTTATAAAAGAGGTTGCATAATTATCCTAAAAAAATGTTATTAAAATTATTTCGTTTGTTTTAATTTCAGTTGGTGTTCCACACCAGATATTTTATGTGCGTGTTGACTCAAAGTTTCTCATTATATGCTAAATAGTAGACAGCGATGACCCTTACAATATTTCCTAGATTGTAATTTCCGATGGTCACAAGCTTACATTAATTTTATACACTAAAAGTAAACTTAATAATTTACTATTAGGGTATGCTTCAAAACATCCGTTACTTTAACAGTCGATGACTTCTAACTATTCTTGCAATTGTGAAGACGGTTAAAAAATGTATTATTTGCTTTTGTTGTAAATAACATGTACTTATTGTGCGTTTGGTTATCTTACCTGTAGATATGTTCAGCAGGAATATTGTTCACAGGAAGCACTCGTGGATGAAGTACTAACCAAATCAAAAGAACATATATATATATATATATATATATATATATATATATATATATATATATATATATATATATATATATATATATATATATATATATATATATATATATATATATATACACATACAATAACGGTCAAATAAACAAAACAAAAATGGCAGGGCCCGGTCAACGATATATCCCGCAAGCATTTTCTTTTAAATTACACAGTTATAATCTATTTGTATCAGCTTTTTTAAATTTTATCGATAATAATTCAAGAATAATTTCCTAATTGTCTAGATTGTGCTTTTTCATAATCATTGAAGCATTCACTTGCCTATTGAAGGAGGTATTAATTAGTGAACGTCAAAAAACTTGAACGTTATAGTGAACCATGGCCTAACTAGATTAATAATTTTTGCGATTTACAGGTAACTAACATTTTTTTCTTATTTCAGTATTCATTGAAAAGAAAATACCATGTTGTGATACATTTTTGAAAAGAGGAAAAAAATGCCTTTTAATGCATTAATAATCCAATATGGCGTCCATAAGAAAAAAGAAAGCTATAGTCATTATGCCGAAATCTGAAAAAGATATTCTTTTGTTTTATTTTTTATTGTAAAGTTCTTAAGACAGTATGAAAATGTAAACTTTCACCATTATCACACATAATAAAATACTTATCTTTTTTGGGTTTTTTAATGGTGTATTTTAAATTATACAATCTAAACGTTTCGATAACACTTACAGTTATCTTCGTCAGTAGTAATTTCTATTAAAATTATTAAAGATGTTGTACACAATTTTGTCAAAGTTGAAAAATTAAAACATAATTGTTTACATCTTTAACAATTTTAATAGATATTACTACTGACGAAGATAACTGTAAGTGTTATCGAAACGTTTAGATTGTATAATTTAAAATACACTATTAAAAAACCCAAAAAATATAAGTACTTTATTCTCTTAATAAAGTATCCGTAGAATGTTTAAACCAAAATACCGTATGTTCTCTAATAACCGAGCTACGCGGGTCTGTCAAAAATGCACCATTTTGGTTTCCCGCGATTTCTTCAAAAACCAAAAACAATTGATAAAATGTAATAGCACTTCTGGAATGGTAATAGAGGCCTGAGAAACGTTGTCCATTTGACCGATTTTTAGCTTTTATAACAACAGAGATAGTGATACCTGCAGCACCAATTTGGAACACAGTATGTATATATATATATATATATATATATATATATATATATATATATATATATATATATATATATATATATATATATATAATATATAGTGAGTCTCAGAAGTTATGTCTAAATTCATTTAATATTGTGGAACACCTGTTTTTTATTTCTGAGTAAATCTCATGTACCATGTCCTATACCTATAGTCAACAGATCCCGAGATATTTACGAAAAAAATAATTGTCTTTATAAAACTATCAAGAACACTTGCAAAGTAATCGTATCCAAGATGATCCATAAACAATAGGTACCTGTTTTCTTTTTATGGGGGTTATCTCAAATCAAAGGTATATGTGAACAGGCCAAACAATCTGGAGATATTGAAGAGAAAATCAGAAGAGAAGTGCGTGCCATAACTCCAGACGTGGTTAAAAACGTGCAAGAGAGTTTATTCATCGCCTGGATATTGTCAAGCCGCAAATGGTGCACATTCGATTTGATTTGTTGTTGCGTTTTTTTAAATAAATTGCTCCTTTTGACAGAAAAAAAAGGCCGCCTTCCTTGATACGGTCTTAATTGTTGATACGTTCAATTGTAAATTACTCGAGATCTGTTGACTAGGTATTGGACATGGTACATAAGATTTACTCAGAGTTCAAAAGCAGATTCAAAAATTGAAATGAAAAACAGGTGTTTCCATTTTACAAAATCAAGTTAGTATTATATATATATATATATATATATATATATATATATATATATATATATATATATATATATATATATATATATATATATATATATAGTGAGTCTCAGAAGTTATGTCTAAATTCATTTAATATTGTGGAACACCTGTTTTTATTTCTGAGTAAATCTCATGTACCATGTCCTATACCTATAGTCAACAGATCTCGAGATATTTACGAAAAAAATAAAGATTGTCTTTATAAAACTATCAAGAACACTTGCAAAATAATCGTATCCAAGATGATCCATGAACAATAGGTACCTGTTTTCTTTTTATGGAGGTTATCTCAAATCAAAGGTATATGTGAACAGGCCAAACAATCTGGAGATATTGAAGAGAAAATCAGAAGAGAAGGGCGTGCCATAACTCCAGAAGTGGTTAAAAACGTGCAAGAGAGTTTATTCATCGCCTTGCTATTGTCAAGCCGCAAATGGTGCACATTCGATTTGATTTGTTGTTGCATTTTTTTAAATAAATTGCTCCTTTTGACAGAAAAAAAGGCCGTCTTCCTTGATACGGTCTTAATTGTTGATACGTTCAATTGTAAATTACTCGAGATCTGTTGACTAGGTATTGGACATGGTACATGAAATTTTTAGAATTCAAAGCAGATTCAGAAATTGAAATAAAAAACATGTGTTTCCATTTGACACAATCAAGTTGGTCGTAACTTATTTTTGGGCTACCCTGTATACAAAATTTTGCCACTAAAAAATAAAAATCCAGGTGTCCGAGCGTTTCTCCAAAAACTAGATATATATATATATATATATATATATATATATCAAAAAATTATATTTGTTTGTATTTAATCAAAAATATAATTTTACCATAAAAATGTTTCAACTTCGAAACAATTAAGAAAATGATAAATGTTGTAATGAATTTCTTATGGAAACATGTTTATGTTGGAGATAGCTTAATGTGAATGTAACCAATGTCGGTAATAAATAAACGATCATGGCAAAATGCTGGTTGAAGAAATGTAATACATTCCCATCGTCTTTAAAAATACGTTCAACTACTTCGATTTTATTTTGTATGGATCTAAATTGTATAATTTTACTAATTTCACTAATTATCCTTGATTTGTGCAGGATGTGATTTAACATCGAAATCAAGTTAATGTAGTGACGATAGTAAAAAAAACAGCGCCTATAATTATTTTTTTTATTTAGTAGCTAATTGCTGATTTATAACATCAAAAATTATAACATGAAATTTATAATGTTCACATAGAAAGAAATTAAACAATGCTTTAGCTTAGTCAGCGGTAAAAAATAATTGGGGAAATAATTTCTTGTATATTTATTTATGAGCATATAATGAGGTCAGCGGAGGTTTTTCCTCGGCTGTAACATTATAATTTTGGAAATTTCTAGATGCCATTCACTAGTAAACCTTAACACAAAAAAAAACAAAAATTGTGTTAATTACTAGGTGATTAAAAAACGTAATATAAATACAACAAAGACAAAAAATATGATCGTTGAATCTTGGCACAATGTTTTGATTAAATCTCGTAGGTTAGTCCGGTGGCATGTGTCTCTTTATTCTTTTGGGGATATGCTAAACTACCTAACTTACTCTAACTCTTTCCTTTTTTTTGCATTTTATTATTAAACTCATACTAAATTTACTTTCCCTTTCTCTCTCATTAATATTGCTCGTACTTTTAACTAATTTAGGTTAGGTACCTGTTCACAGTTAATCTTATATTGATTAATTATATTCAGTATGTTCAAATTATTTAGATCACAGATTTATGATGGATATTCTATATGCAAAGTGGTATTGTGATAGATATTTGCCCATTTTTATGCCCTGCACGAGCTCAAACCATTTTCGGATTTTTTTGCGGGGGTACTATAAATTTTGGCGCCCAACGTGGATGTCAGTTCTTCCGCATCGACTTCATAACTCAAGGCTTTCGTCATCGCATTTTTACCTTATCATTATTATTAGTTTTAGCCTAGATAGTAGTTTAACCAAAGTAACCTTTCAGTACTACCAACTTCGACATGCATAAAATTCAAACAGTCTTCAATCACTCGGTATAGCATGCCAAAAAGTGCTATACTTTCAAAACATTGACTTAATTAGATTAAACTGAGCTTCACAGAAAACAGGGATATAATAAACTTCTCCTAATCGACATTAATCTCCCGAATTGATTAAAAAATTGAAAACATAGCTAAATTGAAATCTTATTTCCATAAATAACTCTTAATCCGCCCTTTTTATATAAGCGCAATCTATCTTCATCATTACAATACTTCCACATTACCTACTTTCCCTTCTTCCTTATCCTTTATATGCATTTTTAAGGTCTAGACGTCCTAATTCACTAACTTAATTTAATTAATTAAATTTGAGGTTTTGTTTTCTCAATATCAATTTAAACTGATAATGAACGAAATTCAGCGTTAATTAAATATCTAAATTTGTATTACGTCAACCACAACATAGGGTGAATTAGCTTTTATCCGATAAATACACAAAAGAAGGATAATACACTTCTCAACCAAATATTCAGATTTAGGGACGAGTTTAGGATTATAAACCGGTTAATTTGGGAGTTTTAAGTGACATAGATGCGATTACGAAACGATTTGGTTATTATCATTACTCTCATTAAAAATGTTCTTATATGGGAATCGCCTAATATCATGAGATCAAAGTGTAACTTGATGTATGAGTGTTTTTAAAACGCCATAATTGTAACTAACTTAAAAGCTAACATTGAAGTAACGGTTTGTAATGCAATAGGGAGAAGAGATGGTTCAACTAATTATAAAACAACCCGCGTTTAATTAAAAATAGCTCCACTAAGAAAACACTAATGTTTTTTGCCAATTAAGCGGGTGCTTATTATTCGACGGTGCTAGTATACAGCAGAGCGCTTCTCTATAGAATAATAGAGGGCGCACCTGTTCTTTAAAACAAATTAGAAGCCATTGACGCCATTTATAATTAATAAACTGCTCGGTTTATCAAGATTTCTTTTTGTTTACTTCTTGTAGGCGTAAATCAATAACGTAAACGTATACATCCTGCAAATTTGATCCGTTCAAAACACCAAAAATTCAAAATTTTAAATAAGTACAATATAGGGAATTACATTTCAGCAGGGGGTTGAAATACAAAGAGTCAGAGTGAACGAAGTACAGCCAATCTATCCTAATTTAAATAAAATCCCTAGACTGTGGAGTTCTTTACGATCCACTTTATATCAATTAGAAGCGTCGACGCGTCAGAATGCACGTATCTTTTTTTACATATTTCCATTATAATATGACATCCTTTTCTTATGATAACGTAAAAAAACGTATATTAAATACGTTTAAAGTTGCTAGGTGCCAACTTACTTAACTTTCTACGCATTTCAACGGACTCACTCACTCGAAATAATTAATCATTAAATTTTTAAACGTGTTTTTTAATTACTTTAATGATGCCGTTATTTATTGATGACTATTTCTTTAGCTTTTTTATTATCCAAAATAATTATACTTAATGAATTTTTTTTTGCGTTTTGACGTATTACGGACTTAACTGCTATTTTATTGTGTTAAAAAGATTCATTTTGATACAGCTATGATAGATACAAATGTTAACAATACATATAAAATTGATAATTTTATATAAATAAAAAGATTCCCCCGAATGTGTATAAAATTTACAATTTTATATTTGTATCTGGTGTAGATAGAACACCACACGACCTTTCAAACCTACAAAATGGAAATTGAAAGAAATGAAATAATTTTAATAACATTTTTTTAGGCTATTTATGCAACCTCTTTTATAATAAGTTAATTACGAAAATAGGCAACATTGTAAAAACAAAAACAATAATCTATGACAAACAGATGTTTGTCAGACAGAGGTTAACAAATATCTAGATGCTAACTTAAAAACTTAAAAGAAATGAAATGCAACCTCTTTTTATAAGTTAATAACGAAAACAGGCAACATTGTAGAAACAAAAACAATGATCTATGTCAGAATGACGTTTAAAACTTCATGTCAAATAGAGATTAATAAACATAAATACATATTAACTTGAAAAAAATTACAAAGCCGCCCGCTTGTATAAGATATCAATAATACAGTTTAACCGTGTTCATACATATTTAATTAATTTTTAGACTTGCCTTGTGTATGAAGAAACTTTATAAAGAAAAGTTATGTAAAACTAAATTTTCATTAAATGTGTACACTTTTTCTTATAAAATTAATCGTTATTTAGATAATGAAACAATTTGAAATAACACTTAAGTTCTACCTTAGGAATTTTTTTGCCGCTAAATTACGCGTCGTATCAAAAAATTGCATAGATCATAATTAATCGATATGTTTAAGGTGTATATCTGGGTATTTTTATGTCTTTGAAATATGCATGTGTTTTTAGAAATATTTGATAAAAACAAAAAACTGCCCCTAATAAGCTCCCCCTCACCGCCACTGGATTTCTCCCAAAATATAGTCAGCTGCAAACAAAATGAAAACAAGCTTAACCACAAAATTTTAAATACGTAGGTGTTTTCGTTGTGGAGTTATCGTTGATACTACTATACATCCACACACATCCACACATCATAGCCGATCTTGGCTAATGATATGTTGATTTAGCGACAGTGAAAAAAGAGTCGATTGCATAACCTCTATATCTACATATGTATACTTAGCAAGGGGCCCACGAACAGAATTCTCTCATAATTTTTTTCACGTACAGTGAATGGGAGTGCGATGGAAAGTGAGTGGGAGTGAGATGAATGGAAGTGAAATTTAATTGGATGACGTCATCATTCAAAGGCCACGCCTTCTTCTATCTGATTGATCGTGTGCGCGCGTACCTCCCCAGCTTGAGAACTATGATTGGAGAGCATAAGGTCAGACCATGCCACCTGGTTTCTGATTGGTTGCGGCCATGTTTGTTTTATCAGCGATATTGTCGACCATTTTGTGGGCGTGGTTTGTCGACCTTTTTTGTTTTGGTGGCCATTTTTTAATTGTTATGGCGGGGAATTTGAAATATTATTTTGATAAGGGGGCCCTCATACTATCTATAGGCCTCCTGAACTCGGGTCTTCTCCCCTTATCGGGGTTCATCGACTCCGCCCAGGCTCCATGCTATGCTCAATCAATCAATCAATTAAACCCTTCTCAATCAAATAAATCAAATCAATCGCAATCAAATCAACAAATCTCAATCAAATCGATCGCAAGTAAATTAATCGGAATCAAATCAATCTTAATCAAATCAATCTCAACCAAATCAATCACAATCAAATCAATCTCAATCAAAGCAATCTCAATCAAACCAATCTCAATCAAATCAATATCAATCGCATCAATCTCAATCAAATCAATCTCAATCAAATCAATCGCAACCAAATCAATCGCAATCAAATCAATTGATTAAATCAATCTTAATCAAATCAATCTCAATCAAATCAATCTCAATCAAATCAATCTCATTCAAATCAATATCAATCAAATCAATCTCAATCAAATCAATCTCATTCAAATCAATCTCAATCAAATCAATCTCTGTCAAATCAATCTCAATCAAACCAATCTCAATAAAATCAATCTCAATAAAATCAATCTCAATCTAATCTCAATCTCAATCAAATAAATCTCAATAAAATCAATCTCAATCAAATCAATTTCAATCAAATCAATCTCAATCAAATCAATCTCATTCAAATCAATCTCAATCAAATGAATCTCAATCAAATCAATCTCAATCAAATCAATCTCAATCAAATCAATCTCAATCAAATCAATCTCAATCAAATCAGTCTCAATCAAATCAATCTCAATCAAATCAATCTCAATCAAATCAATCTCAATCAAATCAATCTCAATCGAATCAATCTCAATCGAATCAATCTCAATCGAATCAATCTCAATCAAATCAATCTCAATCAAATCAATCTCAATCAAATAAATCTCGATCAAATCAATCTCAATCGAATCAATCTCAATCGAATCAATCTCAATCAAATCATTCTCAATCAAATCAATCTCAATCAAATCAATCTCAATCAAATCAATCTTAATCAAATCAATCTCAATCAAATCAATCTCCAACCAATCAATCTCAAACACATGAACAGATTTTTAATTACAGTCCAATTTCAAATCGCAAAGTAATATAGAAACAAATTCAAGATAAAGTACTTAACGGTTTTCTCCAAATCATTAGCATTCGGCATTTCCCAGTTATGTAACCACAAACCTTTCACTGTTCAAATACATCTAACGTATTTGGAAAAACCCACCTTGAAAATACAATTAAAATCGCGCATTTACTTTTCCTGTAACTTTTCTAATTAGCTGGTTATGTAAACCCATTAAGGTTGTTTTATTATTATAGAGATTTCCTTGAACGATAATGTGCAATTTCACCTCTGACCTTAAACAATAATACATTTTCTAAAATACTGGTTTGATTTAAGTTACAGCTTGCAAAAACTGACTTTCAATTCAAAAATACTGCCTTGATTTAAGTTACAATTTGCAAAAACTTACTTTCATTTCCCATAATACCGGTTTGGTGTAACTTACAGCTTGCCAAAACCAACTTTTAATTCAAAAATACTGGCTTGATTTAAGTTACATCTTGCAAAAACCAACTTTCATTTCAAAAATACCCGTTTGGTTTAACTTACTGCTTGCAAAAACCAACTTTCAATTCAAAAATACCGGTTAGATTTAACTTGCAGCTTGCAAAAGCCAACTTTCAATTCCGGTATTTTTGGAAGTGAAAGTAGGTTTTTTGCAAGTTGCAACTTAATTTTAGCCAGTATTTTTTAATTTAAAATGGGTTTAAATAACCAGCTAATTACGAAAGTGAAAGCACGATTCTAATTGTATTTTTAAGGTCTGTTCACCTTTTATGCATTTACCGAATTAGTGGGTTTTTCCAAACACATTAGAGGAATTTCAATAATGAAAGGTTGTTATTGTGGTTACATAACTGGTAAATCCAGAAAATTATTACTTTATATTAATGATTTGGGCAAAACCGTTAAGTACTTTATCTTGAATTTATTTCTATATTACTTTGCGACTTGAAATTGGACTGTAATTAAAAATCTGTTTATGTACTTGATTGAGATTGATTTGATTAATTGATCTGATCGCGATTGATTTGATTGCGATTGCTTTGATTGCTATCGATTTCGATTTTTTGATTTATTGATAAGAGCATTGAGTCTAGGCGGAGTGTATGGATCCCGGCAAAGTGCTAAGACCCGAGAACAAGTTCACAAGGCCTATAGTTGTCTTATGAGATAGTGTGAGGGCACCCTTATTAGAATACTATTTCAAATTTCCCGCCATAACAATTAAAAAAATGGCTGTCAAAACAAAAATGGTCGCCACCAATCAAAAAACAGGGGTCATCGTCTGCCCATAGGCCCTCCAATCACAGTCCTCTATCTGGGACGGTATGCGCGCGCACGATCAAACAAGTAGAAGTGGGCGTTTTAATTCCGTCCGATTAAATTCTATCTCACTTCACCTCATTTCACTCCAACCTACTTTCCATCTCACTGCACATTAAAAAATTATAAGAGAATGCTGTTCGTGGTCTCCCCTTGTACTTGTATATGTAGGTTAGAACGTAAAAATCATGAATGCTATTTTATTAAATTGTTCAAAGGTTAACAATACAATTAACACATTAATGTATCGTTGAAAGTGATTTTAATTTTGTGAGTTAACCTAGTGGCATGCTTTTCCTTTTTTCTGGGCCTATTGATATGCTTGAAGCTGTTTAATTTATTACTGAAAATTGAAATCGCTCACTTATTTTTTAATAATTGCTTTTGGAAACTTCAAGTTATTGACACTGGCAGAATCTTGGTTACTACTCAAAATAGCTGAAAGTGAATTCTTTTAGAACATTACAATGGTAAATATGGCATCACACACTATAATAGTTTTGCAATTCACAAATAAGCTTCTTTAATGAAACGAAAAGTTCAAAAAACAACCAGATCGCCTTGTGATCGCTTTGGATCAACGAAACACGTAAATTAAACTAAATAAACTTAAAATATAATTAAAGTTGGTATGACATTAATTATTGATTTATACAGGATGTGATTATTATAATCTCCCTAGTGCGTGGATTATTTCCGGAAATTTTTTCGAGTCAGTAATGTTTTGAAAATTTTCTCAAATTGACGACGGGATATTTTCATCAAAATAAAGTTGTTTTTTTAATCCTTATGTAGATATATTTATTAGCAATCAGATTACAGTAAAAACTAATTTACTTGATTTTTAACATCAAAAATTATAACACTAAAAGTTATAATGTTCAAAGGAATTAAAGAATGCTTTAGCTTAGTCAGCGGTAACAAATGCTTACGGTAAATAATTGCTTATATACACTTCTTTATCAACAGATAATGAGGGTGGCGGAGATTTTGCCTCGGCTGAAATTTTGAGATGCAGTCGCTCTTAAAACAGAAAAAAACAAAAATACAATAAAGGCAAAAAATATATTTACAAATCCAGACATAATAAATTACATTAGCAATTTTTTGTGCACGATACAAAAGTGTACCTTTAATGTAGGAAAAGAACCGTTTTATTTACATACTGGAACAATTCATTTAATATACACTGTAAATCTTCTCATGCGTTGATATTCTAGTTTACGAAAATGGCTATGCAAATCAACTACAAAGCAAAAATTGAAAAGGAGATGGTGTATCCAAACAACGATACTGATGGTGTGTTTGATAAAGACTTCCTCGCAAAATGTAAGATATGTTAAGCGTAAGGTCTGATAACATAGCATAATGGCAAGGAGGCGCTGAAATACAACTGTATACGCTCTGAACGGTGTACTTCTCAAGGTCATTTGAAGCGTAGTTAGTATACGAGACCACTTTCGAAAAATATTCTTTATTATATTTTACATAATTCGACTTAATGAACGAAAATGATATAACACTGTAATAACCCTAAAAAAATAACTTCATTCTCTTGGAGGTATGGTTTACCTCATAACTTTCCTTTTTTGCAATTTATTATTATCCTCACACTAAATTTATTTCCTCTTCCTCTTTCATTCATTTAGGTCAGATACCATTTCACGGTTATATTTATATTTCAAGTCCATAAGTTCATATTAGTTAATTTATAGATTAATTATTCGTATTCTATATGAAAAATGTTGATGCCCCCCATTTTTTCATGTTTTTCTACATTTTGGGGCCCCATAAATATCCTGCCCCATACGAGGTCGAACCATTTTCCCCTCGAAATGGTACTTGGTCTCATTTAGTTTATTTGTATACCGACCCCTTTATAAAGCGGAGGATTCCAAAACTCTGTGGGACGATTTTTATTCAAAAATACTAATCCTGGCCAATTTTCAAATCACTTAGTTCTCTTTTCAAATAAATAATGAATTTAAAGAAACAAGAACTCTTGGCGTATATAAGACTCTCCTCAACGGGCAGTGGAAACTAGCGCTGGGCGAAAATATGGATTACAATCGATTTTTTTTAAATAATTGTTTAAACGATTATCTCATTAATCGATTACTTGCTTAATCGATTATTGGATTAATCGATAATTCCATTCATCTTTCATTAAATTAATGAACTGTTTGATTAATCAGTTATTTAATTATCCATTAATGAAAAATCAATTATCGATTGTTTAAACGTATAATCACCTACCCCTATAATTAGAATTAACAGTTCTGTCCACAATCATACACCATAGTATATAGGCGCCACTCTTGCAAGTGTTTTTTTACCAAAAATAGAGGTTTTCTCCTGGCAAACTATAGACATTGAAAAATTTTAACTTAACTCATTAGGCCGAATGGACGAACATCAAACATTTTTTTTGCTATTTTCACATACAATTAGGGCCCACTTATTTTAAAACAACAAGCAAATTTTAGAACACGCCTACCCATTCAACCACCTGACCCTCCTGCCATGTACATGATAACTCATGAACGAGTTAACCTGTCGTCTGTACCCCTACCCTTCTATGCACAGGGGTATGCATTAACCCTAATTTTGGGGGTTTCAATTTATTTTTTAACAAATGGACTAATTTTGAATTGAGTTTTCGTCAGGATTAATGGAAATCTAACCATCTAAGTTAATTTTTTAACAAATGGGCCGATTAAGTTGAAATTTAGATAGCCTTAGTGTATTGGGACCGAAGCCTTATGTTTGGTTTTTTCCAAATTTATTATCGAGTACGTAGATTAATTCAGTTACAATTTCCTCTGATTAGTAATTTGGCACAAGAAACTATTCCATCAATCTTGTGGGTGTTTAAGTTAAAATCAGCCCAGCATTGGTATTTTGGAATAACAAACTACTCCGCCAGATAAGACAACCTTAAGGAAACTAATATCTATCCTAACGCCTCATTTTTTGGTTTTATTGAATTTTTGAGAATTGACTGGGATTAGTATTTTTAGATCATAAACCATCGCATACATTTTAGAAACACTCGCACCACCTATAGAAGGGGTCCCCAGACAAACCTACACTTTTTGTTTCTATTATTCACATTGCTCTATCTTTCACCTGATCTGGGTTAGGTATGAAAACACTCTCAGTCCTGATTTGGTGCAGGATTGTTAATAGTGTTCCTTCTATATAAAAGGCCTCGTATATCGTGCTGGTTGTCGCGAGGTGTTTTTAATGGTCATCTGGACCCGGGAGTATGTAAACACTCGGTAATTGCCTATTTACAATTACAACCAAGCTCTATCCTGCACCCGTTCGTCCATGTCCACCTCCACACAAATATAAATGTAATCAACAAACAACAATCCTAATTCGCCCAAGTGATGAGCTGCATATCATAGCTGCATAAAACATAATTTACTTATTTAAAGTGAAACCTTCCTCACATATCGTTTGCACATTCAGTTTCAGACATGTTCATGTGCAAAGACCTTTTGGGAGCGTCGTTTTTTGTACGATACTGGACGTTAGTAGAGTATCCATTTTTGCTGTTAAATATTTTTTATTAAAAGTGCTGTTAATTTTACGGTGAGTTTATTTGAAGTTATTTTACAATGTTTGAGACATGCATTTCAGGCACTTTTACTTTCACTTTTACCTTTTTTTTTAATTTTACTTTAACTTCACCTTTACTGTTACTTTTCACACTTTTATACACATCTACGCAATTAATTATTTTACTGTTAATCCAATTTACGGTATTAGTACGATTAATCAAGAATGAGGTAATCACCTTCGTTAATGGGAAGTGGAATTCAAAAACCCTTTAATCCTGTAAATTTATTCATTTGGGAATTATAAAGCATACAAATCCAGATTTATTTCAACCCTGAAGTAATATTACGCAACAATTTCCAAAACTTTGATCCAGCATGCAGCCATTTCGTTATCTACAGTGTGACGAAGAATAAGGTATTCTGATTCCATTAATTACTCATAATATTAATTATTCATTAGGTTATAACGTTACTAACCTTAAGGTATTTCCGTTTATAATTAAATATAGGTTGTGTAATAAAATGTGTTATTGTAGAAATTTTCTTTTAAATTTATTATATAATGGTTTACTTGTTTATTCCATATTTAAAAACAAGTTGACGTCCGCGTATTTAACAATGAGTTTCAGGAAGAAGCAACCCCGATTTTAAAGCGAATATATCTAGGTACATGTAAATATTTTTTGGTTGATAAGGCAAATAGATAATTTTTTGAACCTGGCCCACTTTAATCTACGACTGAGCATAAGGTACAAAATCTTCTTGTTATTACCCAAACTGTTAAATAGCTAAAATTTGTGGCCATGGGTGTAGAAGTATACTTATATAACTTACGGGTTTCGTATGTTGCGAAGTTGTCAAATTAGGTAATTTTCATTTCATCCATGCACCACAGAAAATTACAGATTCGGTGTCTTCAGTGTTAGAAGAAAATATGTTATGAGTGCGCTTAGATTAAGGAACTAGGACTTTTAATTTCTATTTTTTGCATTTGCTTAAATGTGTTTTTGTTTTGTTGAGAATCATTTATATATAAACGTTCTGCAGTAATACACCATGTTTTATTTTTATTATTAATTTAAAGTTATACAAAAAATAGGAGTTTGTCAGACCGCACGTTCGCGGTTGTGTTCCGATTCGGCACGTTACTGGTTATAGTATATTGAGTATCAAGAACAGTAAGGGATGTTTACCGTTAATGTTCGTGATGCTCATACTGTTTTTTACACGATCGTATTAAATTTACCACAATTGAAATTATTTAACAGATATGGTAAATATACCAAAAAGCTCAATCGTGCAAAACAGTTTTTAAAATGAATAAAATAATATAGGCAATATTATATGCACATCGACTATCTCAGGTTGCATAACGTTTAGGCGTTCTTATATGTATTAAATCATAGTAAAGTAACGGGATGATGCATGCGAAAGAACATTGATTTTTCAAGAACAAAAATACAATTATGACTTCGATGAGCATTACTAAAGTTTAAAACCTATTTTACACTAAGCTATGAAGAAAGTAGCAACTGATGTACCATAACCTTTGTAAATTTTATAAATCTCATTATTAAATTTAAGCTAACAAAAAGAAATGAAAAAAGAAAAATAAGCTTAATTTATACGAATTTATCCTTTGAAAACGTTCTGAGCTTATCGTTCTATTATTATTCATAAATAATTGATCGAACTTAATACCCTTTAGTAAAACGCAACGCTAAGGATTATGTATGTAACCAGCTATTACCTTTACTAATTAATGATTATCTTTGGCGTCTTGATGTTATCAAAGGGATACACTATATAAATAGGCTTGCTTACGACTTTATTGCAAGCTGAAGTAGATATTACAGCTTAAATTAGCTTTACATTAATGATCATTAAACTAAAAGCTTCATTGTCGTATTTTACTTTAATTAAAACTTTCTTAAACAGGCAAAAATATGGCAGCGAGTGGAAGAGAGAAAAACAAAGATCGATCTATCCATATTTTTGCAAACTTAATAGTTGTTCTTTAGTTTATACATTATTAACGTATTTTACTTTGGTTTAAAGAGAATAAATGATCAAAGAGGTACTTGATTTAGTATTTTATGGGAAAGACAACAGATGCACTGAACAGTCTTAATGATAATAGAATTTTCCTTTATGAGACTAAAGGATAATGTTTCTTTTTTTATTTCTAAAAGACGTTTGTTTATGTATGTTAAATAAATTTAGTTCGAGTTAAGCTTTTAAATGTATATCGAGAGAGCGAACCAATTAAAACGTTTATTAAATGATTTACGCTTTTGCCATTTGTAAGGCTTATTTACTGAATTTGAAATATGAGTACGACGTATTTGATCATTTATAGTTTATAGGTGTATAAAACACGATACTAACATTAACTATTTAATGGCTTTGTCTAGTGTTCGTTATTGAAGACAATAAAGGAGGCTTCAATTTATATTGTTGTTGTACCGCTGTATGTAATGGTACGACGGGATACACTTAAAAAATTAATTATATATAGGTAAATATGCGCGTATCGGTTTATTAAAATTAATTATTGTCGGTAATATTATTATTTAAATTGGATTTTAAATATAACGGCAGTTGTATATTTTTTACTAATTCGTACTAGTTAAAGAACTCGTGTTAGTATTGAGCTTCAGCATATTGTACTTAATGATTCCTAATTAAATTTTAGCAAACCCAGTAACTGTTTAGGTGAATTGCTATGTGAGGTAGCTTTGTGGATGTAAACCGATGTACTGTCCATCACCCTGTGCACCGGTGTAGAAGGCAACACTTGTACTATGACATTTAGGTTTTGATAGTTGGCGCGGAAGTGTTCCTTGTGTTTAACAATTAGTTTATTATAAATCAGGACATGGTATACGCCGTACGGGGTTTAAACAATAGGCCTTTGTGTGACGGGATGTTTTAGTGTATATTGCGGATATTAGGACGTCATGAGATTACTTGGTATGGATACAATATGTTTCGAGTAAGGAACTAGTATGTATATTAATTATATTGCGTATAGCTTCAGAAACGTGAAAACGACACGGTGTAAGATATTTGTACCGGAGACTGCTTTGTGGAAGCGTTGAAAAACAGTTCAAAATGCAATAATAACAATAATGATGCACTGCGATAATTTATGTGAAATGATCGATACACAAACATAAATTATTTAATACGATTATATTATTACCTTAGGTTTTTACTAATTTGGAGTTGATACTATTATAGTAATGGTACAAATATATACTGAAAGTCACGCCCAGTGAATAATGATTACTTACAGCTTTTATTCTGCAAGTAGAATTTTGTTGGTCCGAAAATCAGGAATGAACTAATGACAGGTTAGACACGAGTATATAAGACACGGATGTAAAGACCAACTTCTACAGGGTGGTCCGATAAAAATCCTGATCAGTGGAATCTTATTTACAGATTTCTTTTGTGCCGCTTTATTAGTAATTTTTGATACAAAAGTACTCTAGACCGCGTTACTCTTATACACGGCCGATTGTATGGAATTGCGCATTCAATCAAATTCTCTGCCTGTATAATATACCTATTATATGTATAGAAAGTTTGAATAGGTGCTGTAATTCTCTACAAATCTTAGCACTAAATACATTTTAATGGAGCTAGATTAAATTACCACGTTTAAAAGAACTCCAACTCTACTAATGTTACGCTTTGGTCTCAACGTCATTGTCGACGCTATGCGGGTTAAAACAGTAAGATTTCCCTGTCTCTTAATTATATTATATACAGCATAGTGTAAATTTATTGTTCGGTATAAACCAACTACTTTAAAACTCATTAACATTGTATAATTCAAATAATACATATACTAATTGTGATCCAACTTAGTTTTTCGGCAAACAGAGATTAATATCGTCAACCCGTGTGACGTGAGCACTAAATTTCCAGCAATAAATTTGGCATATTCTGGTGCATATTCAATGTGAAGTTAGCAATAATTGGGAAAATTACTTTAGTACGAACCCAAGCTAGAGTTTGGACACGCATTATGAAGGTTTGTAATTTTGGTACTTAATCTCTATAAAATAAAGACCCATTTAGGAGATAGTGATGTGCGTAATTTGATTTACCGCATCTTACTCCACACTCATATTTTTATAGTAAAGTTTGTGTAAATATACATCAAAATTTCACCCTAAGTAGAACCGTTAGGATGTTACGCGTTTGACTATTATATATCAGTCTTATTAGGTATTTTCTAATTGATTTATAATTTTCTATTTTATGGAGATAGTTATTTAACTCATCGTTTAGACCTTTATTTACTTATATCTTCTACACTAATAGGTTATTGTGCATTATTTTTTCAAACAGCTGGACTAGGAAGTAATTTTTTTTTCTTCTTAACGTCTGTCGTACATGTGGTGAGTAGATAATTTATTAACATTCTTCAAATACGCATCAATCTGAAGTTGCTTCCTGTAACTAAGAAAAAGAACTTGAGGTTATATTTCATATTAAAAAACCCTTATGTCAGTAGTTGTCAGATACCAATATTATGTAAAACTTCACAATCAACTGTCAATCGGACTTTTAGAAAATATTATTACGATATCGAATTACACTAGGAACTACGCAATGGCTTCGAAAAACGAGTAAACTTTTGCCAGTCGATCATTGCTCAACTTTAGATTAATCCAAACTTTTCTCTTATATTATGTTTTCTGGCGAGGTTATGTTTAGAATCAATGGCGCTTGAAATCGCCATAATATGCACTATTACGCATTAGAGAATCAATTTTGGATCCGACAAATGCAGTAGAGTTATTGGACCGTATTTTTAACACTCTCCTAACTGATCGTATCTACCTTCAATTCCTCCAAGAATTTGCGTGTGTGCGTGTGTGCGTGTGTGCGTGTGCGCGTGTGTGCGTGTGTGCTTGTGTGCTTGTGTGCGTGTGTGTGTGTGCGTGTGTACGTGTGTGCTTGTGTGCGTGTGTGCGTGTGTGCGTGTGTGCGTGTGTGCGTGTGCGTGCGTGTTTGCGTGTGAGCGTGTGTGCGTGGGCGCGCGTGCGCGTACGCGCGCGTGTGTGTGTGTACTCCATAACTTTCGAAATTTGAAATTTGACAAACATAGACGTCAACTACCCAAAGCGACTGATTGTTTTTGGGGTCAGTGGGGTATGGGGAAAGGGGTAAAATTGGGGGATAAGTACCCCTTTTGCAAATTTTTATTATTTTAGATTTTTTGCTTTTAATATATGATTAGTAATATAATTGTGAGTATTTTTTGTTGGTATAATTATTCTGCACAACAAACGGTTTACAAGATATTAGCAGAAACCGTCCCTTCAAAAAATCGGTTTTTCCTAACGTTTAACGTATTCAAAAAGTGAAAATACCATTAGATAGGAAATAACATTTCTCAGAAAAAGTGTTTTTGCAATTTTTTCGAAAATTTTGTCATTTTCGAAATATTTCCAAAAAACTCGATTTTGGAACCCGTCCACAAGATTTTTTGAAATTTTGGTATTGATAGAAAATCAAATTTCTAATCGAAAAGCATTCTTGTAATTTTTTGTAAAGTTAATTGTTTTCGAGTTATTTATAAAAAACCGATTTTTTGATGTACAAGAATTGATACAGTTTGCAGAGCTGTGTGAATCTGCCCCCCCCCCCAAGTTGCATATTTCGTAATTAATTAATGGCATTCGATTGACCACTTATTGACCACAAATGACCACCAACAAGTTTCACTGATCAGCGTTTGTTAACAAGTTATTGCAAGAATAAGATTTCAGGGGCCAGCATTGATACTTGCCCCCCCCCCCTCCGAAATAACATTTCTCACAAAAAGTATTTTTACAATTTTTTCGAAAATTTTGTCATTTTCGAAATATTTCCAAAACACTCGATTTTGGAACCCGCCCACACGATTTTTTGAAATTTTGGTATTGATAGAAAATCAAATTTCTGATCGAAAAGCATTCTTGACATTTTTTGTAAAGTTAATTGTTTTCGAGTTATTTATAAAAAACGATTTTTGGATGTACAAGTATTGATACAGTTTTCAGAGCTGTGTGAATCTACCCCCCCCCCCCCCAAGTTGCATATTTCGTAATTAATTAATGGCATTCGATTAACCACTTATTGACCACAAATGACCACCAACAACATTCATTGACCACCGTTTGTTAACAAGTTATTGCAAGAATAAGATTTGGGGGCCAACTTCACACTTGCCCCCCGAACGCCAATTGTTATTACTCTATCTGATTGAGCATCTTTTGGCCACGATTGACCATGAATTCGATTTGACCACCCTTCCAAAAAAACAAATATATTTTTATATTCATTATATGGTATGGTCAATCCTCGAATATGCTTTTTGAGGATTGATCACCCTTCATTTCCTATGAATAATCGTCCATAAGAACCATTAGTTCATTTTGTTTAATAATGTATTATTTGGAATTTTGAGACATAATCAATTCTCGAATATGCATTTTGAGACATGACCAATCCTGGAATATGCTTTTTCAGAGATGGTCAATCCTCGAATATGATTTTTGAGATATGGTCAATCCTCGGATATGCTTTTTGAGAATTGACCATCTTTTATTTCCTATGAATATTCATCCAGAGGAACACGTAGTGCATTTTGATTAATAATGTATTATTTCGAATTTTAAGACTCGGTCAATTCTCGACTATGTATTTTGAGACATGACCAATCCTGGAATATGCTTTTTGAAGATTGGCCATCTTTTATTTCTTATGTATAGTTATTCAGAAGAATAAAAATTGCATTTTGTTCAATAATAATAATAATGTACTATTTCGAATATAGAGACATGGTCAATCCTCGAATATGCTTTTTCAGAGATGGTCAATTCTCGAATATGATTTTTGAGGATTGACCATCTTTTATTTCCTATGAATGTTCATCCAGAAGAATACGTAGTACATTTTGATTAATAATGTATAATTTGGAATTTTGAGAGATAGTCAATCCTCGAATATGGATTTTGAGACATCCTGGAATATGCTTTTTGAGGATTGAGCATCTTTTATTTCCTATGTATAGTCGTGCAGAAGAACAAGTAGTGCATTTTGAATAATAATGTATTATTTCGAATTTTAAGGCATGGTCAATCCTAGAATGTAAGGTAAATGAGTTTTAATTCAGAAATAAAAATACTAACAAGATAACAAATCACTAAATACAATATGATACATTTGATTTTAAACCGTAACGAAACAAACCTTTTCCAATTTTTTTGTATATGAAGATGAGTAAGTAGTGCAAGTAGTGTTACGTCCCAGTTGCCCAAGACGCAAAATAACCCCAAATTGCTCACGAGAGCATGCCCGTTTTCGGTCTGTGCACTTAAGCCCACTACCAGGGAGCAGGCACCGCTTACAATTCGAAATGGCAGTAATAAGATTTCATATTATGGGAGAAAACAACGAACGACCTCTCAAATTCCGAACACCAACACCCAACGGTTACAAGCCATATGTCGGACGCTGAAGGATTTTGGTTCGAGGTAAATTGAGCGAAATCAATTGACCGAACACAATTGACCGAAAATCAGTTGATCGAAACGACAATTGGCCGAAGTCGCAATTTACGGAAAAAAGGTTGTCATTTTTTGTTTATTTCATCTTCCCTTCACACTTTATCCAGTCTTAGGACTGGCAGTGTATTAATTACTGGCGTGCTTAAAAGATGTTCTTGTTTTTTTTTGGCGTATAAAACCCTCATAAACCCCTTAACCATTTATTTGTCTGGGACGTATTTACTACATATTTAAAAGATTTTCTTGTTTTTTTTTTAATTTTAGTTAATTATGCAAGATAGTTTTAATAATTTTTGTTTAATGCTCGATGTTGTTTTTTATTTGATGCAAGGATATGATTAAGTACATTCTTTTGAAATGAACATACCGAATTATAAAGTTGAAGGGGTTAGGAACACAATGTAAAGTGTTATACAAAAATTACTTATTCGCTAAATTGACTCTCAAAACAACAAAAAAAAAAAACAAGGAAATCTTTTAAATATTTTTCCGGTAAATTGCGACTTCGGTCAATTGTCGTTTCGATCAACTGATTTTCGGTCAATTGATTTCGGTCAATTTACTGGATACCAAGAATTTTAGAGTCGTAGGAAGGCTCAGACATTACGGCCCGGAAGAAGTTAAACAGCAGGGCCGCCACGTCAATATTCCCGCCGCATGGGAGATTGAGGTCCATTGAGCAATTCGCGAAAATTAATGAATTCAAATATTCATTTATCTTAAAAATAATACATTTTTTAACGACAAATTTTTTGTTAGTTTCAAATTTTCCTGGTGAGCGTTTTGTTCCATTCTTAATCTCTTCTGAATGAATATTCATAGGAAATAAAAGATGGTCAATTCTCAAAAAGAATTGATTATGTCTCAAAAATCATATTCGAGGATTGACCATCTCTGAAAAAGCATATTCGAGGATTGAGCATGTCTCAAAATTCGAAATAGTACATTATTAAACAAAATTGTTCTTCTGGATGATTATTCATAGGAAATGAAGGGTGGTTAATCCTCAAAAAGTATATTCGAGGATTAACCATAATGAATATAAAAGTATATATACATTTTTTTTGAAGGGTGGTCAAACAAATCGAATTCATGGTCAATCATGGCCAAACGATGGTCATTTTGCAATAACTTTTTAACAGAGGGTGGTCAATGAAAGTTGTTGGTGGTCATTTGTGATCAATAAGTGGTCAAAAAAATTCCATTAATTAATTACAAAATATGCAACTTAACTCCACACAGCTACTCTGCAGCGGTTTTTAAGTTAGCATCTAGATTTGTATTAACCTTTGTCTAGCATGAAGTTTTAATCGTCTGTTTGACATAGATAATTAGTTTTGTTTTTACAATGTTGTCTATTTTCGTAATAAACTAAAAGAGGTTGCATAAGTATCCTTAAAAAAATCTTATTAAAATTATTTCATTTCTTATACAACGTGTCCCAGATAACATTTCCAGCGTGGGGATCTCGCTTATTATAAAATATACAGATTTGGTTAAATTAGAGGAATTACTCCTAAGGATTAGTGAAATTGTAGGACACTCTCCAATTTCCAAATTTCCATGTATTTTAAGACTTATGGCAAGAAAAAGAAAAATGTCAAATTTCTTTTTCTTGTAATATCTTTTTTGTTATATTAGACATATAAATTTTATTTGCACTTTCTTAAGATATTTTTTATGAAGAATTTAAATATCAATTTGGATTTTTATTTGCACTTTCTATTTTTTAGTTTCAACCCCAAAATTAAATTTTTTTATGGAACGACAAGTCGACTTTGAAATAATTGATCGTGTTTTTTTATCCTCTTTACAATGATATAGCACATACTATCTATTTTTAAAAACAACAAAGGAATTTTAAAAAAATGTATTTTATTAAAGACTTTAACAATAAGCAGGCCGTGAAACATAAAAACACAATCGAATTTAATGTCACTTAAAAATTATTCGTTCCAGAATATTTTTGTGTTAAACATGGCTTTATTTACTGATACTGAAAAGTTTGATATGTTGAGTTGTTACATCTTGTCTCATAAAAACAGTTTAAAAGCTGAACAGCTGTATCCTGAAAGAAGGCAGCCCAGTACTCGTACGTACAGAAATTTGGTAATTAATTTAAAATAATATGGTTCATTTTCAAAACCTACTAGAAATCGAAATTACGGAATGAAGATGCAAAACTAAATGTATTACAATCAGTTATTGAAAATCCTTCAACATTTGTTAGAGAAATTGAACATAACACTGGTATTTCGAAAACTACATCACAAAGAATTTTAAAACGTCACAGGTATCATTCGTATAGGCACACAATTCTGCAGGGACTTAGAGATTAATCAATGTTAATCAATTGTGAGAATAACGATAATTTTCCAGCTACGATTTTGTGGTCTGACGAAAGCAGATTTACAAATAATGGCCTTTTCAATCGACACAATGTTCACTTTTGGGACCGTGAAAATCCTCACGTTGTTAAGGAAAGTCGGCATCAAGTGAGATTTGGTTTTAACGTCTGGTGTGGCATTTTAGGCGCTAAACTTATTGGGCCCATATTTTTTAACGAAACATTAAGTAGTGAAAGGTATTTGAATTTACTACAAACTGATTTAGAAAATAAACTTGATGGTTTACCACTGATTGAGAATATTAATATCTGCTTCCAACAAGATGGCGCCCCACCCCACAATTCAAACATCATCAGCGAATATCTTAATAATCGGTTTCCAAATTCATGGATTGGTAATCGAGGGCCGATTTTATGGCCACCCAGATCTCCAGACTTAACGCCCTTGGACTTTTTCCTTTGGGGCTACGTAAAAAATCGAGTGTACGTGCAAACATTTGAGAATGCCGAAGATCTCCGTGAAGCTGTTCTTGCAGCATTTGGTAGCATTAAACGCCAAAAACTACGCAGAGCAATTACGTCGATACTACGCAGGGCACAATTATGTTTAGAACGGAATGGTCAATTGTTTGAACATCTTTTATAATTGGATAATTATCTCCAATACTATTACCTGCTTAACTCTTGTTGTTATCTATTATTTGTCGTTTTCTCATGTTTCACGGCCTACTTATTGTTAGAGTCTTTAATAAAATACATTTTTTTAAATTTTCTTTGTTGTTTTTAAAAATAGATAGTACATGTGCTATATCATTGTAAAGAGGATAAAAAAACATGATCAATTACTTCAAAGCCGACTTGTCGTTCCATAAGAAAAATTTAATTTAGGGATTGAAACTAAAAACTAGAAAGTGCAACAAAAATCCAAATTGATATTTAAATTCTGCATAAAAAATATCTTAAAAAAGTGCAAATAAAATTTATATGTCCAATATAACAAAAAAGATATTACAAGAAAAAGAAATTTGACATTTTTCTTTTTCTTGCCATAAGTCTTAAAATACATGGAAATTTGGAAATTGGAGAGTGTCCTATAATTTCACTAATCCTTAGGAGTAATTCCTCTAATTTAACCAAATCTGTATCTTTTATAATAAGCGAGATCCCCATGTTGGAAATGTTATCTGGGACACGTTGTATAGTGTTCCACACTAGATAAGTAGTACACAGGCACCTTCCCCTCCCCTCTTTTTACGGTGCAAGCTCCCCCGCCACCCACACCCTATTTTATACGCCCACGTGGGAGCCGGATTTTCCACCCTTATTTTTACTCGCTTACGTGTAGGACGTGTTTTTCACCTATTTTACACACCCACGTGTGAGCCACTGCATACCTAATTATTTTACTGCTTACGCATAGGAGGTGTATTTTCACCCCTATTTTATGACGCATGCAGGACATATTTTATATTTTTTCTGATATTAAAAGAAACTAATCAAGGTAAAGATAACGTATACGTTTGATTTTAAAATACACAGTTAATAAACAATTAATAAACAGTTAATGGTATTGCATAATCAGTTAATTACCCTGTTGTGGTCATACAATGTGAATGTACGGTTTAGCGACTATTTAAAATGTGTTTATCAATATTTTATTAGGATTCCGTTTTTTGTCAAAAAGAGATTGCATAATTGTTATCATTAAATTATTGTTAGATTTTCTTTTAATCCCCATCTACAGATTGTGGTCCTCTACCTGCTTGAAAATTCATATGAATATATTTTAAAATGAAATTGCTTTAAAAATATAATGTGTAATTAACTAATTGATTAACCTGCTTACAGCAATAGTAATTATCGAAAAATTAAGGAATGTCGCTTTTATTTATTTACCTTTTTTAATACGTATCATTTACATGCAATATATTTTAGTTTTAAATATAGTCACAATGTGTCGCAATCCTTTTTGCTTTAATTAAGGGTCATAATTAAATCTAGTTGTCGCTCAAGGTAATCACTACCAAATTAATCTCATGTACAGCAAGAAACTTAATATCAATCATGTATAACAAGGTATTTTTCATAATGCCATTTTTCGCATAGTTTAATGTCCATGTATGGGTCGTATTTTAGCCTTGGGAGATCGGATTTGGTCTGGGTCAGACTAGGGGTTGGTCCAGGTATCGGAGATTGTATTCTAAATTGTCTCCTGTGAAAGTTAGCTTTACAAAAACACAAACACAACCACACGCACGAGCACAAGCATAAACACAAGCACAGGAACAATTACAGGCCCAAGAACTAGCACATGCACAAACACAAGCACAGGAACAAACACAAACACAAGAACCAGTACGAGCGCAAGCACAAACACAAGCACAGGAACAAGCACAAACACAAGAATCAACACAAGCACAATCACAAGTACAAGCACAAGCTCAAGCACAGGTACATACAAACACAACCACGAAAAAACGAAAAATCGCAAACACGAAAAACGAAAATGAAAATTCGCAAATACGAAAAATCGTAAACACGAAAAACGAAAACGAAAAATGAAAACGAAAATTCGCAAACACGAAAAACGAAAAATCGCAAACACGAAAAACGAAAACGAAAAATTCGCAAACACGAAATTCGCAAACACGAGAAATGAAAAACGAAAATTTCGCAAACACGAATAATGAAAACGAAAAACTCGCAAACACGAAAAACGAACAATCGCAAACACGAAAAATGAAAACGAAAAATGAAAAACGAAAATTTCGCAAACACGAAAAACGAAAACGAAAAATTCGCAAACATGAAAAACGAAAAATCGCAAACACGAAAAACGTAAACGAAAATTCGCAAACACGAAAAAGCGTAAACACGAAAAAGGAAAACACGAAAAACGAACAATCGCAAACACGAAAAAAGAAAACGAAAATTTCGCAAACACGAAAAACGAAAACGAAAAACTCGCAAACACGAAAAACGAACAATCGCAAACACGAAAAATGAAAAACGAAAATTTCGCAAACACGAAAAACGAAAACGAAAAATTCGCAAACACGAAAAACGAAAAATCGCAAACACGAAAACGAAAACGAAAATTCGCAAACACGAAAACGAAAACGAAAATTCGCAAACACAAAAACGAAAACGAAAATTCGCACACAAAAAATGAAAACCGAAAATTCGCAAACACCAAAAAATCGCAAACACGAAAATGAAAACGAAAATTGCAAACACGAAAAATCGTAAACATACAAATTCACAAACACGAAAATTCTCAAACACGAGAAATAACAACCACATAAATTCGCAAAGCATAAACACAAGCACAATCACAAGCACAAGGACAAATACAAGCACAAGTACAAGAACAATCACAAGCACATGCACAAACACAAGCACAGGAACAAACACAAGCACAAGAATCAGCACGAACACAGGAACCAGCACAAACACAAGAATCAACACAAGCACAATCACAAGTACAAGCACAAGCGCAAGCACAAGTACGGACAAATACACAAACACGAAAAACGAAAATTCTCAAACACGAAAAATCGTAAACACGAAAAACGAAAACGAGAAATTCGCCAACACGAAAAAATCGGAAACATGAAAAATGAAAACGAAAAATTTGCAAACACGAAAAACCAAAAATCGCAAACACGAAAACGAAAACGAAAATCGCAAACACGAAAGAAATCGAAAACAACAACACAAAACGAAAATTCGCAAACACGAAAAATAACGAACAACAAACGAAAGAAAACGAAAAATCACAGCAAACACGAACAAACAAACACGAAAAATCACGAATCAAACGAAAATCAAACACGAAACAAACAACGACAAAGAAATTCGCAAACACGAAAAACGAAAAAAACACAGAAAATTCAAACACGAGTAAACACAAAATCAAACAAAACAAATCACAAATCAACAAGCACGAAAAAACAAACAATCGAACACAATGACAAACAAAAAGCAAACACGAAAACGAAAATCGCAAACACGAAAAACGAAAACGAAATGCAAACACGAAAATCAAACACAAAATCAAACACGAAAATTCAAAACAGAAAAATACACAAAATCAGCAAAAGCAAAACACGAAGCACAATAACAGCAAACACGAAAACGAACAAATGCAAACACGAAACAACGAAACACGAAACAAAACAAATGCAAACACGAAAAGAAAACGAAAATTCACAAAACATATCAAACACAATGAAACAACAAAACGAAATCACACGAAACAAAACGAAAATTCGAAACAGCAGAAACAAATGCAAAATCGACAAAATTGCAAACACGAAACGAAAATCGCAAACACGAAAACAATGAACAATTCGCAACACGAAATCGAAAATTCGCAAACACGAAAAGACGAAATGAGTAAAACGAAAATCAAACACGAAAGTAACGAAATACGAAAATTCGCAAACATCGAAAAAACGAAAATGAAACACGAAAATCGTGAAACACGACGAAATTGCAAACAGAAAATCGTAAAACGAAACAACAAATCGCAAGCAAACAGCAAAACGAAACTGACAACACTGACTAAATGAAAGAAGAATTCGACACGAAAAATCAGACACGAAGACAGCAAAGACAAACCACGAAAATCGAAACACGAAAACGAAAATCGAAAATTCGCAAATACGAAAATCGTAAACACTTATATCGCATTCGGATATAAGGACTAAATGATTAAACAGATAAACAAAGAAAATCGATTTTATTTAAATCCCTGTCTTAATTCATTCGTGCATTCGTGTTTTCGTTTTCGTGTTTGTGCGTTTGATATGTTTTGCGGTTTTCGTGTTTGCTGTTTTCCGTGTTTGCGTGCTTGTAGATTTCGCATTAGCGTGTTTGTGTATTTGTATGTACTTTGCTTGCGCTTGTCTTGTACTGTGATTTGCTTGTGTTGATTCTGTGTTTTACTTTTCCGTGTTTGTGCTGTCTCGTTGTTCTTGTGCTTTCGGTTTTTTTCTATCTTGTGTCTGTGCATGCTTGATTGTTCTTGTACTTAGTGCTTGTGCTAGTAGTTGTCTTGTGCTTGTTTTATCTTTGGATTTGTGTGTGTTGATTTCTCGTGTTTGATCTTATCGTTCGTGTTCGATTTTCGTTTTGCGATGTTTCATGTTCTTGCTGCTTGTTTGTTTTCGTTTCTTCTGTGTTTGTGCTTTGTTCGTTTTCGTTTACTTTTGTGTTTGCGATGTTTGTTTTGTTGTTTCGTGTTTATTGCGATTGTCTTGTGATTTTCGTCTTTGCGATGTTTGTGTTTCGATTTTGTGTATTTCGTTTGTGTTTGTGTCTTGTGTTTGCGTACTTGTTCGATTTCTGTTTGTTTGTGCTGTGTGATTCTTGTGTTTTCGTTTTTTCGTGTTGTTGTGCTGATTTTCTTGTCTTGTGTGTGTGTTGTCGTGTTTATGCTTTGATTTTTCGGTTGTTTTTCGTTTTGTTTGGATATTTCGTTTTTCTGTGTAATTGTATGTTTACGATTTCGTGTTTCGAATTTTCGTTTTCATTTTCGTGTTTGCGATTTTTCTGTTGGAATTTTCGTTTCTCATTTTCTTTGTGCGAATTTTCGTTTGTCGTTTTCGTTTTGCGAATTTTCTTTTCGTTTCGTGTTTCGATTCGTTTTGCTTCGATTTGTGTTTTGTTCGTTTGTGATTTTGCTTGTTTTCGTGTTTGTGGATTCTTGTTTTTCGTTTTATCGTGTTTGCTGTATCTTTGTTTGTGCTGTGTTGTGTGATTCGTTGCATTGTTGCTTTTTGTGCTGATTTGTTTTCTTGTGTTGTGCTTTGTTTTTGTGTTTGCGAATTTTGTGTTATTTCTCGTGTTTGGAATTTCGTGTTGAATTTGTTCGATTTTCGTGTTTGCGAATTTTTGAATTTCTCGATTTTCGTGTTTGCGATTTTCGTTTTGAAATTTTCGTTTGCATTTTCGATCGTTTTGTTTTGCGAATTTTGTATTTTGTGTTGCGAATTTTCGTTTCTTTTCGTGTTTACGCTTTTTCGTGTTGTGCGATTCTTGTCGTTTTTGTTTGCATGGTTCATTGTTCTGTTTACTGATATTTTCTGTTTGTTTGTTTGTTGGAATTTTGTTTTCGTTTCTGTTTGATCGTTTGCATTTTGTTTTCATTTTCGATGTTTCGATTTTTGTTTGATCTCGTGTTTGCGAATTTTCGTTTTCATTTGTGGACTCGTGTTTCGAATTTTCGTTTTCATTTCGTGTTCGATTTCGTGTTTGCGAATCTTTGTTTTCATTTTCGATTTTTGTTTCGAATTTTCGTTTTCTTTGTGTTGATGTTTGTCGTTCGATTTTGTCATTTTCGTGTCTTAATTTTGTTATTCTTTTCGTGTTTAGATTTTCGTGTTTGCGAATTTCGTTTTCGTTTCGTGTTCATTCGTTTTGATTTTGTTTCGTATGTGCTTGTGATGTCTTGCTGCTTGTATTGTATTGATTGTGCTTGTATTATTCTGTGTTTGCTAATTTGTGTTGTGTTGATGCTATTCTTGTGTTTGTAATTTCCGTCTGTGTTGTAATTTAGTTGTGTATCTGTGTCTTGCTGATTTATGCTTGTACTTTATTGTTTGTGTTTGCTGAATTTTTCGTAAGCTTGTAATTTTACGTGTTTGATCAATTTTTATTTGCGAATTTTACGTTTCATTTCCGTGTTTGCAGAATTTTCGTTTCATTTAAATCGTGTTTACGTATTCGAATGTTGCGAATTTTCGTTTTACGATTTTTTGTGTTTGCGAAATTTTTGTTTTGTGTTTGAATTCTTCGTTTTCGTTTTTGTCGAACTTTCGTGTTTCAATTTTATTTTCATTTTGATCGTTTTCTGATTAACGTTTCGTGTTTGAATTTTCGATATCGTTTCTTGTGCTGAAATTTTCGTTTTCATTTATTTTCATTTTCGTGTTTCGATTTTCAGTTTTCTGTATGATATTTTCGTGAATTTGTCATTTCTCGTGTATGAATTTCAAGTGTTCGAATTTTACGTTTCTCATGTGCATTTATCTTTTTATGAAAAATTGTCATAAAATTGTTATACGATTTTACGATGTTCGAATTTTCGTAATTTTGACAAGTTAATTATGTGTAGTGCAATTCTTACGTTTTTGTATTGTATGTACCTGTATTAGCTGTGTACTTGTGTTAAACATAGTGTTGATTCTGTGTTTGCTTTTCCTGTGTTGTGTTTTCTATTCGATATGGTTCCTTGTGTTTTGTATTGTACTCCTTGCTTGTAACGTATAGTGCATTGTAGTGTACTGGGCTGTAATGTAAGATCCTGTGCTTGTGTAAATTATGCTTATGCTCATGCTTAAGTGGTTGTGTTTGTGTTGTTGTAAAGTAACTTTACAGAGCAGATTTAGAATACGATTCCGATCTGTACAACCCTTAGTCTTGACCAGAAAATCGATTCCATTAGGCTAAAATTATCGACTAATACATGCTTAAACTATGCGAAACAATCCATGAAAAATACTCTTGTTATACTGATTATTGAATTATTGAAGATTTCTTGCTGTACTATGAGTTAATTTGTAGTGATTACCTTAGAAACTGTTTAATTATGACCTTACCATTAAAGCACAATTAGTGTTTGCGAATTTCCTGACTTTCAATTTTAAAATCAAAATATATTGCATGTAATGATCGTATTAAAATAGGTAATAAATAAAGCGACATTCCTTAATTTTACATAATTATATTGCTGTAAGCGGTTAATCAATTAGTTAATTACACATTATCATTTTAAAGAATTATCGTTTTAAAATAGTTTCTACGAATTTTCAACAGTAGATGGCCAAATTGTGATTTGGGGTATTAAAGAAAATCTAACAATAATTTAATGTTACAATTACTGCAATTCTTTTGACAAAAACGGATCCTAATAAAATATTGATAAACACATTTTAAATAGTCGTTTTATTAACCTGTACATTCACATTGTATGACCACAACCGGGTAATTAACTGATTATGCAATACCATTAACTGTTTATTAATTGTTTATTAACTGTGTATTTTAAAATCAAACGTATACGTTATCTTTACCTTGATTAGTTTCTTTTAATATCAGAAAAAATATAAAATATGTCCTGCATGCGTCATAAAATAGGGGGTGAAAATACACCTCCTATGCGTAAGCGAGTAAAAATAATTAGGTATGCAGTGGCTCACACGTGGGTGTGTAAAATAGGGGTGAAAAAACACGTCCTACACGTAAGCGAGTAAAAATAAGGGTGGAAAATCCGGCTCCCACGTGGGCGTATAAAATAGGGTGTGGGTGGCGGGGGAGCTTGCACCGTAAAAAGAGGGGAGGGGATGGTGCCTGTGTACTACTTAGATATTTTGGATAAAATTCGAATTATTTCAATTTAGGTACCTAAAATCTATGTAAATAAAGTTTTATAGTAGCACGTAGAGTCCATTCTATTAAAAAATATACTTACTTTGTCTTGCCCTGCTTTTTTGGAACACTCTATATAGTGAAGAATAATTTTAAAATGCGCTCACTTACTAGTAATATAACATGATAAATACATTTTATTAACAAAGTTTACCCACAAAGCACCAATTTATTTTACTCTATATTTGACTCACCCTGTACTTTTCTCTTTTTTCTCATATTATTATTATTACAATTATGTTCAAATTATTTTGAACCTAAATATTCTAGTTTATATGTGTGAACTGCGTTATTCCATTTACTATTATTATTACATTACATTTTATTTGTTTATGTAGCTGCTGTACCAATTTTTAAATAAATATGTAAAATTTTCCTTTTCTGACCAAAATACACAAAATTGTATCAGTAACCTCATTAGGGGCTTTACCAATGCAAAAACGCTAGATGACACAATTTTAATTTATAGTTAAAAACACGGTATGGATCTATTAGATCCAGCGAGTAGTACTGGAGGGTTAAATATATTTTTTTTGTGTGCCATCTGTTGTACTTCATATTAAGCTACAATCTTTTCCTTGATGAATCAAGTTATTAGAAAGTGGCACGTTACTATCTAATAATATTTGGAAAACGGACTGAAGTGTTCTAGTTTTTAGCGATAATTGCTGAAAACATCATCATAATCTCAAATAATATCCCCGGTGTACTACAAGATTGCAATAATTTAAAGAATGAATATCAAGGCATGGTATGCGTTTAAGCTGATAATGGGCCTAATTTTTATTTTGCGTTTAGAGAATTGGCTGACAATATGCATTAAATTAGCATGATATTTAGTGTAAAATGTAGTTTAACTTAGAACTAACTACTCACTTTTCTTACTTGTTTACTTTTAGGTACCTATCGTTATTATTATTAGAAATGAGTAATAGTAGCCTTACGATTAGATACGAAAAAAATGTAAGTTTAGCAATTAGATGGTGACTAATGATGAAATTACCATAATGGTTGACTAATACTCCGCGTTAATTATTTATTTATTCAATTACTGTTTGTAAAATGGCAATAAATCAGTTTCTTATCTGCACTATTAGATTTTATTTACTTTTATGAATTTTAAAGCTGCTAACCTCTTTTTTTTGGGTTGTTACTTTTATATAATGTTCACTATCCGCATGTATTTATATATATATATATATATATATATATATATATATATATATATATATATATATATATATAAATCATAAATTTGTGTAACACCTGAAACGTACTGAGTTAATATATATAATAAATTTGCTTTTCTGTATAAAAGTCACCTACCTTATGATTAGGCAACACACAACACTTCTTTCTCAAAATTACATTTTTTCCCTTATAATTAGGCAACACACAACACCCCTTTCTTAAAATTACAAATATATTCCTTTCCAACTTGTTTTTGATTAGGGTACGGTTTGGATTTGGTTTTGTTGTGGTAGTATTTGTCAAAAAGATAAGAAGTGTGTTTGGCACTCTTCTTCTATGGTCTGTTTAAACCTCCAAGTGCAGACTGTTTTACTATATTTAGTCGTCTACAAATTACGCTATCCTCGTCTTTCGTGGTCATGTTGTTAAACGTAAAATGTAATTTATTAACACAACCTTCTAGTACTATGAAATTATTGCTTGTTTCTTCTATTATATTTCTCTTAACCCAGTGTATTTAAAATCGTTTTTTTTTTCCAAATACCTAAATCAAATACAAACGTCTTGTAAGGTAATGGTACGGATTTTCTATAACTGTATGATTAAAGTTAACTTTCATTCATTCATTCATATAAAGTTGGCATTGGCACTGCAAATGCAAATACCAAACGACGTACGGGAGAACGCCGTAATGAGAAATGCCTAATTATTAACGTTCTTAATTCTCTCTCGGCCACAACGTTAGTGCAGCTGTTAAAGAAGGCTGGAGAAAGCTTGGTGTTGTTCAAAATCTATCCACCAAAATGGAACACCAGAAATTACTGGACGTGAAACGACAATGTTTTCATTGTAAGCATTACAACAACGATGAAAACTATCCTTTGTGATGATAATAGTGATCACGATTTACAGAATTTTCAACGTAGTACACTGTTCCACCTCTTGTAAGATATTGGTTTTCAGTTTTAAAAATGAGACACAGGAGTATCATTATTGAACGCGATGATGTAAGATGGAGGCATAAATACTTACTATACATCACACAGTAATTAAAAATGTTTACTGTGTAGGTAAAAATGTTGTATGCACTGGTGAATCGTGCATTGAGTAAGACATGGCGTGACACTATCATTGAAAGTGGCCGACAGACTTGATGCACGTTTAAAATCACCAAATGTCTTGAACCCTGATTTATTTTGCATGCGCAATGGTTGCAGATAGTTACGAGAAGCGTTTTCTCTGGAGAATGCGATAATTAATTCTGGAACTTTACCGTAATCTGGTATTATAATTATCTTAACTTTAATGTTATTAAAATAAGGAAACTATCGGTTGCTCAATTTCAAAATAGGCATCCTTTTTACAATCGGCAACAGAAAAATAATCTATCTATTTAATATTACTTAACATTAATGCTCACAATTACTGATTACGCTCTTTGTGCAAGAAGCTCAAATAACTACTTGTGACTACACTATAAACCTATAAGGATTGACTCAAAATATCTGTCTAATTGCAAAATTTATTTGCAATTGGCCACTAAAATTACCTGAAACAGAGTCGACGCGCTTACAATTTGGTGTTTTAAAATAACGTCACAAATTTCATATACAGCATAATAAAGGAATCAGAACTACGGCAGCAGACTAACTTGTTACACGCACAAAGGCATGGTCGTAGCAAAAGTAAAAGTGTGCCGTAACAGCTAGTAAGACTAAGGCCGGAAGTTCAATCACTCGGTTAGGCACTTGGATTCGTGGGCGTGTGGTTGGCGTAGGTACACAGAGAAACTAAAAGTGCACCACTTGACACATTAAGAGAGACGCTACAGTTAAAAAAATACGGTTGAACACAGTCCAAGAAGGGAATAGATTCGGTTAGGATATCGCTCCTAAACCGCAGTAGTAAAGAATACAATTATTAGTAGAGTAACACAAATCGGTTTAATCGTTGTAGATATAATCGGTATTGATAACAATAAATCCCAAAACTTAAATCTAGTACAAATGGTTAACATAAACTCGCCCAATGCATACTAGTATAAATATCCTAATGTACTGGATATAGTAAATAAATATTCAAACAGCGGGTATCGTAAATCGGGATAGCTATTATTCGACAAAACGACCCGAAAATGTTTATAAGTCCCCCCGCTATTTAAAAAAAAATTGTTACTAGTACCACACTTACCTTTTTCTAGTGCCTCATCTAAATAAAATAAAGAAAAATTGAATCAAAAATACAGTATCATGAAACATCCAGCGTTGAACCTAGAAACAAAATACATAACCCAAAATAAATCAAAACTGAAATAATAAAGCTGTAGTCATAGGAATAGCTCTCCTTATAACGGGCGTTTAGGTTTTATTTCAACCGAATCATAACCTGACTTACATATCAATAACCCAAAATATCAGTCAAGTGTCTAGCCTTGTATAAGCATAAATTCAACAATTAAATTTTAACAGTATTTATTCTTACACTCTTACACTTCAGTAAGTACGAATAAGAGTAAATATTAATTAAACCTTAGTAAATATTTTATAATTTCAGAAACATAACTTCGCTATATATAACCCCAAAGCAATGTCTAATTTCCATGTATGGGGAACACACTAATAAGAAATCGTGTTATGTTTACAGCTGTAATTCGTTTAATAATGAACCAATCAGTCAATGGTAAAAAGAGTGTTCATGTGTCTTACGTGACTTAAGCTTAATGTTCTTTTAGAGAGGAACGAGTTATCTTTCAGCGGGGTGGTGTAGAATTGAATTGAACTGAAAAGCAACGAAAGGAGCATGTAGGATTAGAAAACATATACAATATACAGTATAAGATTCAACTCTGGAAAAGAATGTAAACCCAGCATCCACTGTATGCAATTTCTATAAAAGCGTTCTTTTATAGACGTCACAGAAAATTTTCGCCTTTTCTTAAAATGGTGTTCGTTATTCACACCAGAAACTAGAAAAAGGAGAAGTCATGTGTTTCTTTTTAGCAAAGCACAAAATTCGGCCTTATCACGATTTAAATTTAAATTTAAATTGTTTCAAAAATGGGAGCGTAAAGTGTGTTGCCTAACAACAGGCATAAGAATCTCAATGTTGTACTAATAAAATTCCGTTTCTCAAATTACGTTACAAACTGGTACCCGTTGAAAGCACCTCAGGTGCGAGATAAATGGACTGCCAATTCGGTACTGCACAAGAAAGATCTGTTGAACGTAAATAGAGCTGACTCAAGTAGATATAAACAATACCCCTACATCTCCTCTTACACAACATTAAAAATATGTTTATACTTTTAATGTATTGTAATATGTATCACAAATACAAAACCGTATTAGTTTTTCAAACAAACTACACCCAAGTTCCACACAAAAATAAAAAACATTGAACGCGTTTCAATAGATAAACTATCTTCATTAGCGATCGACTAGGAAGGACTAAAGTAATTTCTAATATGTATACAACCAGCGTTGCTTATTTGGTAAAGTGAAAGTTATGAAAGTTTAATGCGTTCTGAGTAGTCTAAAGGTTCTTGATACAGGGTCATACAAAGATTTTCTCCGATAATCGTAAAATAAGTTTAAAAATCACAATTAAACCATAAAATGTGATACAAGCTTGAATGCAGAATAAAAGCTCTTCTAATATAATGTATAAAAAAATCGAACCGTATTTTAAAAAAACAAAGTTGATGATGGTTACTAGAAAAGGAAACGGCGGATTCCAATTTGCTGCGTGCCATGTTAAAAAACGTTAAAAAGTGCTTAGAAGGTTCTCTTACTTTTTATTTAACATCAAACACAAGGTAGCAATTTGTCAAAAACGAAATCGTAAAAATTCGCCTTTTGTCGTATAACTTCGGAACGGTTCAGAACTTCGTCAGTTTAAAAATGTCATTTTACTAAAATCCAAAATTCCCAACTTTTTTTGGGTTTTGTCCACTTTTTTGGGGTTCCTAGTGTAAGAAATAAAAATAAAAAAACACAATGAACACTTCTTACTCAAAACTTATTGACGACTAATGAATATTTATTACATACATCGCGTATACCAACTGACTGATTTCCTTATTCATCTTTTCCCCTAATTAAGCAAAGTAACTTTACTATTCCGCTCGTAAACTAAACATATTTAACATACATATCTTAAATATAATATCATATTACCAACAGGCGCGCCATTAGGTTAACAACAGTGCCTTTGTTATTTCTACACTCATTACCTTATATACGATTGAATAAATGGGGCTAATAGCCCTACACTACACTAAACCATCCTGACACACTGCCTGTCCTCAGGCAGTACAACTCCGTTTTCTCCAAAAGATCCATTAAGTCCGCTTTCCAAGCTATACTGAACGAACATGGCTGGAAAAAAGCCTGGACAGATCAGGTCCGTGTATCAAAACTTTACATACCTGGGCAACCATGTCCGTGTGGCTACAACCACATATCAAAACTTTACATAATTGGACAGCCATGTTTGTGTGGCGATAACATACCTCTCAAAAATTACATAACTGGACAGACATGTCCGTGCGGCGACAACCACATCTCAAAAACTTTATAACCGGGCAGCTATGTTCGTATAGCGACAACCACATCTCAAAACTATGCTACACTGGACAGAACTGTATGATCACATTGATGGCCACTACAGTTTATACCTAGACCGAAGACCAGGGCCGTAACTTCTTTACTGCTATTATAATTCGTGCCTATGATGTCCCTCACATAAATCTTCTATCAAGTATTTATCATTAAACATGACAGACACCACCCTGAATGGGTCTTTATACTTGGGTAAGCCTTTTACTTGATCCAGCATTTGTCGGGCTAGTATTAGCTTCAGATCATCCTTACTATACTTATCAGCTTCTCTGCGATACTTGTCATAATACTCGTTCTGGCGAGCGTAATCTGCCGTGATATACCTCTTCATTTTGTCTCTCACCTCGGACAAGTCAAGGTGTTCTATTCCCATTTCAACTTCTTCCAACAAAGGTGCTTGTGCCATAGATTTTGGTTGGTATCGCATCAAAGTTTCGGACGGTGTCTGGTTGATACTTTTATGAAGAGCAGTATTTATCGCGCTTTGCACTTCTTTCACATGCGTGTCCCAACGTATACCATCGGCATTGGCACCAAGGGTAGCTAACGCATTAAAAATCGTTCGGTTATACCTTTCACACTGGCCGCTTGCGCGCGGGGTAGAAACAGCGTTAAGCACACGTTTGATGTTGTATGTTTCACAAAACAGTTTAAACGAATGTGCAATAAAACCACTTCCTTGATGGCTTATTATACGGTTCGGTACTCTTACTTGGAACAAACACATGATCTGCTGCAGCAGTAAAACTACTGGTTGAGTCTTTTGCGATTTCACCTCTTCGATGGTCACGAACTTCGTAAAGGCGTCAACTATGATGAACAAAAATGTACTCCCTCGGGCACTGGTATCGAAGGGTCCCTCAAGGTCTATATGGACAGTATGAAAAGGTACGTCCACTACCCTTGTTTCTTACCAGAACACTTCTTATAATATGAGCAATTAAAAAATGCTCGAACATACTTCGTTACAAAACGTCGCATTATTGCAAACCAGTAATTCCTCTGCATCCTCTTTACCGTGCTATCAATGCCAACATGACCTGCCTGATCGTGTCACAGTCGGCACACTTGCCATCTTACATTTCTAGGAACCACCCAGGCATTACCATTTTTAACCTTCTATAAACCTGCTCATTCTTTAAGTCGTATTCATCAAAATACCTTTTTGTCTCTCTCGTTTTCACTGCTCAAAATAGTGCGAATTCGAGGTATCTGCTCGTTCAGCAGCTGAGCTGCCAATATCCAATCGCTTTTAGTCAAGTCGGCTTGGTTAATCTCCGGTAAGTTGACCGGTTGTCTACTCAATGTATCAACATGAGAGATTCCTTTCGTGATACACAATTTCAAAATTAAAGACTTGTACTTCGAGGCACCATCTCGCCACTCGTGATATCAAGCCCTTGTTGAGAATGCCGTTCTTAAAGCATTACTACTCGAAATTTTAATCCAACCAAGTATACCCTAAAATGCTGCAAAGCATAAACATCAGCCATTGCCTCCAACCCATAGGAATGAGAATATCTTTGCTCCAACGTAGT
The DNA here is from genome assembly GCA_036346205.1 of Vesta saturnalis. Classification (NCBI taxonomy): domain Eukaryota; kingdom Metazoa; phylum Arthropoda; class Insecta; order Coleoptera; family Lampyridae; genus Vesta; species Vesta saturnalis. The sequence goes on from JARFJB010000664.1 coordinate 2,116,273, forward strand.
ATGCTCACTACAGTACGCTACTACGCGTAGTTTCATCTTGTTTGTGTAATAACATTGCACCAAATCCTAGTGAACTGGTATCTGAATGTAATTCAGTGTCTAATTCGAGATTACAAACCGACAACATTGTTCTCGTTATTAACATCCGTTTGACAGATTCAAAAGCAGTTTGTCGCTGCTGTCCTAGACCCATGACACACTTTCACGCAATAAATGGGTTAGCGGCTATACCATTCGGGCATAATTTTTTAAATGTCAACGAAAATACCCCGATAAACCTAGAAATTGTCATACCTCCTTCACAGTCTGAGGTTCTTTCATCTTTAAAACGGCTTGCACTTTTCAACCACCTGGTTTTATTTCTTCGACTGTGATTACCCTACCGAAATAGTCTATATTTTGCTGAAAGGATCGACATTTCTCTAACTTCATTGTTAGATGGTTCTTACACAAAACTTCCAGCAGCTGACGCAATCGGCCCAGTCCCTCCATAGGATTCGGGCACGGTATGATCCCGGGATTACTATATGGAATAGCGATAAAATTTTTGAAAAATTTGCAAACGTTGTTAATAAGCCTCTGAAAAACCGCTGGCGTATTTGCAAGACCAAATGGCGCTCTTAGAAACTTCAGATGATCATCTGGTGTGGCAAAACCGGTTTTAGGAGCTGACTCTTTCACAACAGGGATTTGGTAGAACCACGAACCCTAATCCAGGGTGATAAAACATTGAAGACCTCTTAACTTATTTAATTGTTCCTAAGTCAACGGTAGCGGGTACCTGTCCTTTACCAGCACTGCATTTAAGCGTCTATAATCAACGTACATTCGATAATCGTCAGTTTTCTTCTTCACCAAAAGAACCGGACTTGCATAGGGTGACTTAGATGGTCCAACTATACGGTTAGCTAATAGTTCGTCAATTATACCTCGTAAAATCTTTTTCTCTTTCTCTGGTATTCGGTATTGTCTATACGCAATGGGTTCTTCGGTGCCACATTCAATAGTTCATTTGGTCGCATTTGTATGCCTAAATCCTCCATCGAATAAGAAATGCAGTCTCGGTATGTACTAAACCATACGTTACACTGTTCTTTTAGATCCGAGTTCACATTGCCAAACACAGGATGCACCCTGAGTTTCCCTACCCCACATACATTCGTAATTTCCGGTCGTGGCAGAACAGCAATTCAGCTAGCTGACGTACAATAACTTTATTCCCACTTTTCATGAATATTACATTGGCCGAGTTTAAGAAGTCTCCATCCACTATACAGTCTTGTACCAATTTGTCATCTCTCATCACAGAAGTAATCATATCAGTGGCTTCATCTACTTGAACCAAAGTTCTAACGCTTCCAAGAGCGGAGACTAAGTTTCCGTCAAACCTGCGTCGTATTTTATTTGAATCAGGTTGATACTGCAAACCTATTTTTTTCAAAATGGATTCCCTAATTAAACTTGGCGTACTACCCGTATCGATCAAACAGTTTACTTTTCTATGATGATTAGTAATGGCATACTTTAGATAAGGATTTATCAACACGATGTGCTGTATATTGGCTTCATTGACATCATGGTTGACACTTTTACTACTCTTGTAAGAGCATTTATTCTGAATATGGCCCATCGCACACGCTTCAATGGACAAATCATCTTTTTGGGGATCAAATGGACGCACTAGCGTTTCGTCACAACTGGACACACCGAATTTTGATACACTGTTTTCTATTTTCGCTAAGCGTTTCTTTAAACCTTTCACTTGACGGCGCGCATCATCAGAAGACGTCGAACTTGACGAACTCGATAATGAGCTACACTTTCGCTTTTGCTTGTTACCTGCAGGGTTTGTTTTTGACAAGCGACCCATAATTTAACAAATATGTACACACCAAATATAACAATACAATTGGGTCACTAATGCACGCTACATATTAAGTTTAATTAAAACTGCACTTAGGTAATCCCACTTCTGATTTCTAAGAAATAAAAATAAAAAAAGCACAATGAACAACACTTCTTATTCAAAATTAATTGACCGCTAATAAATATGTATTACACCAATTTTCACGAGTCAGAGCAATTGTGTCCCAACTAACTTTGTTTCATTACCACCTTTAGAACCCGAGTATTGTGCACGAGAGCATGCCCATAGTTCTGATTTAGGTTGGAAATTCTGTCCGGTGTTGTCAAGCATTTCTGACATTAAACATTTGACATAACACAGATTTTCTGATATTTTAAATTTTATTATTGTGATAAAATACACATAACCCCTGAATCTGATATTTGACAGTTGTCAAAGTATTATTTTTCATAATCTGGCATCGGTATCCTGTGACTGTATTAATATTAGTGACGCAACTGCTCTGACTCGTGAAAATTACTATTCATACATAGCGTATACTAACCGCTGATTTCCTTATTCATATTTTCCCCTAATTAAGCAAAGTTGTGTACGTGACTTCACAATTCCGTTCGTAAACCAAACATTTTTAACATACATATCTTAAATATAGGGTGTTTCAAAAAACGTTCCGCTAATTTCTAGGTTAAATAGAATATTGAAAAATAACGTTAGTTAGGTTAATAAACATGTGTCCGAAAATGCCTTCTTAACCAGATACGGCCCTGTAAAAGTGGAAATTTAGACCACAAATACCTTTGATTAGGTCATAAAACATAGTGTTCACAAATTTTTTATATTTTGTATAGGGGGTCACTAAGGGGGGGGGGGGGGGGTGCCACATATTTTGCCCTCAAACTTTTTTTTATGGGTTTGTTTTTAATTTTTTGCGCAAAAATAGTGTTTTTTAAACAATTTTCCACAAAAAAGATACTCTTGTTGAAAGGCAAAAAAAATACTGGTTTTGGAGTTATGTGAGGTTTTAGCAAGTAATGCTGACCGAATTAATAAATTATTTTAAAATGAAACAATTAATAATTTTCATGTGTGAGAACGAACTACCTCAGGGAATAGTGATTGTTTCACAAACAACTATGAGGTAAAAATATTTTAAGTTGTTTAGAACTTAAAAGGTTTTAATAGTATGACATTAACACAGAACAGACAAAGGAAACAATTAAAAAAAAACAACGAATAACAAACAGAAAAAAAATTGAATAAGTAGGTTTGGGTTTTTACATTAAATGTTCGAAATGCCCACCATTTTCATCGTAAACGTTTTTCTAGTGAATACATAATCCTTAAACCCTTAAATTATTGTCAACTCTAGCTTGAAGTTTTTCAATGGAATTTATTTCGCTTGAATATACTCCACACATCAAAATTCAAGGGATTTAGGTCAGGGGACTTGGGGGCCAGTGGATAGGAGCACCTCCACCAATCCAACGATTTCGAATTTGTTCGTTGAGCCATCTTCTAGCTTGTCTACTGAAATGAGGTGGAGCACCATCATGTATAAAAACCATATTTCTTCGTAGATCAAGAGGGAAATCTGCTAATAGCAGAAATAAACGATTATCCAAAAATTTATAGTAAACATCGTCATTTAAATTTCCACCAAAAATTTGATATGCAACGAGGCGGTGGTTGCCTATTGAAGCAGCCCATACGTTCCACTTAAAATTATCTTGATAATGCGTTACACATTTAATCACATTTTCCTCTATCCAGAAGTGACTGTTATGACTATTAAACATACCTTGTCTAGTAAAAGTTGATTTATCGGTGAAAAGAATATTTTGTAAAAATCAGGGTTCTGTCTCATTCTTTCTTGTAATAATTCACAAAAATCTCTTCTCAAAAAAAGACCTTCAGACAATAATTCTTGTACTTGCCTGTAGTGAAACGGGAGCAATAATTGTTCTTTTAATACACGATGTACACTAGAAACACTCGGTTACTTGCCCTTGCCACATTTCTTACACTTATCGTAGGATCCGCAACAATTAGATTTAAGATATTATCTCGCGGTCTACCAGAATTTACCTTTTTTGGTTTAAAGGTTCCAGTCTCATGGCACCGCCTCACTAAATTCAAAAATGTTTTTGAATCTGGAACACTTCTTCTTGGAAATTTTTCCGCATAACTTCTTTTCGCTGCTTTAGCATTTCCATCACATTCTCCGAATAACATCGGTATAGTCACTATTAGTGTACCTGTACATATTCATTTTCAAAGTTTTTAAAAACGTTATTACTTATTAATCAAACCAAAACTATCACAATGTGTCAAACGCATTTGTCAAACAAAACAATCGCGTGCCTGCAGTTTAAGCCTACTTTTCAAGTAAATAAAATTAACTCAATATTTCTTTTATTTTCTTATTTTAGGTAAAACATGTTAAAACCTCAAATAACTCTAATATCAGTGATTTTTTTGACTTTCAACAAGAGTACCTTTTTTGTGGCAAATTGTTTAAAAAATATTATTTTTGCCCAAAGGTATTAGTGATCTAAATTTCATTTAGGTATCTTAAACCCTTTCATAGATAATTAAAAAAAAGGATTTTTGGAGCCACTTTTACAAGGCCGTATCTTCTTAAGGAGGCATTTTCGGACACATGTTTATTAACCAAACTAGCGTTAGTTCTTAATATTCTATTTGCCCTAGAAATTAGCAGAATGTTTTTTGAAACACCCAGTAGATCATATTACTAACAGGCGCATTATTGAGTTAACAACAGCGCCTTTGTTATTTCTATACTCATTACCTTACAGACGATTAAATAAATGGGGCAATAGCCCTATACTGCACTAGACCACTGTACGTTGGCCACTCTTAGTCGAATGTACCGTATACAGAGTGAATCACGACCGACGCCACGGAGTTCTACGGCCAAGCGGCATGTGATCGTTAATTTCTAATACAGTGATATTATGTAAGTCAATATGAGCAACATAAAAATATATTTTTAAATATACAGGGTGCTCCAAAAAAGTGGCATATATAAGTTATGTTTTTTTAAATGGCAAACTCGGTATATTATTGCATTATCGAATTTTACATAAAAAATAAGTAGCACTTTCATCAGGGTTCCCTATACTTACATACAGAGTGTTTCAAGTTATATCAATTTTTTTGAAAATGTAATTTGAACTCCAACAAATTTACTCTTAGGTTTAAGTAAAATACTGTTCCCATAGTCTATTTATTGTCTGAATAGTAAACACCTCTTTACAGGGTGTTCACTTTTTTAGTTAAATTAGTAGAACATTCATACTGAAGTATTCGGCTTATTTGTGCCGATTCACTAATCCATTATTATGGAATGTTGACTTGTCGGTAATCATTTTCAAAAAAATGTTCATTGTCACTAACTTGATCAAGGACCCATAAGGAATAATCGGTAGGTTTTTGAAAATCTGTGCTATATAACCTTTGATGTGTTTGTATATGAAAAGGGTGGTATTTATGTTTCTTTAAGATCCTCCACACACACTAGGCTGACTAATTCCTGTTTCTTTTGCAATAATTCTTGTACTAGTATTTTGGTTGTCAACAACAAAACCTAATACCAAAAACTTATTATCGTCATCGTTTGTAACAGGCTTCACTTTTAGTTGTTTTGAGTAAGCTGCACTTCCTGTATCACGAAATGTTTGAAGTAACCTTTCAAAAATCTTTTTATCGTGATGCACCCGCTCATAGCATTTTTCTGAGTACACTCTTGAAGCAAGTAAACAATTTTCATAGCATTCATCAATGGTTAAAATCATATCAATTCTTTCTTGTTGTAAATAAACCATTATTAAATTGAAAATATTTGAACAACTTTCAACAGACTCAGAAAAAAAACAATACACAATGACAAAGGTCACGCCCAATGTCATAATTTAACACTAACAAATGCATTACCGGCAATTCCACAGCACACAACACAACTTACAAAACTAGTCACATTAATTAAAAATTATTATTAATTAATAATAATTTTTAATTACATATTTACCTTTGAACTTATTCGTTCATAACAAAAACTTATAATAGTCACATTAACATTATTTGTTAATATGTAGTTTACTGAAATCTATCTATCATGCACACATAAGGTTGATTCCGAGCTTTCTACTTATTGGTAAAGAAAAATACTACTACATTAGCAAAAAGACATTAAGTAGGCATTTTGGGAGGATATTTCAATCTACAAATGACACAAGAATAGACAAATTTCAAAAATTATTAAATAAGTTGAATGTTTGAAAGTTTAGGTATAGGAAACTCTTATAGAAGTTGAAAGGTAGTTAAGTAAGCTATACGATAAGCGTATAAAATACAGGGTGTTGCATTTAACATAAGCCGAATATTTCAGTATAAATCCTCTACTAATTTAGCTGAAAAAACTGAACACTCTGTAAAGAGGTGTTTACTATTCAGTCAATAAATAGACTAAGGGGACAGTAGTTTACTTAAACCTAAGAGTAAATTTGTTGGTGTTAATTTTATTAGGAGATATTTAATTTTTCCTAAAACCCTACATTTTCAGAAAAATTGATATAACTTGGAACACTCTGTATGTAGGTACAGGGAATCCTTATAAAAGTGCTACTTATTTTTTATGTAAAATTCGAAAATGCAATAATATACGGGATGTGTTATTTAAAAAAACATAACTTTGATATGCCATTTTTTTTGGAGCACCCAGTATATTTAAAAATATTTTTAAAATGTTGCTCATATTGACTTACATAATATCACTATCAGAAATTAACTATTATATGCCGCTTCGCCGTAGAACTCCGTGGCGTCGATCGTGATTCACTCTGTATATTTTTCAAATGTGTAGTTGATTTATTATATGTATTTATCACTGAAAACTTTGCATTGTAGATTATGACTAAGAATAATCTTAAAAATGGTTTACAAGTATTTGTTTCAGTAACATTTATTTTGTTCATTACAGAATAGGTTTTCTAAACATAAAGCCATTAATCAATCCATAACTCATAATATTTTAGTATTTTAGACTAAATTTGTTCACGTTAAATTATAAACATTTATATTACTATATTGACATAGCGAAATATTTGTATGTATTTTTAATAAAAAGCCTTGTTTACTGTGTTTGAAAAATACCATTAACAAAAACGTGATTAATTTTTTAGAATGTCGTGTCACAATTTTTTTACATTAATAGAGTGCTTTGTTTGGCTTACAAGCTTTTACAATTATAAACAAAACAATGGAATTTGTTTTTACACAATTTTTAATTTAGTCACCACATTCATATGTATTGTTTAAGGTAAACTTTTCTAAAATAGTAATTCATAATCCATGTTTGATGTTACAAATTCATTTATATTTGAAAATTCAAATTTTAAGCTATAATGCTTTGGATTAATACTTAATACTTTAAATTGAACAAGAAACTTGAAATAGAACTACTTAAAGCCTGCTTTATGTTCTTTCAATTAAATCTGAGCTTTGACATTTTGTAATTTTAATTAGATTTTAATTGACGATTTCGTTTAATCCAGACGAATCTATTAAAAAATAAATAAATTACAAATTTCTATTACACGTTTTCATCGATCATCTAAATTTAATTAGTCAATTATAATTCTTCCATTAGCAATTGGTATAACTGACCTAAACCGTTTACACAAATCGATATTAAATTATAGCGACATAAGGGGAAAAAATGTTACGGCCTCTTTAGTTTAAGCACCGAACTAATTTAATAAATTTTGTTATTTTGGCGAAGATTTAGCTTAAATATAAAAAAAATGTAATTCTGTTGTTATGATACAAAATTGATTTGGGAAAGTATCTAATTTGAAACAGCTTATAGCCTAGAAAGTTCTCCCTAACCGTCTCTGCTTGACGTAAAGTTCTGTTCTCCCATGAGAATGGAGATTATATCAGACAGTAGCTCTGAAATATTAATGGATTTTTGATTTAAAACTCCAGTATGGCTAATACATGTTGATGGAGGTATTTACCAAAATAGCAGTATAAAAGCAAAAAAGTTCTTTTTTGTTAGTGTATTTGATCGAAACTAAGATTATAAAAACGTTTATGTTTAAAGTTTAAAGTCGTACAGTTTTAAAGTTTATCGGTTCTCTTCTTTAAATCTTTGGTTTGGAACTTTACGAAACGTCTATTGTTTTAACCATTTCGCACTAGATAGTTTATTGACAGGCTTGAATATTTTAAACAAAATTCGAAGATTTTTTTTATGTAATTGACCTAACTTAAGGTCACAGTGTCAAAGGTAACTACGAACTAAATGTGGTGATCGATAAAGGTGATTTTGAAACATCATTATAAATTTATGAGTTGTTTAACATTTCATTTGGGATAATTTCGAATAATTATAAATGAATTCTACAAAAGCAGAATTTGGGTAAATAGAGCTTTACAAAAAATTGTTTTATGTCTCTATGTATAGATGGCGCTAGTAAGCAAAGAAATATTGTGAGGTGGGAATATTAAACGGCGCATTTTATTGAAATTATACAGAATGTAAGTGTCGAACTATATGGCAATATTGTCAAAACACACATATTTTTCGGTACCTACTTTATAGTCGTTTTGACACTTCGTCAAAGATTTCGTTAGAAGTTATCGAGCTGCCACATTTTACAAGTAAATTTATTTAAAAATTATACAGAGAGGATGTAAAGTAAGTCTCCCTCCCCTTATTTCTTAAACCATTGGACATATCAAAATACAATTTTGAGAATATAAAAGGAAAAGGCAACGTATTTCATTCCCTCCCCAAAGGAGTAGGGCGGACTGCTCGAGCTTTCCAAGCTCCTTCAGCCACAATCATGGATTCCCAGCATACATACATTACGTGTACAGGGTGTCTGTGAAAGGTTGGGAAATCTCGAAACTGGAGATACTAGAGCCCAAAATATATCGATTGCACCGAACATACCTTAGTCCAAATAGTGATAGGTCAAAGTTGTAATTTTATTTTCTATTTTTCCTTATTGCTTGAGAAGTTTTTTAGATTTATGCATGAAACTCGGTATATGGGTTTTTTTTGGTATGAGAAATAAGATTCTTCCAGACCTGTAGAGGGCGCCACATACAGCATTATTTTAGTAAATAACCTGTCAGAAAATCTTTGCACCACCCTGTATGCAGTAACTGATCGAAAAATCTTAATCTCTCATCCTTTCTCAACAAAAAAGAGGTACTTGTCAGGGGTGTTTAAATTTAATAGTTTCTGAAATATTTGCTTTTAAACGTATCAATGCATTTTGAATTCAGTATACTACATATTTTTTTAACATAAATCAAGTTATTCTGAAAAACATCCGCATAATATTGCTATGGTTTCTAAAGTTTATTATTAGATTACCTTCAATGTCACTAATAATTATCATTTTATTCTAAACTTAAAACGTTGTGGAGTATACGTTTGTCGAATATGCTGATATGCATTTAATGTATGGGTTGGCACGATCTAATGATTTAAGAGCTCGAAGATTATACGCCGAAAGGTTTCCAAATAGACAATTGCCCAATTCAAAGGTTTTCCAACGTATTGACCAGCAGCTACGAGAAACTGACAAGAAACTTTTATTATCTTAAATAGTAAAGGGATGTGAAATTACATTTAACATTAACTTCTTGAAGGTAGTTTTATGCCAAATATGGGCCGACATGGTGGAGTTCCCAGAACTATACGTATAGTTGAATTGGAAGAAAATGTTCTGGATGCTGTCACTGCAGATCCTAGTATTAGTGTTAGGAATGTAGCACACGAATTACAGGTTTCAAAATGTACAGTAAACAACTGCTGCATCCATACCACATTCAAAAAGTATACGGTTTAAGCGTAGATGACTACCCTGCAAGAGTTGAATGGCTCTTAGAAAGTTTTAACCAAGATAATGAATTTACTGGCTGAATATTATTTTCGGACGAAGCAGGATTCCGTAGGGCCCATCAACTCGCATAATCTACACATTTATGCAGACGAAAACCCTCACGGTATAAGGCAAATCCGGCATCAAGTACAATTTCAAATTAATTTATGGGCAGGAATAATTGGACATTATGTAATAGGACCTGTTGAATTACCACCTAGACTAAATGGCCAAAGATACTTAGAATTTCTAGAAGAACGATTACCCAATCTGTTAGAAGATCTTCCATTACAAGCACGCATGAACATGTGGTTTATGCACAATGGTGCTCCACCTCATTTTAGCTCATTAGTTAAGAGAGCGTAGATCACCGGATTTAAATGGTTTGGATTTCTTCTTCAGGGGTGAATAATGTGTTTATAATACTCCCGTGGAAATCAAGAATGAACAACGGCAATGAATTTTCCACCATGCCCAGAAAATAAAGAATAACGTTCAAATACTTTGGATGATGCAACAATCACTAGTTCGTCGTGCTCGGGGGTGCATTAGGCAAGTAGGCAAGGTGGTGCTTATTTTGAACAATTTGTGTAGTTATTCTTTAGTTAATAGTTTCCTTTAAATTTTTTATTTTGTTCAGTACGTCTTTTTTTTAAATAATTTCTAATAAATTTCTTTTCGTAATGTATGAATCTTTTTATTAATCTTTGAGCTTTTGAAGCATTAAATCGGGCCAATCCGTACATTAAATGCATATCAACATTATTCAACAAACGTATACACCATAACGTTTTAAGTTTAGAACAAAATTTTAACTGATAATTATTAGTGACACTGAAGGTAATCTTATAATAAATATTAGAAACCATAGCAATACTGTACCGATATTTTTCAGAGTAACTTGATTTATGTTAAAAAATATGGAGTACACTGAATTCAAAATGCGTTGATACGTTTAAAAGCAAATACCTCAGAAACTATTAAATTTAAACACTCCTGACAAGTACATCTTTTTTGTTGAGAAAGGATGAGAGATTAAGATTTTTCGATCACTTATTGCATACAGGGTGGCGCAAAGATTTTCTGACAGGTTATTTACTAAAATAATGCTGTATGTGCCCCCCTCTACTAGTCTGGCCAAAATTAAGGGAAGAATCTTATTTCTCATATCAAAAAAAACCCATATACCGAGCTTCATGCAAACATCTAAAAAACTTCTCCAGCAATAAGGAAAAATAGAAAACAAAAATTACAACTTTGAGACCCTGTATCTTTTTACCTATCAATATTTGGACTGAGGTATGTTCGGTTCAATCGATATATTTTGGGCTCTAGTATCTCCAGTTTCGAGATTTCCCAACCTTTCACAGACACCCTGTATATACACGGTGAGATTAAAGATGGGTGTGGTCAGGATAGAATCGGAATGGACGGAGTTAGGGTTCTGAGGGGAAAAATACTACCCCAGCATTCGCCTATGTAGCCGCACATGGTGTGCATATACGCAGTGTCCATGCCTTGGGAATATAGTAAACAATAGGCTTATGTATTTTTTAAGCTGTTTTGACAACTTCTACATTCCAGGTAGCGCTACGACGCCCAGTGACGCCATTTTGTGAACGGAATGGGAGGTTGAAAGTAGGCCGATTCGAAAGGCATTTTAACGAATATTTTTGAATTATTCCAATCTTTCTAGAAATTATACCTATTTCTATTGCTTTTGCGGCTACACAACTTTTAAGTTTAAAACAAATTGTTGACTCTCAAACCTAATTTGCTTTGTAATGTTAAAAAAAGTTTAAAAAATATGAAATGCCACGAAATGTAGAAGAAAAAATACAATTAATCCCATTATTTTCAATGAGACAAACCCAGTAAATCGTGTTTTCTGAAAATTCATTTCACTGAAATTTTTCAAAATCCTAATTTGCCAATACGCATTATCGCTGAAAACCAAGAAGTTTGAATAAAAACAGTTAACAACGTTCTTAAGCAGACAAGCACCACCCTTACAACTTGAAATTGGTTTATGAACTAAATCAAGATGATCCTGATCGAAGAAATCACATCGACAGGCCTTTATTCTTGAATTTCTTGTGCTTCGTTGAATGGGGAGGTAACTAAACAAATTGGGTAACCAATTATGAATTCGGGAGACAGCCACGCAGTACCCACAAAAGCTAATTGTTTGGGCTGACATTCTTGGTGACCATACTATTGGACCATTTTTTATTGAACAAAATTTGGACGGTCCACTGTATTACTAATTGTTGCAAAATGAAATTACGAACAATTCAACAAGTAGTGAAGGACAGTCCAAAAGAGTTTTATGATAGCATTAGGGAGATATGGTTTCAACAACATAGCGCTCCTCCCCACTATTTTGGATCAGTGCGGGATTATTTGTCCGAAGTTTTTCCAAACAGCCGGATAGAGCGCAGAGGCCCAATCGAGTGGCCAGCCGTTCACCCGATTTAACCCCACTTGATTGTTTCTTGTGGGAATATTTGAAAGCGAAAGTCTTTGCTATCAAGCCGTACGATTTAGAAAAATTAAGACAAAGAATAATTTTACAGTGCCAAAATGTTCCACTGGAAACATTTAGAAATGTGCGAAATGGAATGATGGGAATGCTTTATTTATGTCAGAAGATGTAAGATGGTCACATTGAACAGTTATTTTGGCTGTCAAAAAGTTGTAAATTTAGTTAATAATTAAATTATTGTTAATTAAAACAAAAGTTGATGTCAAAACAGCCTAAAACAGTCGTAAACCTATTGTTTACTATATTCATTTTGATATCTCCAGTGGCTCGAGAAATAAAGGAGGTCTTACTTTATATCCTCCCTGTATATAAATTTATATTCTTTAAGCTTACTTCGTGGGAATCCATAATTAATAGTACTAATGTTTCAAATAAAATACCACAATGGTTTATATAAATATTTATTTCTCAACGCGCTTCAATACAACATGTATCCTTATCAAGAGAAAATATACAAGTAAAACAATAAATAGTTACGGTAACAAATCATTAAGGTAAAATAGCAATCTTCATATAAATTATAAATGTATATTTAAACCGTGTGTTAAAGGATAGTATATAAGATCAACGTATTCGTTCATTAAATGTACTTTCTGTTTATGTCTCTAGGCGCTACCACAATCTAAAATTTCTCTGTAATACATGGAAATGAATGAATTCATTACTTTCAACTGTAAGCTGTAAGCGAATATCATAATTTATTATGGTATATGATACGTAAAAATTGTCAGTGACCGTAACAGGAGTTACGGGCCAAATGTTTCCTAGAATGATACATGTACGACATAGTAGTAACTAGGCTGTGGTGCCAAAATATCATCTTAGGTCCAACCTTCCGAAACAAATCAATCGCGATCTTAAGACTATGTTGGACTTCTACATTAAGTCGTACCATCGTCATCGTACTTGGGATGTTGATTTGCGAAAATTGAATGAGCTATTCGGTCCGCTTCACATGAAATTACTAGTTACTCTCCTCATCTCGCCGTCTGTTGTCGTGAACACGTTCTTTTCGGGGATCTATTTCCTTAACCTTCTGACTTTAACCCTTCAATCCTAAATCCTGAAGATGACAAAGACCGTCCTCGTTCTACTCGAAAATGATTTTTGGGCCATTCTCTTCCTTTGTCAAAAACTTAATGACACTTCGATATTCCAGTTTCATTTCGCTCATGTTACTGCACTAATTGCGGTGGCAAATTTGTATAAATAAATTCTTATGATCCGTCTGGTTTGATGAGTTTGGACGAGTTCAGTGGGAGAACGTAGTAGGTTTATATTTTATTATCTGTTATTTTTTATTTAATTATAACGTAGTGCCTGTTGATTACGGTAGGATCCATAGTAGTAGTTGGATCTAAACCGTTCTCTCATCGCGTGCGGTTATCTTATCTGTTTTGTGGTGAATCTGGGCTGTTTTGGGGGTGAATTAGGTCCGCCGAACAGTTTTCGCTGTCCAGAGTCCGCATCGTCTTTGTCGTCTTTGTTTAGGGTTATATAGCAGAGGTGGAGGAAATAATTGCTTTTCTAGTGGGCAGCACTGGTAGATTTGGTCTTGTATGGTTTCGTCTCTCTTATTTAATGAAAGTGATTGTTTAGCAACTATCTCAAATCTATAATATTTTTGCTTTCATCCATCATGTAATTATGGTTACCTACTCTGAAGACCAATAACCAAAACTTTAATTGGGTTCTGTAATTAAAAACTGGTACCTACACTAAACTTTATCAAAATACTTTAGGGTTGAACAAAACTGTTAGTAGGCAAGTTCTTTGGCTGAATATATTCTTTGTGTACACTTTCTCAATTGTACACCTTTCTGGAATTTTTGTTTTATATTAAATCTAAAACACTTTCGTAAGATACGAGAAAACACAATAAGGATATTCCGAAAAGAAAATTAGTTTATTCAACCAATAATGAAATGAAAATAAAATCGAATTAAAACGTAATCTCAAAGTACTCGTAAGTATTTTAGCCAGTATATAGTAATACTTTTCTTAAATTGTAATACAAACTGACTAAGTGCGCAACTCTCTGTATAACTAAACTTGAAACAAAAAAAGTGATCATGTTACACATTGTATACCGCTTAAAAGAAAAAACAAGCAAACAAAAATCTAAAGCACGTTTAATATTTTAGCTAACTACCCCTTAATACCATAAACAGAATCTTATAGCTCACTGCTAGTATTATATGTATGCTAGCTACAGACAAAACTATCAACTAGCCAAGAATAGCAGTAAAACAAAATTACAGATAATTTCAGCTAGTTCACGAGAGCATACAAAAATAATTCTTAAAAGTGTAATAATCAGATTACAAGAAAAAAGGATTGAGTAATTTAGAAAAAAACTAATACATATCGCAGGTGGAGGTGATAAGATCATGTGTAAGATCTAACCAATTAACGATACATTAGTAGAACTCTTAGGTCTCAATTAACGTGCCCGTAATAAAATAAAGATTACTGAGCTTAGTTCTAGTAGAAAGAACGGTTAGGTTAGGAAAGCACATAATTGCTGTTAGTGTATTTCCAGGTGAACTGGTATTATTGGTACCACCAGGTGACGTGTTGTTATATTAAATTATACTAGAAACGTAGGGGCATGAATTCTGTCGTAATGTTCCGATATTTAATTATCCCTAGATTTGAAGTTACAGTAAGTAAAAGAACTATACATACGTGTGCGAAACCGCAGAGCAGAATTTTATGCAAAAGTTTAGATCCGAAATCAAATTCGTTGAATATCTTATGAAAACATTTAATAAAACTGCAGCAAGCTATGTACAACGCATTTCTAGCAGTTCGATTGTTCAGCCAGAAGAGAAAATGTAATGGTGCCCGTTTTACTCTTTGTTCATCATATCATCTAGGTGGCGCTAAATTAACATTTTTTACTAGACATAATTAGTTTAATTTAAAGTTAAGCAAATATTTTTCTAGTATATAGATGTAGTGAAGTCAAATTTTATAAAAGATAATTATATATTAAAGTAACAGGAAACTGACCATGACGTCGAAACCAAAGGATCCGTATAATATTCTGCGGTTCATGGATTCAACATTAAACACGGAAATGAATGACATGGGTGGTACAGATGACATACATAACTTAGATGTCATAAATTACAAAGGACTTGAACAACGTAATTCACGCGGACGACATATGCAACGAAATTATGCAGATGTAGACAACAGGGATGATATAGATACCGTAGGGAACGTATACGACTCAGATGTTGTTCACGACGTAGGTGACGTAGGAAACATAGATGTGTATAGCACATATGACGTAAAGTGCGTAGGTTCCGTAAATGTCGATAACATAAATGATGTAGACGTCGCATATGAGTAAATGGCGTGGATAACTAGATGACGTACATATTCTAGGTAACGTAGTCGACCTATACTGCGTAGCTTCCGTAATTACGTAGACCACGTAGATGGCATACATGACGTAGATGATGTAAATAGCGTGGATAATTTAAATAACGTAAATGGCACAGATAATGTAGATCACGTAAGTGACATGTGGCGTAGGAAAATAACGTAAATTACGTAGATGATAGAGATGAATTAGGTGACGTAGATGGCGAAGCTGGTGGACATGGTACAGACTACGCAGATAAGTAAGCAGGGATAACGAATATTGTGTAGTCTTATGTACATAGTTGGCTTATAACACAGATGGTATGAGTGGTGGCGCAGATGAGGTAGATGGTGTGGATAACGAAGATGGCGTAGCTGACGTAGATGACGTAGGTGACGATATTAAGTGAATTCCGTAGATACAAATGACGTGGGTGACTTAAATGATGTAAATGGCATAGATAATACAGATGACGTAAATAACTTAGATGGTGTGGGTGACGAAAATGACGTAGATTGCATAGATGACGTTGAAGTCGTACTATAGATGACTTAGGTGACGTAGATGGCGATATTGGTGCAAATGGTGTAGACTACGCGAATAAGTAGGCGAGGTTAACGGAGATGACGTAGTTTACATACATAGATATCGTATAACTCATAAATGATATGAGAGATGGCGTAGATGACGTAAGTAGCATACATGTCGTGATGGAGTAGTTTACAAAGTGGACGTTGGTGAGTATGATGATATAAATTACGTAAATAACGCAAGTGGTGTAGATGACGCACACAATGGAGATAGCGCAGGTAATCACGTAGATGGCGTAGATGGTGTGGATACGAAGAGGGAGTAGCTGATGTAGGTGACGTATATTAAGTAGATGACGCAAATCCCACTTATGAAACAGTTGACTTAGATGAGAAACAGTGTAAATGACAGAAATAATGTGGATTATATGAGAAAAATGTAAAGTAGGATGAGATGGATAACAGACATCACATTGATGATATTGGTAATTTAGAACCGTGGATGATCTTTTTTAATTTTTCCACGTTTAACTTGGTAGTTTCATTATGACTTTATACAGCAGCTTCAAGAAAGCTCAAAATATTTCATCGCCAATGAGATGATATGGAGAGGTATATTACATCTGGTCAGACACTGTTGATGGTCACTGGTTGCCTACGCTATGTTTCGACCGCTCGACAGCTCATCGCTCGCTAGCTCGCCGGGGAGGGTCGTGTTATGAAAATCAGTACCGCGAACGACACTGGATAGCGCCACTTGCTCGGTAATAAATCCATAGGATTTCCTACTTTTACATTATCTATGCGCACGTCTGAACCAGTAGGCTTAAGAGATCTTTTTCGCTATACACTCATCTACCTCACTCTCCTGAAACACGACCTTATCTTGCTTCCACGTCAACAAAAGGCCAGTACATAAATAAATCACGTTGATCAAAGCAACAAAATAAATAATATAAATTAACAAACTACATTTTCTAAAAGCATAATTTGTAATATCATTACAGGGCGCAGGACTAGTAGTAGTAGTAGTAATATAGAGTTATACAATATGACAAGCACACATGGACGCAGTCGGATAAAATATACTAAAAAAATATTAAGTGGGTGCAGTGGTGCTAACTGATTAGATGGAATTAGTAATACTGGGGAATTAAAAGCATACAAAGTTCGTTGTTATAATAGAAAACGTTTTACATTATTTTATAAATGTAAAGTACATGAATATTGTGTTGATTATCTAACAGATGTCAGCACTTAAGGTCGTTCCTACCTTTAGGCAAGTTGGTTGGCTAAAGGGGTCATATCGTAGAAGGGGCCGGGAGGTTGACAAAATGATGAAAACTTGCTGTTCGGTGATAAAATTGCTATCGCCTTAGAAAAATAAAAAGACAGATTATAAAGTCGAAACGTATTATAATGTATTAATTAGGCACTTGTTACACACGTACGAAATATGTACAGGGTGACCAACTAAGACTGCGAGGTACTGTATCTGGGAAACTATCCATCGTAGAGGCTTGCGCAAAAAAAAGTTATTACTAAAACGGCCAATACAAAAACCTGGAAAATATTTTCATGTTTCTGAAATGGCCGCTAGGGGGCGTAACTGCAATCTTGAATCTAAAAAAGTGATGTTTCTGTGAATTCTGATATGTTAACCTAATAAAAAAATAACTGATCTTTGAAGTCGAGGATAATCTGAACTTTTTTTGTTTGGCACTTTTTGACGTATCTATAAAAATAAAGTGGTGGGAGGGTATTCAAAGGTTTCCTAAAATCACTCCCCGTATCTTCGAAACGGCTAATCCGATTTTAACAAACTTGGGCGCGTTGAAAAGAGCTTTTCTTGGGCTACAGATGTTAAAATAATTTAAGTTTTGTTAGTTTCACATGTCGTCGCTAGAGGGCTTTGTTCGACATTCCGACAGAAACGGTTAATTTTCGCAAAAGATTAAATGCATTGGTATGACGTTTTTCATGAACAAGTAGCTAAATGATGCCTAAACAAGCTCGCGAAAACCGCATCTCGATATCTTGTTCCTAACCTAAAATATCGGCCAAAGAAAACTTTATACGAAAATCCCTTAAATTTTTATTTTTTTTTTAACTATTTTTTCTGGAATTGTTTCCATTATGTAAGTTGTGGCCCTAAAAAGGACCGATTTAAAGGAGGAAGGTTTTTAAAGCCCCGTAAATGCTCGAAATGCTGACCATCACTCTGTGTATTGCTGAGGCCTCTTATGGGTAGACAAAACTGCAGCTTCGATTTCTCCTGGATTACCTAGAAATTGCGATTTTAAATGTTTGTAAATTTATTCACCAGAATAAAATCACCCTTTTTGAAATTACTAGAAATTACGATTTAAAATGTTTGTCAATTTATACATCACCTTTTTTGAAATTACTACGGGCAAGTAAGCAATGCTAAAAGTTATACGAAAGGCCTATTTTTTATTTGTTTAAATGCATATTCACTATGGATATATACGAAAAATACAATTAATACAAGCAGGCAATGGAAACAGATACCTAAACAAAACATACATAATCCTCAAATTGTCAATAGTTGTCAATACTTTCGCATTACTTTGAGCAATTTTTGTGCTTTCAAAATGCCTTTTACGAATAATGAAGCTGTTGATATGCTTGCCGTTTATTTTGAATGTCTTCAGAATGCGGCAGTAGCTAAAAGAGTTTACACGGCTCGATATCCAAATCGGCATCCTTGCGACGTAAGAGTTTTTCCCCGAATAGTGGCGAGCTTACGAACCAATGGTAGTTTTCGGCCTACGTTTCAACGGCAAAGAATTGGAAGAACACAAGAAAATATTAACCGTGTACTGGGCTATGTTGAAGGAAATCTTCATGTTAGCACAAGAGCATTATCCACCGAGTTGGGCATATCACGGACAATGGTTCAAAATATTTTGAAGTACCATAGGTAAGTTCTAATGGCCATCAAAATATATAGGTATTCGTTTAAACTTTTTTTAAGTACTTTAAGAATGCACCCATATCATGTCGTTTTGCATCAGGCCTTGAAAGAGGAAGATTTTGATCGAAGGTTAGACTATTGCCATTGGATGTTAGGCATGATACGCGAAAATAGAGAATTTTTATTTCAAATTCTTTGGACCGATGTAGCCACCTTCAGTAGTGACGGAAGAGTCAATCTGCACAATATGCATTATTGGTCTGCAGAAAATCCCCATTGGTTGCGTGAAGTTCAGCGCCAAAGACGTTGGAGTTTAAATGTATGGTGTGGCATACTGGGAGGCAGAATTATTGGGCCATATTTTTTCGAGCAACCCCTAAATGGCAATGTATTTTTTGACTTTTTGGCCAATCAATTACCGTTGTTGTTGGAAGAGGTGCCTCTGGAAACAAGGCAACAATTGTTTTTGCAGTTGGATGGTTGCCCAGCACATTTTGCTATTAATGTGCGATAGCATATTAATGCAGTATTTCAACAGCGGTGGATTGGAAGAGGAAGTCTGTTTCAATGGCCTCCGCGATCGCCGGACTTAACTTGCCTCGATTTTTATTTATGGCGCTTAAAGGACATCGTGTTTCGGACTCATCCTACTACTAGAGAAGATGTGAAAAACCGGATTCGTAACGCTATACGTAACATACCGAGAGCCGAAATTGAAGCAGCAGTTTTGTCTAGTCATGAGAGGCTTCAGCAATTCATAGAGCGATGGTCAACATTTCGAGCATTTACAGGGGCATTAAAAACCTTCCTCCTTTAAATCGGTCCTTTTTTAGGGTCACAACTTACATAATAGAAACAATTCCAGAAAAATATACTTTAAAAAAATAAAAATTTAAGGGTCATACCAATGTATTTAATTTTTTTGCGAAAATTAACCGTTTCTGTCGGAATGTCGAACAAAGCCCTCTAGCGACGACATGTGAAACTAACAAAACTTCAATTATTTTAACATTTGTATCCCAAGAAAAGCTCTTTTCAACGCGCCCAAGTTTGTTAAAATCGGATTAGCCGTTTCGAAGATACGGGGGGGGTGTAATTTAAGGAAACCTTTGAATACCCCCCACCACTTTATTTTTTTATTTTTATAGATACGTCAAAAAGTGCCAAACAAAAAAAGTTCTCGACTTCAAAGATCAGTTATTTTTTTATTAAGTTAATATAGCAGAATTCACAGAAACATCACTTTTTTAGATTCAGTTACGCCCCCTAGCGGCCATTTCAGAAACTTATTTTCCAGGTTTTTGTATTGGCTGGTTTAGTAATAACTTTTTTTTGCGCAAGCCTCTACGATGGATAGTTTCCCAGATACAGTACCGCGCATTCTTAGTTGGCCACCATGTACATCCCAATTGTATCGTAAAAATTTAACTTGGCCTCTCAGTGCTTTTTTACAGATGTAAAGTCTATAAAATGAATGCCAAGAAATCAAAACACAAATAAATCGTACCGACTTATTAAACGGGCACTCCACTACGTGGCTGATGTGCCTACTGCCATTTAAATGCCTCCCTTCATCCACGTTGTTTATTTATATTTTAGTGTATAGTCTGAAGGACAAAGTTGCAGATCAGTAATTTGTATTATCTATTATTATCTGTAGATGTCATTACGCAGCGTTGCGGTTACCATGGGCGCCATTTCTTGATTTTGACTAGGATGCAGCACTACTACTGTGTCGAAAACCACGTATACTTTTAAATAGAAAAATTGGTGCTTTCTCGTTGGTTCTTGTATAGTTATTAAAGTAATGTAGGTATAATTGGGTACGTTAAACAAAATTTTTGTTGTATTTATCTATTCAAATACCTACATTAGGTTGCTTGGGTTTGGCTATGAAATGCTTCACGGTAGGCGCCTTTAATGCATTGACCATCTAAGCATAAACAGTCAAAATAGTTTTAATTGTATTTATGTTTCCTTAAGCAAAGGTTTAAAGCCTAAAAATTAAATATACAAAAGGTTTTTGTTACATTATGTATTCTCCATGTTGGGCGCCAAGAGCAAATTATATTTAATTCAAATATGACGTAATACCGAAACAAAATTGCTCGAGACGTAGATTTGCTTAAATCTGTCTAGAACAAACACGAAGATAAGTTTGCAGAGTGAGTATATAATTTGATTAAGTAGAAACAACAGGTTGTAAGCAAACTTCAAAGAGTTAAACTTCACTTGCATGCCATAACCTGAGCATGTTTATCATTATATAACGCGAACTTGTTACTTATAAACCACTTCGTTTTGGATTATTTGTCAAAATATTGGTCGTATATGCACGTAACGCTTAACCATCTAAAAAGATGTGAAAAATACAAATGACTATAATTTTCTTGGATAAAAAGTGGCATTTTAATAAGCCGCATCTAATAATGTTTAACGTAAATTAAAACAAGTATCACGCAAGTAAAGTATTTACATGTGCTATCCTAATATCGTAAAACATCAGAATGTCTAGATTACGCAAAAGACTGTTAAGTCACGCAGATATATAAAAGACACGAACACGTTTCCGCTATCGCACTGTACAATCTTGTAGGTGTTAAAATGTAAATTACACCAAAGTAAACATTGCACTACTTATTTAAAAACAAATGCTTCACAATTAAAGGTTAATTCTACCTTTTAACCACTAAAAGTACATCGCTTTTCAGAAATTATTCTTAATACACAACAAAAATTGCCGCTTTAGTACTTTTGAAGTAACGTAAATGTTTTGTTTCTATTGTGAACAGATCTCTATAATGTAATGGCAATGACTGAGTAAACAGCCCTCATCTCTGCATCAAAGGGTGCGAAGCGTAAAAAATCTCACCAAACACACAGAATAGTAAAGAGCTCGCAATTTACTCTGTCGTTCTACTAGAGAAGTCCTTTTGATCTTTCACAGCTGTTATCTAAATTGTTGCACTAATTTGCTTATTTATTAACGTTTTCGTTTTTATCAATTAAATTACGTTAAGTAAACTTTGATAAAATAATATAATAAAATGTAATGGGGATATAAAAATAAGACCTAACAGTATGGCCAATGCTGGAAAAGCTTTTGATATAAAACGGGTATAAACTTGACATAATTAAGTAATAAAATACGTTAGTTCATCGTATATGTAATGTTTATTACCTGAAATTTAATACATTTTGCAATGGAAGTTTGAGGCGTAATCGATTAAGGCCATAAATAAAATGGTGTACACAAGTAATTTTATACTCTGGTGGAATTGTTTCCGTCTGGAAATAGTTGACGCTATTGTTCATTTTGTGACTTTTTGATTACAGAATTTATACTACCTGGTACATAACATTTACGAAGTGCTTGGATTGAAGTTATTAGGTTATAAGCCATATATTTTAAGGAGTATAGTTTATGTTAAGAAAAACCGCAGATAATGCATTTTAGTACTCCACATTTAGCCCCAATGCAAGCAGCCCCACGTTGGGCGCCATAATTCATAACCTTATAACCGACGCTACGGGTAATATTGCAAACAGCCCCACTTTGCATCTTATTAAGATATTTAATGGATATTTTGCTTAAGGATATATTTAGTCGAGAATTGAAATGACATTTACTAACGTATTTGAGCTTTTAATCAATATTCTATGACAACTTGCACTAGTAAACGATTTGGTAAGATACATTTGTCAAATCAAAAATTTTGATATTCGCGTTGTAGTCCATTAAGAAGCGTACAAAGTACGTAATATAAGCACAAACTACGATCACATTGTATCTGTAAGGTTTACATCGAGAAGCTATCAGTTTAGGCTGGTAGCTGTAAGACTGCCTTTCTGTATGTCCATTAAATTATTAAGTTTAGTTTTCGTGGCTGATTAAGTTACACACTTACCTGGTCTGTTATGTACGTCAAGGTCATACATTGGATAAGGTTATTACCTGATTACTTAATACAGTTATTATCAATAGTAACAGTATTTAAAAGTAGTAGTTTACCATACATTTACAATTCAAACCTACTTTCAGAACTGTGTTTAATTCTGTCAAATTTCATCAATTTATTTTTAATTACCCCGAAGTCTGTTCCACATAGGAGCAAGTCCACAATTACCCTCTAAATTTCACACACTCTGAGTAATAGTGAACCTATAAATTTATTTTCTATTTATTAGTGGACATACTTGAAAACTCTTCTTCATTTCAGATCATGCCGCGAAATTACAAGTTAAAAAGCATGAGAGTAATTTATGATCCGAATACTCTACGTTTGGATCTACGAGAAGTAAAATGCGGCAATACTCTGCGAGGCGTTTCTGAACGTTACAATATACCTAAGTGAACATTGGGAAAATATATAAACGTAAGAGCTGTTAGTACAACCCACATTGGCGCAGGAATAAAAACAAGGCTATCGAGAGATGATGAGAATGTTTTAGCAAAATATCTCTATGAAAGTGGGAAACATGGTTACGGCTTAACCAAGACTGAAGTACTACAGTTTGTCAAGGGATATTGTGAGGACTCTGGATTCCTGACGAGAGTGGTATGAGTGATACACGAAAAGGCAGATCCAACTTAGTACTCGCAAAGATCAAAGTACGAGCTCTCAAAGATTGAGGGGTGCAGATCCCTTCGTAATAAAGCAGTGGTACGAACAGTTAAATAGTCTGTATAAAAAATAAAACATAACTCCATCAGACTCGTATCGAGTATACAACTGCGACGAGACCGGGTTCTCGCATGATCCAAAAGACGTTAGATTGGTAGCATCAAAGTGACAAAAGATGGTTTCAAAGAATATTGCTGTTTCCAGCAAAACGTTCTACCATCCTAGCCTGTGGCAATGCTAACAGGGAAAACTTACCCCCTTTCATTTTCTTCAAGGAAAAATACATTTGGTAAAATTGAATTCCAAACGATTATTATCTTGCTACAGTCTAGCACAAAGCAAAGGCTAGATGGATGATGAAATCTTTTGTAAATGGATTTCAGAAGTTGTTTTACCATTCGTCAAACCTCTCGAAGAAAGAGATGGAAAAAAGTAATTCTTAACTATGATGGTGCTGGAGTTCACAGCTTTCCAAAAAAGCTGTAGAGAATGGGGTCATTTTGGTGAAATTGTCTGCTAATGTTACACATTACAGACAGCCCCTGGATATGTGCGTTTTCAAACCAATTACTACTAGGTGAACCAATTAAATGATAAAATGTAATTCCAGGGAGAATTTTACCAAATGGTGAATTTTCAATGAAGCTGGAAATGATCTCGGAACAGAGCTTTAAATCTGAGTATTTAATCTCTAGATTTTGATCGACAGGTATTTTTCTTGATCGACAGGTATTTTTCCCTCAACTTTCCTGAAAAGGCTTATGATATTATAAAATTAACAAAATTTAAAGATACAGAAAATGTAGAGCTGATGAAGGAAAATTGCCAGGCACCTCAGCACCAGAAGCAATAGAAGAATTTATGGG
This sequence comes from Vesta saturnalis, assembly GCA_036346205.1. Lineage (NCBI taxonomy): Eukaryota > Metazoa > Arthropoda > Insecta > Coleoptera > Lampyridae > Vesta > Vesta saturnalis. Next base: position 2,140,939 of record JARFJB010000664.1, read on the forward strand.
AACTAAACTTACAGAGAATTTGTAAAGAAAGCACCAAAGTCGAGAAGCACAAAAAGAATATCATCCACAAGGGCGTTAAGTTATCCATGATAACTCCAGAACGAAAATACCTACGTACTTAAAATTTTGTATTTAAGCTTGTTTTCATTTGACTTAGAGCTGATTAGATTTTGGAAGAAATCCGGGGGCGGAGAGAGGGGCTTATTAGAGGTAGTTTTTGGTTTTTATCAAATATTTCTAAAACAGCTGCATATTTCAAAAATATAGACCTTCAACATATCGATTAATTATTTATGTTCTATGCAATTTTTTGATATGACGCGTAATTTAGCAGCAAAAAAATTCTGAATATCATCGCGACAAGGTCAGTAATTTGATTGAACTGTCAAAAGATTTTTACTATGGTCAAATTAAGCGAAAGAGATCGAATTGAAATATTAATAATGACGGGATATGGTGATAGAAAAAGAACACAACATTAGGTATGCCAGTTATTTAACAATATTCATCCGTAAAGATTACCGATAACTCAATCGATTGTTATCAAAAAAAAAATTCATCAATTTGATCATGTTAGAGATATATCAACAACTAGGCGACCCGCAATAAATGAAGAAACTCAGCTACTGGATTTGCACGAAAATCACCATAAAACAACACGTGGTGTTGCTGCAGATCATGAAATTAGTCAGAAATCAGTGGTAAATCACTTGAAGAAACAAAAGTGGCACCCGTATAAAATCATTTTACCGACCATCGAATGAAGTTCTGTGAAACTATGATGAATATGTTACACGAGAATCCTGGAATGTTAAGAAGGATATCATTGTCAGATGACACATCATGCTATTTGAACGTTACGGTCAACAGGCAAAATTGTAGATATTGGTCACCCCCAAATCCTCACTGTTATCTCGAACAAAAAACACAATATCCCCAGAAATTAAACGTGTGGGCGGGAATTGTTGGTGACAGGATAATGGGACCATACTTTTTTAACGGTAACTTAACTAGGCCAACGTACCAAGAATTTTTGGAAAACTAATTAATTCCTGCGTTTGCCGTTATTTTTCCAAATCCGGAGGATCCTGATATTCCGAATAATGCGTTGTTGTACCAACAAGATGGAGCACCACCGCATTATGCAAGACCAGTTCAGCAATACTTGAATGATTTATTTCCCAATATATGGATTGCACGAAAAGGTTCAGTGGAATGGCCCGCAAGGTTTCCTGATCTCAATTGTTTTGTAGGAGTATGTGAAAAATCGAGTTTACCGAGAGAAGCCAGACAATTAACAGTTAAAAGAACGGACCAGAACGACAGTTAGAGGGATACAACCAAATACTCTTCATAACGTGCTACAAGAGTTTCAAAGTTGACTGGGATATTGTCTAGAAGTTGGGGGAGAACATTTTGAACATTTGCTTTGAGACGGTTTTGTTTTTCTTTATTTTTTAGTGAAATAATAATATTATTATTATTGTAGCAAACGTTAAAGTTAAAACTGCATTTTTTTAATTGTTAAATCTAATTATTTCAAAAATTTTCTTATGAAAGTGGCCAAAAATTTTAAACTGTCATTTAGATAATCGCACTAGTTAATAAAATAAATAAAAATTGGGAGTTGTCACCACCCTATATATTTCATTATAGTACCAGTAAATATTCAAAAATAAAAGTTAACCTGTTTTTGTAATTTTTTCCAAAAGTAATAGTCTAAATGTTATAGCCATTATTCTAGAGTTTTTACTCACCCTGTATATTTTTTGATATTTAGCAAATGTTCTATTTCTTTATTAAGATATAAAGTAGATTTCCTAAAATAATGTGTTAATTATTGTATTATATTATAGTTTCATATGACATAAGTCTTGAAGCACGAATTCAAGTTTAAAAAAAACTAGTGGTTACGCCACTCGTTTTTTACAGAATGAGCGCTTCAAGGTCTTATGAAACACGTTTTTTAAACTAATTTTTGTAATTTGCTCTTTTTACGCCGTTTTATACAAACCTTTTTACTTTAGTTTATCTTAGGATTTTTGTGCCGGTTGGTAATACCTAAATTTTAAAAGTGAAAATGTGATGTAGTCGCTTTTTGTTTTATCCAAATTCTCTCACAAAACACGAAAATGGAAGATAATAAGGATAATGTTGCATGTACGTCCCTTGAAATACGTGAAATTTCCAAAAATATGGTCAAGAATTTGCTCACATCAAAGTTTGCCACTGAAGGCATCCTGTTTTTAACACATTTTGTAATAGTGAGAACATGACATAATTCCAGATCAAGGTTTGCCAACCTAAAAATTTTCATAAAATGTTCCGTGAATGAATGGCTATAATGAATGACATCGGAAATGACTTATTAAAGTATCAAAATGGAAGCATATTACAAAAATATGTTAAGTATATTCTCTAGTTTTAAGTAATTATTTATGTAGTCCCTATATCATTATTTTTGACACCCGTATGTCATTTGTTTGCGTCTCTAATATTTCTTCAATGACGTCATCGTGACGCATTTATCGTAAATTCGATTAGCTATAGTAAGTTTCACGAGTCAGAGCAGTTGCGTCACTAATATTAGTACTGTCAGAGGACACCGATGTTGTCAGGTTGTGAAAAATAACAGTTTGACAACTGTCAAATCTCAGTTTCAGGGATTATGTTTGTTTTATCACCATAATAAAATTTAATTAAACAAACTATCAGAAAATATGTGTTAAGTCAAATGTTTAATGTCAGAAATGTTTAACAACAACGGGCAGAATTGCCAACCTAAATCAGTTCTAGCTGCATCCTCTCGTGCACAATAGGCGGGTTCTAAAGGTGGTAATAAAACAGAGTTAATTATGCCGCAACTACTCTGACTCGTGAAAATTGGTATAGAGCGTAAATACTAAATAATCCAACCAAATTGCCGAATAATGAGTATATACCTACCCCACAGTACATTAACATGGCACTCATCCCAGTGAAAGTGCTTAATTACCAGTTTGGCAATTAGTTTATTGCTTTCCTTAACTAGGGCATTATAGGGATGCTTAGCTTTTAGGTGTAGATCGCTTTTTGAACCACATACTTCACCTATATGTAGGCCTGTATATCATAGTAAACCACATTGTACATAATAGACCGGATATTGGACCAGATACTCTGTGGTAGACCGCATTATACATGGTAGACTGCATATCGAACCAGATATTCTGTGGTAGACCGCATATCGCACTGGCACCCAACAAAATAGATTGTATATTATTAATAAATTATTATTTACTTTGTTTGTTGTATAGTACACAGAATCACCATCAACAACAGGCAAATGAACATTTTAAATATTTTTACGTCGCAATTGCTACAGCGATAGAATAGTTAATTAACAGGGTTTAACATATTTTATTAACTGTTAAGTTGTTATTTGAGAATGCTTTTCGGGATATTTCATTTTTGTGACTAAGGATTGAAAAAACTTCTTTACTGAAGGGGCGTAACGAATCATTGGAAATTCTTATGCGCACATTCTTGATGTTAAAATGTCACTAGTTCAATAATTAATTACGTCGGTACACGTCGCGATCAAAGACGTCTTTGTTTGGTACTAGGAACTTTTATATTAGGTATAGGTTTTTCTAGGGACGAATTCATATTTTAAACATTAATACCCCCTTGGTAATTAATATGGAACTATTCCCACGGAATGTTTCTTGTTTTTTATTACTTTTGAAAAACGGGGGTTGATTTTCGGGAGTAAATATAGTTAGTTTGAAATCGGAGGTGAAGGCAGTTGCGTTTAAAGTTTTGATTGAGCCGGATCGCTTTGACTTGTTTTAATTAGAAACTCCCATTGTAAACCCTTCCGTCTATAAATATGTTTGTCGTGCGCATTTGAGAAAACTAGGAACGCTTATTCGTTCTTTTCTTTTAGTGTATGTTTTAATGTAAATTTTTACAAAAATTAATCTATAATTATCGCCGCGGCGCCGAGTTTTAAACCGCGTATCTTAATTCGTCGTGTTGGTGGTAAAGTGTTTAACTAAAGGGAATATATTCAAGTGTAAATAGGTATTTTTAATGTAATTAAAGCTCGCAGCAAACAATTCTACAAGCCTACGTAACGTATTGAAAATCAAGCATTGGCTTGCAAAGCTATCTCATTCGCACGCGGGCTCATTAAGTTGAAATCTGCTAAAATAACCCAGTGCAGGGCTCCCTCCCTCATCTCTTGGGCGAATTAGCATTGTTGTTTGTTGATTATATTTATAATTGTGTAGAGGTGGGCGTGGACGAACGGATACAGGATAAACCTTGGTTATAATTGTAAATAGGCAATACCGAGTGTTTACACACTCCCGGGTTCAGATGACCTCCGGTCTCGGGCTCTTAATTTAAATTATTAACAGCCGGTTTCATAATCAAGTTAAAGTGACTTTAAAGTCCAAAGACACTTTAAAGGAGAGAATCCTGTCCCATATTCCCATTTTAAATTAAAGGCTACTTTAAAGTGAGCTTTAAGATAAAGTCGTATTTCCAGCAGTTTAAGGAAGCTGTAACCTATAAATTCAGCGTCAATCTGTCAAACATACCAAACACATAGTAGACAGGTGGTAGATACGTTCAACACTTTTTAATAGAGCAATTTTGTGGCAGAATTAAAATGCAGCGCTTTTTGGAAAGCTCTACAAGCTCGGATACTTTTTCTGACTCAGAAGCTCGCAGTTGCTAATTTACTAGAACAAATAGAGCACATGCTGAGCTATAATTCAAACAGATAAATTAAGATTAATTATTAGATAATAGAATGTCACCGGTTTTTTTTATTTTCAGGGGTAGTTGTATACATGCCATTGACCAGTTATTACTGGCGTTACGGTTTTATGCCACTGGAAATTTGCTGATTTCAGCTGGTGATTTCATAGGGGTTTCGAAAAGCTCAGCATCTAGGATCGTGACGCGAGTTTCGAAAGCCATTGTGACTTTGAGACCAATGTATATTAATATGTACGATGACGAAAATGAAGCAAGAGAGTCAGCAGAAAGATTCTATGAAATAGCCAAATTTTCGCGTGTTATAGGGGCAATCGATTGCTCTCTAATTAAAATCGAATTCCCTAGCGGAGGGGATGCTGAAGTATTTCGTTGCCAAAAAGCTTTTTTTGCCTTAAATGTGCAGTCTATGGCAGACGCACAATTAAAATTTAGAAACATTGTAGTTCGATGGTGTGGTCCTGCCATGATCAAACCATTTTTAACAATAGTAGATTAAAACAGAACTTTGAAGAGGGACAATCTGGATCTTATTTATTACTTGACGATAGTGGTTATAATTTGGAACTTATTCGCACTAGGAATGTGGTGGAAAGGCAGTATGGAGTCTGGAAAAGCAGATATTAGGTTCTTAACACTGGATTAAGGCTTATACTGGAAAATGCAGCGTGTGTTATAGTAACCACAGCTATTCTTCATGATCTGGCCATTAAAATGAACGATCGTTCTTTATATGATTTAGAAATCGAAACAGATGACCATAATCCAGTAGGTAATAATGCCGAAAACAACGCTAGAAATGTAAGAAGACTACTAATCGATGAACATTTTGCAAGGTTGTAAGATGAGAAATGATTTAAGTTCCATCTAGCTTAGATCTTAATTTAATTTGTGTAGTTTATAGTTCAATAATTATTTTTGTAATTTTTAGTTTAAGAATACAATATAAGTTTTAAGTTATATTTATTGTTTTTTGCAATTACAATTATTATTATTTTTCTATATGATTTCTTTTTCCAGAATTACTAAATTCAATAATTTCATTTTTTTGCCATGTAACTCTTCTGCACGTCGATCTTCCATTTCGAAGTATTCTATGTTTCTTTATAATATTTTTCTTTTGCAATCATTGCTGGATTTGTGACGGTTGGCCTCAGTTTTTGTCTGACTTTTCTTTTCAAATTATTTGAAGTGTAGGAACTCCAATTATTAATTATTTGAGGAACTTTCTTCTCTTGGTGCTATTTCAACCGAATCAATTGCCTCTAAATGTTGAACTGTCACGTTATTTGTGGATACCACACTAAATATCGCCTAAAAAAGAAACCGCATGGAAAATGAAATGGATAAAAGCATACTGTTGAATTCCAAAACTATTGAAAAATACATGTTGTTGATTATCTGAGATTATATTTGTATCAATGGGTTCAAAAAAAAAGGTAAACACACTTACAGTAGCACTGCAGAGAGGATTTAAACCTTGCACTTCATTTTTCTACAAAATGATTGATAACTAGGTATGTGCAAAAAGAAAACTGATGGCTTACTAAAACTGTTATTTCATCAGTCAAATAGCAAGTCCAAACCAAAAACAGTTTTCATATTAATAACTTTTAGAACCGCCTCCGCCAGTTCCACTCACATGCCTTTTGTGCTGAGCTTCCACCTTGCGGGCTCTTGTTTTTAGATTGTCCCATTTTGATCTCATCTGGTCCTGGCTACGGTGCACTTTATTTCTTGCATTAAAGCAACCTTTCCCATGCTTGTTTCTAAAATTAGAGTTTTATTACACATACACATTGTATTTATCCAACAATGCTCTTATAACCTTTTCCTCACGAGACACATTATTGGTGGTTTTGCATTCATGTATATACTTCTGCTTCTTAATAATTTCTACAAGCAGCAATTCTGCCTCCTTGGTAAAATTGCTTCCGCCGGGCTGCTTCTTGGTTTCCATTACGATAACGGACAGTTAACACTTGTATCAGCACGAATTAAGGCTAGTCAACACGTTTTCTGAACAAGTATAACCTAAATTTTAAGTCATGCCAACTGTTAAAAATATTAAGAAACTTGGACGTTACCAGACTTCATCTGAAGGACGAAATACTTTCCTTTATGAAACGTGTCAACTTTAAAGTTGGCTTTCAATTTAAAGTCTCAAATATTTTCTAAACAAATAAAAAAAAAGCTGCTGTAGTTTTAATCGGCAAAATTCATGGGTCTTGGGATATAACCTACGATTATTTCCTCTGCTTTATATTAACCAATGAAATGTCATATCACCACTTACTTCAATTACCTTTTCTGTTAAATTCTGCTCATCTTCATCAATTCTTGTTTTACATACAGGATTATATGATCTCACCTGCAATTATACAGGGTGAGTCATTAGTGCACCGTCGGAAGATCCTGGCTTTATTATTAAAAATAAAAAGAATGTTATAGCGCCGATCTATATTAGACTTAGATGTGCATCGAATAAAAATAGTTTCATCCCTATAGGGTGTTCCATCATTGCAGGACCGGACTCGGGTTTGTTTTGTTAAATGGAATCTTATATTTATTTAATTTTATTATTATTTGTCTTGTTGAATATTAAAAAACGGTACTTCGTTTTTAAATTTATTTTGTGGCGTTGCCAAGTTAGAGCATTTTTCTTTAAAAAAGTGAAAATTTATACCTTTACTTAAATTGTTCTGAAGACTTTAATATTAACAGTAGAACTGTAAGGTTTGGCAGACGGGTAGACAAGACCTTGCTCTATCTTTTGACTTTCATACTTCCTGATTATACTATACTGGGTGTTTACAAAATATGGTCAATTTTTGCAAATTTTAAATGGAATTTTATCATGTCATCGTGTTCTGTTTTTAATTCTCTTACTTTTTTATTAAGAATACCTAACGTTACGCGTTCTCGAAATATTTAAGATTTGTTGCAAAATTAATGACAATTGTGACAAACTGGACGGTCTATACAAAAGTAATAAAGAATTTGTATTTAAAAATTGAGCAATTGAGAAAATGATAATAAGTTATAATTAAATCAAATTCTCGATGTGTCCACCATTTTCTTGCAAACTGGTGTGAATTCTCAGGAAAAGGCCACGTATTTCATTCCCTCCCCAAGGGGGAGGGCGGGCTGCTCGAGCTTTCCGAGCTCCTTCAGCCACAATCATGGATTCCCAGCATACATACATACATTACGTATATATGCATGGTGGGATTAAGGATGGGTGTGGTCGGGATAGGATTGGAAGGAACGGAGTTAGGGTTCTGAGGGGGAAAATACTACTCCAGCATTCGCCTAAGCAGTCTCACATGGTGTGCATATACGCAGTGACCATACCGCTACATGTGTATGAGGAAAACCCCCTGAAAAAACCTCATACAAGGTGGACGGTAACGGGAATCGAACCCATTACCTCCTAAATGCTAAGCAGATCGTGTTACCACTACGCTACCAGCTCGGTAATTCTCCTCAAAAAAGAATCTTCAACATTTCGCAGCGTATTTTGGTTAACCATTTGAAATGCATTCGGTATTCTAATTTTCATATCTTCTTTGGTGGTAGGAGATTCTTGGTATAGTAAGCTTTTAATATAACCCCACAGGAAAAAATCTAATTTTGTCAGATCAGGAGTCCGAGCTGGGCATCCTACTGGCCCTCCTCTCCCAATCCATTTATTGGGAAACGTTCTGTCTAGATGTTCTCTAACAATGCGACTATAGTGGGGACGCGCACCATCCTGCTGAAACCACAACCTTTGACGTATGTCTAACGGCAATTCTTCAAGGAGCGGAGGTAACTCATTTTGAAGAAATTCAAGGTAGGTTTGACCATTAATGTTTCTTTCAAAAAAGTAAGATCCAATTATATGGTTCCCTACTATCCCGCCCCACACATTCAATGACCAGCGATGCTGATGATCTATTCTTCTAATAGCGTGGGGATTTGTATTGTAATAATAATGAAAATTATGCCTGTTCACAAAACCATTTTTGTGAAAGGTTGCTTCGTCGGTCATCAAAATGTGTTTAAAGAAATCATTGTCCTGTCCTAATCGTTTCAGTGCCCACTGGGAGAATTCCAAGCGTCTTTGAAAATCATTTGCATTCAGCTCTTGGACTAGTTGAAAATGGTATGGATGAAATTTGTTTTTTCGAATAATCTTGGAAACACTAGTTTGACTAATACCTAAATCAGCACTGAGGTTTCTTGTGTTAACGTTTGGATTTTCCACTACACTGGTTAGTACCACAAATACGTTTTCTTCGTTTATAACCCTTTTTTCTTTCAAATCTTTCTTTGAGTTTTTCAAATATCCTTGGATCAGGATGCCTGCGCTCAGGAAATCGTTGTTGATAAATTCTGGAAGCAAGAAATGAATTTCTTTCACCTTCGCCCAAAGCGTAGACCATGTCAATACATTCATCTTGTGAAAATTTTATTTTTCACACTAAACTGAGGAACTAGTGAATGACGTTTAAGCCAAACGTCAGGAGTTATAAATCGCAGGCCTACTGGATGCCCTTTTTACACTTATTGCCATATTATAAAATTATGATTTTAAAAACTCAAATAAGAAGTAAACCTTTGTCCATTGGTGTTTATTGGACCATATTGTCAATAAGACATTTACGATTTGTAAATATTCAAAGCAAAAGTCATGATTATTTTATTAATTTTGCAACAAATCTTTAATATTTCGAGAACGCGTAACGTTGGGTATATTACATGCTTAATAAAAAAGTAAGAGAATAAAAAACAGAACACGATGACATGATAAAATACACGGTGTTCTATTTAAAAAACAAAAGTTATGGTCATTTCAAATTTGCAAAAATTGACCATATTTTGTAAACACCCAGTATAGTATAATCAGGAAGTATCAAGGTCAAAAGATAGAGCAAGGTCTTGTTTACCTTACAGTTCTACTGTTAATATTAAAGTCTTCAGAACAATTTAAGTAAAGGTATAAATTTTCACTTTTTTAAAGAAAAAATGCTCTAACTTGGCAACGCCACAAAATAAATTTAAAAACGAAGTACCGTTTTTTAGCATTCAACAAGACAAATAATAATAAAATTAAATAAATAAATATAGGGTTCCATTTAACAAAACAAAACTGAGTCCGGTCCTGCAATTATGGAACACCCTATAGGGATGAAACTATTTTTATTCGATGCACATCTAAGTCTGATATAGATCGGCGCTATAACATTTTTTTTTTTAATAATAAAGCCAGGATCTTCCGACGGCGCACTAATGACTCACCCTGTATATAAAATGAAATCAGTATTATGACTTCTAAATCACACTTACATATTTCAGTCGTTCTGCTTGAATTGTCGGAAGAGCAGTTGGTAGTAACCTAACTTTTAGTGAAGAAGTTTAATCAAAATATTTGTCTTCAAAGTGAAGCGAGCATAAGACGCTGGCACGTTTTGGCTCCCATCCTCTATTTTTCAAAAAGTTGATCCAAGCGTGCCTTCTATGTGCATCTTTAGGAAACCTAATAATACATAATAATCAGTACATACATAGTTTAAATTATTTAATATCTAGAATATAGTTTTAAGCTACGATATAACCAGTCATGCATTTATTCAAAAAAATATTTACACTGATACAATAAAATTAAAAATATAAATTATCACATTTTTAAAGTTAAATCTTGCAGAACAATGATCGTTGCGCCCTGAGAATATAAATATTCTAAGGTTACGCATATGAATTAAAACCATAACCTAAATTGAATCTTGAAGTTTATAATAAAATATTTCAAATAAAACTAATATTACTTTGTTAATTAATATCGAAATAAGTAAATTATTATTGTCTACTTACATATCAAATGTAATATTTGTTGGTTTACTCTTCAAAGTCTGAGAAGAGCCACAAGATGCACAACTAACCAATATAAATTGGTTTTTGTCCTAAAATGTTATTCAATACAACACTACTTAATGTGCACAACGGTATTATAAACACTTGATTATTACCAGTAATTGCTATACAAGGTACTTTAAAACAGTTCAGAACGTTCAAAACACTTTTACAAACACCACTTTCTTCGATCAAACCACCAAGTCATACTTGGGTGTTCAATATGGCGACTTCCGTCACAATTTTCAAATACGGTATACAGGGTGGTGTATATTGAACAGTATTGCTATCTTGAAAACCATAGGAATTACAATGTCAGTTAAATGGGACAAAAGTTGCGCATAAAAGGGACCAACAAAATTTTGAAGATAAATCTATAATAACTCTTACTGTTTACGATTTATACAGGGAAAACCAAAATATAAGAATTTTTAATTGTTGTTGTATCTCCTTTATTTTAAAAGATACTAAAAAATTGTATTTACATTTTTTAATTTAAATTATGCATGCTATTCTGTAGTAGCGTCAAATTTTTTTACAACGTTTCTTCTATTTAGGGAAACCATCAACATTTTTTTTTAAATACGGACCTGTTTTTTTTCTACACTAAATTAATTACAATATCACCATACATACACCCCAAAATTATTTTTGATTACCCGTCGTTTCGTCACACTTCTATTCATCATCAAAAATTTAATGAACATTTCAGCTGAAGCCGTACCTGTTTGTTAATTGAAAACCCGCTGTTAAGCACTAGTGCTTATCAACAAGAAACAAGGTTATTATTATGCACAAATTATTCAATCCAAAAAATTAAACAAATAACTAATATTATTATTGTATGATTTTTTAATAATAATTAACAGAAACAAACTAACATAATTAAATGATACACAAAATAAATTTATAAAAATTGTTCAAAATGGCCACCGGCCTTTTCAACACAAAGTCGCGTTCTTTCACACATATGCTCTGTTGCCCTAGCAATCATATCTGGATCTATTTGCTCGAAAGCTTCGACAATTTGAGCCCTTAGTTCGTTGATGCTTTGAAACTCATTATCATAAATTTTATTTTTTAGGTAACCCCACAAAAAGTAATCGACAGGATTTAGGCAAGGGGAGCGTGGTGGCCACTTTCTGTTACCTCTTGTTTCGATCCATTTACCCCCAAATTGACGATTTAAGTAATTTCAAATTCTGTTAGCATTATGGGCCCCACAACCATCTTGCATAAACCATGTCATTTGTCGTCGAACCAATAATGGCATTTCATCTAACACTTCTTCTAATAGATTGATGTAATTATCGGCATTTAATTTTCCATCTATAAATTTGGGCCCTATTACAACGTTGCCAATAATGCCACACCACACATTTAATGAAAATCGTACCTGAGGCCGCACCTGTCGAGTAAGATCAGGGTTGGTTGTTGCGTAATAGTGTTTATTTTTTCTATTAAATATTCCGCAATTTGTGAATGTACCTTCGTCTGTCCATAGAATATTTTTATGGAACGACCTGTTGGTATTCAACTTACGTCTAAACCAGTTACAAAATGTCAGTCTACGAGCAGGATCATCTCTGTGTAACGTCTGGACTGGTTGGTATTTATAATCATGATATTTGTACTTTTTCAATATCTTTTTAACTCCTGATCTGGATATCACACATTGTGTTGCAATACTTTTTGTCGAATTTTCTGGATTTACGTGTACTAATGCTAACACATTTATGTCGTTTATTGTACCTCTTCTTTGATGTGCCTGATTTAATTTAAACACACTACCTGTTTCAGTTACATTTTTAGATACCGCATAAATCGTATTTCTTGCGGGACAATTCCTATTTGGATACAAATTTGCGTATGTCTGCACTGCCACATCAACATTTCTATTATTTTTTATAAAAACATCGTACATATCTCGTTTTTCTTCTACAGAATAACGAACCATAATGTAATAATTATTATTTAAGAATAAATTCAACTAAACACTTCAAAAACGCTGGAAACTGACAAAGTAATTGACATTTAGTCAACTATTTGAATTTCACGGCACTCTTAATAACAACAAAAAAATTAAGCAGTCGAACCTACATTGAAAATCATAAATGAATATTTTAAAGAATTTCTACAGTCTTATCATTATTTCCATGCCATTTTTTTTAATATTGTGTTATTTACCTTTTTGTTAGTTTAAATATCAATTACAACAAAGTAGGTAAACCCAATGAAATGGATCTGTAAGGAAATTATTTAATAATTGATCTATTTCTTTCTTCATCTGCGTATTACTGAAAATAATCTTCTTTGTACAAAAGAAATAGCGTTAACAAATAGACGAATAATAAACTAAAAAAGGGGGGGGCTAATGCATATCCACCGAAATTTTAGTTAACACAACAGGTACGGCTTCAGTTGAAATGGTCATTAAATTTTTGATGATGGATAGAAGTGTGACGAAACGACGGGTAATCAAAAAATAATTTTGGGGGTGTATGTATGGTGGTATTGTAATTAATTTAGTGTAGAAAAAAAAACAGGTCCGTATTTAAAAAAAAATGTTGATGGTTTACCTAAATAGACGAAACGTTGTAAAAAAAATTTTTTTAATATCTTTTAAAATAAAGGAGATACAACAACAATTAAAAATTCTTATGTTTTGGTTTTCTCTGTATAAATCCTAAACAGTAAGAGTTATTAAAGATTTGTCTTCAACATTTTGTTGGTCCCTTTTATGCGCAACATTCGTCCCATTTAACCGACATTGTAATTACTATGGTTTTCAAGATAGCAATACTGCTCAATATAAAAGTAGCCACCCGGTATAGCTCAACGTCCCTTCCTGGTATTTTATATTCTAAGATTTCATTAGAATATCGAGATTTTTATTGTATTTCACGTTCATTTACTACATAAATTTAAATACAAATTCATTGCCTTCAATTATGAAAACCCCACTTCGTTTGTGGATATACTTTTTTTTTGCAATCCTAATTACACATTGTATATGAGGAATAAGTAAATGTAAACAAAGTGTTGAAATGGATTCCATAAAATTGAGGTTAGTTTAATCACATCTCGTCAAACAATAAAATAAGGATCGATATTTTAATGTTTTAAATAAATATTAGTTAATGAATAAACTAATAGATAGCATAGAAACTAATTAATTACATCATAATTTTGAAATGTTAAGTTACTAAATGTAACCGAATGTTTTAATGCCCTTTCCCTACAGCAACAGTACTAGTAGTGTTTATGTAATTTTCATCTGAATTAATTAAAGTATTTCTGGAAATGTTCATTTACTAATTAAACTTTCCCCTTAGATACACATACTTAAATGTATATATAATATATAACGTCCCTAAAGCGGAAAACACTGAAAAGTGCTTATATTAAATGTTTAAAGTGAAGCTTAGGAATTTTTGAATAAGGTGTCAAATTATCTGTTAACGTTGAAATCTTGGTATTTACAACCTCACCGTGTTACCGATATGGTAGAGTTAAAGCTAAAGTTAAACAAGCTACAAACATAACCCTTCCCCAAATAGTTTCCTTGTATCATATTAGAGTAATTACAAAATCTGGCCACCGCGGCGCGAGGGATTGTTTTACCAGGGGGGTTTTATCCCACCCTTGTCTCCATGTAACATTTCAGACTAATACACCATGCCGCGCTCGTAGGTGGTTGAGACGCGCAGATTTGATTATCCCTGATGTTATTATGATTACAGCAGATTGTGCACCCGTATACATACCTTGTTTACAATTTGCAATATGCGGTTTCTGTCATCCATATACATATACGTGACAGAAATTGAACTCGAGTTTTGCAAATTCTCTCATAAAAATTAAAGCAGAGTTTTTCTAAATCACTGTGCAAAAAACAAATTAAAAATATCTATCTTCTAAATGAAGATGCAAATTAGGTTATTTACAAAAGTTAATTGGGAAAGTTTGAAAATAAGCTTTAAATAACACCTTTATAGTGGCATTTATTTTCTAATATGCATATTTTATCAAAAATTTCTCGCTGTTTATTAGTATTAAACGCATGCGCACTGAAACGCCATCTATTGATGACTGCAATATTAAAATTATCTTGCACCACAATTATAATCGCATTTTACGACTACGTTCTTACATCAATGTTCAAGTTCAATCGATTTAGTAGTAAATTCATGGAGATTTGAGATTCTGGTACTTGTAGATATCGTAATCTAGCTTTACGTTAAATTCTGAAAAAATTCGTTTCATTATTAATTCTGTGGCCCAATGACGATTAACCATTAATGCCATTGATTGGACGTACTATAAACAGTTTCATCTGTATATACTTGTTATTTGGTTATAAACCGTATGGTCTGTTTATGATTGATTAATAAAAATAAAAATCGGGATATCTGTACCTACTTACTAAGTTTTATTTTGTTTCTACAATAATATTTTAGTACCTTATCGATTGGATTTGTTATGTCCATATTTATTTTTTAATAACTCTGTTTTCAGCAGGTATTGTAAATATTTTTAATGTAACGTTTACTTAACGTGTATTTATTTAGTATTTACTCACAAAACATGGAAATTAAAATTATTATTTGTTAAATAATGCCGAATTAATTATCACTAATAGAAATGTCCAATTTATTTTTATTGCGCACAAATATTTATAATTATGGGTTACACAGTTACAGTAAATAATAGATAATTGTATTGATACACAAATACATGGATGAGTCTTATGAAAAATACAGGTCATACCTTGCAAACTACAATAGAAAGCAGTGATAGTTTTGGACAATTCGACAATTTGTATATCACCACTGTTTTGTGGGTTGCATATCGTGAGACATACTAAGTTTGAGTAATGATGGGTTTCGTTAGCCACGCCCATTTAAAATTCTTTAATGAAATTGATTATATCCTTTAGTGCGTCGTTAATGAACGATAGTGTTTGTTTAATTTCCTTTAGTGCAAAATTACAAGCGAACATATTCTAAAAAAATGAGTGTGGGAGTAAGAAAATGCTTCCGATTTAAGAAAATGCTTCATCCCCGCCCCTCAATTTGAATATTGCCGATTTACACAGTTTAGTTGCTAGTGTAGTGTAGTGAAATTAAAAGAAGTCGTGAGCGGAGTTGGCGAAATCTTCTTCCGTCCATTGTCAATATTCCCGGCGTACTAGGTTTAGTGCAGCGCTAGTGTAATTTTGCTTTTCGAAAATGCACCTCCGCCTAATTTGTTTAGTGCACGTCAGCGCATTTGAGATTGTCTGAACAGGTTAAAGCAGTCACGAATACTTAGGATGATCTATAGCGGAATATTAAATAGCCAAGAGATGCCTATGAACGGCTACCATAAAATTTTCCATTCCATAAGCGAGAGGAAAACTAGGGAGATCGTTTCAGAGTGTTGCAGCCGTGCAGAAGAATATGGATTGTAACCGTTTGGTACGACATATTGGTGATATTATGAATGAGGGTACCGAGTATTCATAGCAAAGGTTCGCCCGAAATGGTATCAACAAATGTGATTGTAATACCGATAATACAAAGAAAGAACTGAAACTTTTTTTCTATGTTCGAGGGCCTGTATATCAGTAGTTAAGGACGGGCCATTTATAAGATTAATCTCTCTTATTTCGTAGCTGACAGAAGATAGTCAACCCATGATATATTTGAAGATAGTTATTCGCAACATAGTAATAGAGTCTGGAAAGTTGAGATCTATGCTATTCATAAATACAGCAGGAAATGGTCGAGCTTTTTTGTCGGACACAAGGCAACGCTGAGTTTTATTAGGCTACATTGAATGTCTTTGATGATTGAAATTGCCATTTTAGTTTTAATGTCTTGATTTAAGATAGGATGGAGATTATAAGTAGATTGAGATGTACTACAATGAAGAGTGATGTCGCCAGCAAAGCAATCGACCGGGTTAGTCGTTGAAGAAATAAGATCATTTATGTATCGCAGAAAAAGTCTAGGCGCTTTAACTGATCCCTGTGGCACGCCCGTGTTAATGCCAACTTATTTTGAAAAAAGCCATCAACTACGACACGTATTAGTTTTTGATCAAGGAAACTAGAAACTCAGTTGATGAGCATATCACTTAACCCAAACAAAGTGAGTTTGGCAAGTAAACACTTATGCCTTTTGAAATCTCTAAAACGACAACTGTTTCACCGAATTGAAAGAAGATCACTTGTGGAACGACTCTGCCTAAACTCATATTGGTGGTCACTGAAGAGTTTGTTAGTTTCAAGGAAAGACAGCAGTTGCTGATTGATGGCTTTTTCCATGATTTTAGACAAACTGGAAGTGAAGGAAATTTCCGAGAAGACAATCAGGTCGAATAGAGCTTGGATAGGACTGGTGGGAACAGTTCTTTAAGACAATAGCTGGGATACTATCTGGGCCAGTCGTCTTATCGCGATCAAGTCTACTGATAATCGATTCTAGGAGCTTGTACCGAAAATGAATTGGTTTCATATCATATGAAGAAGAGTTGACTAGAGTCACATCTTTTCCAGAATCATTGAGAGACGAGTTTGATGCATATAAATCCACAAAAAGATTGTCTTTGTCAACAGAATCAGCAACTTCAGATCCGTCAAAAGATGTCATGGCGGAAATGAAGATGTGCCAAAGTTTTTACTAAAGACCAAATTGTTAGTCCAGCGTTAATAAACTTAAGATTTTTTGTTAGCGCTATGTTCCTTTTCAAAAAAGAAGTTGTGGGCGAGGTTGAATAAATGCGATCACTGTCCAATTTGAATATTTCGCGGGTACTGGGTTTAACCATTAGTTCAGTGTTAGTGCAATTTTGCTTTTCGCGGATGAAAGATAGAAGTCATAGTTTGGGTCGGTAAAATGCACCTCCGTCTAATTTGTTTATGGTTGCCGTGCTGGATTTAATCGTTAGTGCACTATAGCGCACTTGATATTGCTTTAAGTGCATGCGCGAGATGGGCGGTTGGTATAATGGTTTCCCGTCCAATTTAAATATTGTCGGCTCACTGGGTTTAAACGTTAGTGCCGCGTTAGTGCATATTACTATACTACGAATTTTGTTAGTATAATGTTGCTTTCGAATAATTAAAAGAAATAGTGGGTGAGGTTATAAAATGCTCCTCTGCTCATTTTAAATATTGTGAGGGCACTGGGTTTAATCGGTAATACAGCACTAGTATATGTTAGTATACTTAAAATTTTTGTTAGCGCTTGTATGCGCTGCACCGTTCGAAGTTTCTTTTGGAGAAATTGAAAGAAGCGTGGACGGGGTTGGGGAAATGGTTCCCATGCAATTTGGATATTTTTGGAAAACTAGTTTAATTACTAGTGCAGGATTAATGCACGTTAGTGCGCTTAAGAGTTTTCTTAGTGTACGTGTGTTTCGAGAAATTAAAGCGAAGTTGGCGAAATGCTCTCCCGCCCACTTTAAATATTGTCGAGACACTAGGTTTAATCGTTATTGCAGCGTTAGTGCTTGTTGTGCACTTAATATTTTTGTTAGCGCAATGTTGCTTTTCGAGAAATTAAAACAAGTCATATGCGGGGTTGGTTGTATGCGCTCAACCACCCAACTTGAAAAATTCCTGGGGTACTAGGTTTAACCGTTAGTGCAGCGTGGGTGCAATAAAAAAATCATAGGATGGATTGGTCAAATGCACATAGCCTATTTGTTTATGGTTACCGTACTGTTTTGAATCATTAGTGCACATTCGTGCACTTGAGATTGTCGTAATTTCAAAGTTTCTGTTCAAAATATTGAAAGAATCGTGGGTGGTGTTGGCGAAATAGTCCTCCATGCAATTTCGATATGTTTGGGGAACTAGTGTAACTACTACTGCAGGATTAGTGGACGTTAGTGCACTTAAGATTTTCCTTAGTATACTGTTTCGAGAAATTAAAGGAACACGTGGGCGAAGTTGGTGAAATGATCTCCCGCCCAATTTAAATGTTGTCGAGACATTGGGTTTAATCCTTATTGCTTGAATTTTAGTATTGGTCAAATTAAGCTTGAGCGGGAAAAGTGTCATCCCTTATGATGTCGTCATTTTAGTATAAAAGGAAATTAGAGGGTAGGAATAGTAAGTATTTATGTAGTACTCAGACAATTTTAAAATCGCGGCGTGAACCTAAGTACAGATTTCAGATATAATAATAACAAAATACAGTAGCTTAATATCGAGCTAGATATACCTACGTGCTATAAACTAAATAAACGATATGTGCAAACTTCCTTAAAATTGCTTTAGAAATGTAATTCAAGCATTCCAATTTATGAAAATGTGTCTATGACAGGTTTGTTAAAAGACACCGTCACTGCAAAAGAACCAAAGTGTAACACCAAAATTAATTAATTAATTGCTCATAATTTCTTATTCAACCATCGCTGGTTAGGCGCCGGGGAGAGGGGATATAATTATTACTGTGAAATGCAGCTGTTTTCCTTTATCTTAGTGCGAAGTTCCCACTTAAAGAAAGACGGGTTATAATTTATTCGTCTGCTATATATTTTAAATGCAGGACTTAAAAACGTATGTCGATTCTAAAGTCAAAGCGCATGACGTTGTCACATGTCTTCTTGGCTATTTAACCTCAAATTATTCGTCGCATTTCGTTTCGTATAATCGCATCGTGTTTTGTAGTTATAATAATTTATCTTTCGCTTCGTAATCTATTAGTTCCCATTGCATTTGTAAACAATTGTTTTTTTCAAAACTATTATTATTAATATTCACTATTACGAGGTAAGTTTATAATGCAAAATGTATTTCCAATTGATTGAATGCATTTATTTATTTTGCAGCAAATAATAATGTCATTAAAAGGTAAATCTTTAAAAAGCCAAACTCAAGTAATGTTAATGAATATACTGCATTATTTCGAGATGGAACGCGATAACGGGGGGGCAAGTTTACCTTTAACATCCATTATCCAGGTACGCTAATAATTTTCACTATTTAAATTTATATTTATGTAATATTATGTTGCAGCGAGCTGCTCTCGCATGCGGCATTTCCGAGGAAACTGTAACTCGGACAAAGGCAAGAATGGCTCTCGCATTTGAATCTGGGAAATCGGCGCCGGATTCACCGCAAAAACATAGGCTGCGTTTGAAGTCGAAGTCAGAGGATGTCGACGAATACGTGAAAAGCGTTTTGAAACGAAAAATTTACATTATGCATGCAACTGGTAAGTAATTCAAAAATTATTGTTGAAATGGAGTTAACCATTGTTTAATATTAGACTCACATATTACTATCGAAACACTCCAAACTGAACTTAAAGAAGATAAAATATTTACCTTCTGTAAAACGACTTTGAAACAATTGTTACACAAAATTGGTTTTGAATTCAAAGTTGACAATGGAAGAATGCGTTTAATGGAGCAGGTTCATATTGCTGGTACTCGAACAACATTTTTGCGAAAATATTTTGCTAATAAAAGTTTGTGAAATTAGTTACGATCCTGTCTTTTTGGATGAGACGTGGATTTTTAGTCGAGGAAGCGTTCGAAAATCATGGAATGATAATGATTTGAAAAGTACAAAAAACCAAGCACTAGGAGAAGGGAAACGGTAATTAAAATAGTTCGATCTGTTATAAATATTTTTAACCGAACAAATTTTAGTTTTATCGTACTGAGTGCTAGCAACAAGGATGGTTTTATACCTAATTTATGATTGATATTTTCCAGTAAAAGTAAAACAGCAGATTACCACGATAATATGAACGCTGATTTATTTCAAAAATGGTTTCAAGAACAGCTTTTACCAAATTTAGAAAAACCAAGTTTGATAATTCTTGACAATGCCAGTTGTTTGATAATTCTTGACAATGCCAGTTATCATTGTACATTAGTAGAAAAATTACCTTCAAGTAGTTGGAAGATTCCTCATTCGAATGATATGCTAAAAATGGAATTATTACAAATTGCCACGGATTTACAAGTTCCAAAAATATATGCAATTGATGAAATCGCTCATCAATGGGGACATCAAATTTTACATTTACCTCCATATCGCTGCCAATTCAACCCTATCGAGTTAATATGGGCAAACTGTAAACAGTATTACAACAAAAACGTTGGAAGACAGGGTTTCAGGGATGAGAATGTTTTATCGCTATGGAAGGATTCATTAAACCAAGTAACTGGAGAACTGTGGCAAAAGTGTATTTTACATGTTGAAAAGAAAATGAGCCAGTGGTGGGACATTCAAAAAAGAGCAGAGGAAATGGTAAAACCTCTAGTAATCAATGTCGGAGAGTCGAGTGAAGATGATAGTGAAAGTGAAGCTGATGACTTTTAATTATAAGATGTCCAATATTTGAATTTAAAGCAAAAATTAGAATCTTAGTTACTTTATAACATTGTAAAGAATTATTATATTTAACATATACCTCTGTAGCTGTACTTAGGTTTACATTCGTCGGCTAAAAATCATCCTCCGGAATTAACCAAACTTTTCGCACTTCATTCGGACACTGCCTACTGCTAACTAATTCGTTTCTTATTGGAAATTATTGATATAATTAATTTGTAAAATAGATCCAAAACGAAATTATGTTGATCCGGTATCGGTTCTGATAATCCTTTACAGTTGTACAATATATTTTTATCACATGACTACCCGTACAGACCTTAAACAAAATTCGACTTTATTTATACGAGTGGATGGGGATTTTTAAGACCTTTAGGATGCTAAATCCCGAGATATTCGAACAATAATTTTATTTAAATTTGACAGCGCGGCTTAAATTTGACAATAACCTAGAAACATTGACGATGTTTTGTTGGTATTCAAAATTACGTTTTTAAAATGTTAAACCGTGCTTTAGTAAAATATGAGTCATAAGACACCTCTCGCCGGCTCGACCATAGTTTGTTTGAATCTAGGATAGTTCAAGACGAGCTGTCCGCTAAATTTTCAGTTGCATTAGAACTTGTTTTGCAGCTCATTGACATTAAAGATAAATGTTCAGTACAATTTGATATGGGCAAGTAATTACGAGTTTACAAAAATTTGTAATTAACGTTCGAAATTGGTCTCACGATAAACAAATTAAAACCAAGCTTATTTCATATAAAATCATTAATTACATTCACACAGGTTACAGAATTAATATCAATTTACACCCTTGTAGTGTTTTTTCAGTTGTTTTAATGTTATTTGATTTATAGTACTAGCTTTGTAATAGTGTTTATTCATAATTAGTTTGTAACGTACCGCTTTTCTAACCCTTTAAAGGTTGAAAAGTGAATGGTTCTACGGGTTTACTTTAAGCGGTCAGTAATAACAAAAAAAGGAGACAGTAATGAGATGAAGCGGTCAGTAATGGACCACTTTCCAACCTGTGGGGGAGCTACTATCGATTTAAACTATCAAAGTCAAATTGACAACTTGCCAATTTTAATAAAGGGTCAAGAGTATGCAACCTTTTTCTCTCACGTGCGTAGATGGTGAGTGAACGCAAGCAATAGGTGGAAACAAACAACACGTTTTCTTTAATAAGCATATTTAATAAGTGAATTATTGATAACAAGTAACGACAGAACCAATAGAAAAATAGTAAGCATAATATTTATGTCTTCTCATTAAAGTAAAAATTAAAAGTCGCATTGTCACGACCTTCAATATTAAACGAGAAGCCGTGATGGATGTGTTCCAAAATTTTTTTGGACTGTATAATATTGCTTGTTCTTTAATTGTGAATAAAATCGTATACAAACCTTGGCAAAAGTACCATTCCCCTATCTCGAGAACTAGTTCACCTCGAGGCTTCGCCCCTCGGTGAACTATACTTCTCTCGGCAGGAATGGAACACTTTCCGCCTCGGTATGTAATTTACTATTATTGTACACATGGGGTAATTCATTACATTTACAGAAGCATGCCCATTATTGTTTGCACTATTGTGAATTCCAGAATTGTTGTGACTATTTTTAGAAAATTTACTTAACGATCGTTTATTCATTATTTCGGGTAAATTTTATGAGCTTATTTAAACAAAGTTTAACGCACCTTTTGAAATTTAAAGTGAACATAACGAATTTTGAGATTGAAATTATGTTAGTAATTTACCGAGTGGGAGTATTCTTATTTTCGACGATCAATCAAGATTTTTAACATCTACCCCAAAGACCTTTTATCAATCGTAGTGGCGCCTGTGACATTACTTATTGATTATGTACAAGGTTTTGCTGGTAGTGTAGCGCTAGTGGACTCACGATTTTTAATAATGAAATGCTGCTTTTCGAG
The DNA here is from genome assembly GCA_036346205.1 of Vesta saturnalis. NCBI lineage: Eukaryota > Metazoa > Arthropoda > Insecta > Coleoptera > Lampyridae > Vesta > Vesta saturnalis. Next base: position 2,163,878 of record JARFJB010000664.1, read on the forward strand.
AAATTAAAAGTAGTGGGCGCGTTTTGCGAAATGGTCCCCCGTCCAATTTGAATGTTACCGGGGCACTAGGTTCAATAGTTGGGGTGGAGTTAGTGTAGGGTAGTGCACATAAATACCCTGCCTAATTTGAATATTCTGAGGTACTAAGTTTAACCGTTAGTGCAACGTTAGTGCAATTTTGTGGATTGAGTCATAGACTGGCTTTCCTAAATGCACCCCCCCCTCCTCCCCAATTTTAGTGTCGCCGGGATAATAGTCGGCATAATCGCTATTGCAGCAATAGAACCATGACTCAAGGAAATTTAATTGTAATGTGTTTGTAATTTGTTTCCTTGCGTCTTTTTATTTCAAGATACGGAAACCAGATTTAAGATGCAAGAACGGAGATTCAGGGCCAATTTTGTTGAAACCATCTACATACTGTCAAGTGGACCATATATGCAGAAACAAGATTTAAAATGTTGAATTCAGCGAAAAGATCTTCAGCCAAAAAGGTACACGAAGATTTTCCTTGCATAAAGGTACTCTTTTTCTCTCACCGACTTCGAGAAAAACGGCTCTAAATGATTCGATCTATGTTCTTTTTCATCATTTTCGTTAATTTTTTCAACAAAAACCCAGTTATTTTTGAAAGCATCACTGTTAATATGAAAATTAAATCTTGAAACGTTCGGAATCATTTTTCTCGAAATCGGCGAGGTTTAGAGTTTCGGAGTACAAGATCCTATATTTAAGAAAGAACTTCAAAAACTCTTAAGTTAATCCACAAATTTGAGAAAATGTCAGTGGCATTCAAATTAGGGTTGTTGATGTATCCGACTACTGTAGAAAGTACGCCACTGGAATATTTTTGAGATACGACAATTACATCAAAATTTAGCTGTATCCTGCAATCTCGCGTTTTTGAATCATATCGTTATTGAATTACCACAAAAAAAGGTATTTTTTTCTCAACTAGAACACCCTGTTTTTCTGAAATGAAGAGTTAGGACTCTCTCTTTTGAAATTGAAATTGAAATCGAAATCGAAATCGAAATCGAAATCGAATTCGAGACCGAGACCGAGCCCGAGACCGTGACCGAGACAAACTGAGACTGAGACTGAGACTGGAACTGAGACGGAGACTGAGAATGAGACTGAGACTGAGACTGAGACTGAGACTGAGACTGAGACTGAGACAGAGACTGAGACTGAGACTGAGACTGAGACTAAGACTAAGAATGAGACTGAGCCAGAACGAGACAGACTGAAACTAAGACTGAGACTGAGACTGAAACCGAGACCGAGACCGAGACTGAGACTGATACTGAGACTGAGACTGAGACTGAGACTGAGACTGAGACTGAGACTGAGACTGAGGCTGAGATTGAGGTAGCGGTTGAGATTGACATTAAGATTGACAGTGAGATTGAGATTGAGATTGGAATTGGGATTCGGATTCGGATACGGATTGGGATTGGTATTTAGATCGGGATTTGGATTGGTATTTGACGCGGTTTTTCTACCATAACATTTTGCTGGGGTGAGTGCACACCCAGTTAATTTCTGTTTTTAGGTTAAACTTCTAAGAAGCAATATGCACCCATTAAATTAAACCAAAAGCCAACGATATTATATCCAAAACTTTTACACCTACTCAAAAGCAACTTGGCAATCATTTTTTGAAAACAAATAACGTAATTATTAACGTAAATATTAAATTTCACGTTGACATTCAAGGAGGTTATGCTTAAGTGACGCGCGCTGTTTCGTTTCATCGAATTATATCGATTATATGTATGAAGGTTCCAACCAAAATGCATTGATAGCGCACCGCATATATTAGAGATTATTTAATTAATGCCCTGAGATGCATTTTCTGCAAATTCTCATACTTTAGAACATTTTTCGGGATTTTGTAGGATTAAAACAAAGAACTGTCGATATTATCAAACAAGAGAATTAATTTTAACTAAACTTTTTTTTGCGTTTGTTTAAAAGTAAACTGTCAGAAAGTTGACGTGACGTAGCATTTTAGTTTAAACGTTAAAGTTATTTAAGCGTAAATATTAAACAAGTTCGTGCTTGAGAGAATCGATTACTGCCCATGTTTCTCTTTAAATTTTAATGGTCTGTGGATCTATTACCGGAAAGGTATCATAATACACTATTAAAATGGCGCTTTTCGTACATTTTTTAACTGTATTTCGAGCATAACATTAAATTTTTAATATTTTTACTTTTACGGGAAATTCAATAAACGTTAAAAGGGCTGTTTTATTATGCATTCGTCATGATTTTCTCCAAAATAATAATTTAACAGCTTCACAATGATATACTATAGTAAAATTAATAAGCAGACATTTTGTTGTGCATAATCAATTTTGATACCTTCAAAGCGAAGTTATTACCATTGTTATGTTCCAATTGAAGGATGAGGTGAATAGAGTTTAGAGTCTATTTGTCTAGAGAGGTTATTGAACCATTAAAGTCACAAATAATATCTTGATTGTCGCTAAATTAAATTGTATTTAAACATACTTACGGAGTAATTACATGCATTTACTGTATTTACTTCAAGCTCAATTTTATGGAAATTCGAGATGATGTTAATACGTTTAAAAAAAAACAAAATTCCGTAGTCGTATTATAAACGATTATACAATCTTCCATTTCCAACGAGCATTTCTTCATATAATCGGGTTTAGTTTTAAATGTTTCTAAAAGAGCTAAAGGAATATATTAAATGTCGCAATTACTAGGTATAACGTATACAAAAATCCGTGAAACAGTAAAGATAGAACAGTTGCGCGCTGCTAGTGATGGAATTGATGCACAACGTTAGTGTTAAAAGTACCTAAAGGTCATCCCGATGCATGAAATTTTGTTTTCTCCGTTTTACGTCTATAACAAACTAAAACATAACTTCCTTTCGTAATCCAACTTAAACAAAGAGAAATTTTCGTTTATACAACAAAAATATAAGCTTGCACCACGGCCCATAGTTCAGTACTGATGAAACTTACTGTAGATTGAGAGAGCTCTTTTCTTTATCAGGTCGTAAGCGAGGCATCCATAGTAATCAGTTTAGCAAGCCAGACACCACTCATTTTAGGTTAATAATTAAAATACAACAAAAATGAGAATGTTCTACCGTGTGTCCCGATTTCTTTGTTTTAGTTGTTTTTTAAAGATATCTTTGTTTTTATCAAAGACAGAAGTTTGCAGTTTTTACATCCGCGTACTACTTTGCTGATCTAAATTTCATGGCGAAATCGAAAATTTAGTATCTTCTTTTGTTTTCGACTTATAGCCAACCGTCGATATTTCTACACATCTTTTCAAGGTCTTATACCTTGCTTAATACTATATTTAGTCAACGGTACTTATACCGGGTGTTACAAAAAAGTAGGCCAATCCGTTAACCACATATTCTTTGGTACAAAATAAGGGGACTTTTCTTATGTCACTTTTCATTTGAACGCTTCCTTTTCGATATACAGGGTGTCAAACTTCACTTTTTAAAAGTGCATTTTTTATTATCTCTGGCGTTTTTTAAGATATCGTTTTCAAATTTGGTACAAATCTTACTTTTTTCTAAGTGCACCTTCTGTATGATTTTAAGTAAAAAATTCAAAGAACTAATAGTAAAATAAGAGGGGTGTGGTAACCTTTAACCCCCCATTTTTTTCTGACGACCGCCTATGAACGTCGCATCCATTTTTTGTAGTCGTTTGATGATTTATCTAACTTTTTTGGCTTTTGTAAACTTTTGATTTGATGCTTCCTTTATGACATACTTTCAGTTATTCGACTAGGTGTTGCGATTTTTTTAACAATTTTTTTATTTTATTAATCAGAATAAATTCATAATAATAACTTAAAACAATCAATTGTGCTAATAAGTATAATACAAAGTTGGATGCAAATAATTAAATGAAATGTTCGATGTGTCCACCGCCTTCGCGAATGCACTTTCTGGCTCTTTTTATAACTGAAAACCGAATATTTTGGAAAATATTCGGTTTCAATCTAAATACCTCTTCACCTTCTGCGATGCGATCCCTCAATTGATTTTGATTTATTACTGGAACCGTATAAACAAAATCTTTCATGAATCCCCAAAAACTGAAGGCCAGTGGATTTAAGTCGGGGGAACGAGATGGCCAATGAATAGGCGCATCCTGTCCCCGACCAATCCAGTGATTAGGGAAATATTGATTCAAGTGGTTCGAACATTATTGCCATAATGTGGCGGAGCTCCGTCAAGTTGAAACCACATATTTTGACGAATCGAATAGGTACGTCATCAAGTAAATTTGTAAACTCATTTTGTAAAGTTTGGTGACAAAAATACCGGATCTAAGAGAAAATTGTCTAAAATTCCTGCCCACACGATTACTTTAACATTTCCTTGATGACTGGTCTCTACAAGAGCTCTTGGATTTTCTTCTGCCCAAACATGGGTGTTGTGGATATTCGTTATACCATTTCGCGTAAAGGCAGCTTCATCCGAAAATAAAATGGATCTAACAAACCGGCGGTTACTGTTATTTTCATTACAGAGCCAGTTGTAAAAGATGTTTCTTGCCTGAAAATCTTGCGGCAATAAGTTCTGTACTCTATGCACATGATATGGATGTAATGAGTGACGTTTTAAAATTCTATGCACGTCTGTCGAATTTATATCATTTCCAATCTGTCGAGCTATAATCCTAGTACTAGTACTCGGATTTTGTTCAACTATTTGCAAAATTTATTCCTCTTGATTTGGTGTAATTTTACGTGGCCGTCCACATGTTCCTATTCGTTGTTTGTAACGGTACTTTTGCATAATATAAAATTCAAAAAGGCCGCTCAAAACAGTGTTTAAATTTTAATAAATTCAAGGTAAACTAAAATATAACTAAAGCAGTTCTGATAAGAAGAATTGAGAACAACCTTGACATTGCCAATAAAATAGGTACACATAATTTTGGATTTCTAAAATTTTTTAATTAATCAAGCATTAATATATAATTAATATATACGATTTTGTTTAAGAACAAAACAATAATGTCAAGTAAGTAAATATTTTTGAACATATGTAAGACTATGCGAATTCTTGATATTTCAGATTATTATGCCATGCGAACGCAAATTTAACTAAATTTATTGTATTCATAAATTTAATCTTTAAAACCAATCAACAATTGGTAAGTAAGACTGAAAGTAAGCCAAGAGTTTAATTGGTAAATTTTAACAATTTTTAGGGTTTTTTTATATGAAGCAACATTCATTAAATAAAAGATTTGTCTTCAGAACAAACTGGCAATAGCACTGCAACAAGTTCCATTAACGGTCCAACTTGGCCACATAAAAAAACAGGGTTGTTTAACATCTCAAGTCCTAAAAATAAATAAAAGGATAAAAACAAGGAGTTGCCTATGTAAGGTCAGATATTTCATTTCATCACCATCATACATACAATTTACATATTATAAAATTATCAATACCGACTACTGTGAGAGATCTCCGGTTACACTCACATAACCATCTCGTCATACCTCACTCATGCATTTTTCCTACAATTAAATTAATAACATTTGTATTTAATGTTGATATTAGTTGTAATAGTTTCATTTAATCATTAAATCACTAAGCCACCTTCATAGTTTTCATTTATTAGTGGTTCATATTATTATTGTCACGGATAAGGCTAATTACAACATACACCCATTACATCTTGCTAAAGCCTTGGCGCCCTTCACACTTCTCATGTTCTCCGGTGTAAAGCCGAGCGAATGGGTATCAGTCCAACTTGATAGTATGTACCATTGCCATACAAAAAAAAAAAGGGAGTTCAAATCTCAGTATTAACACGAACCGAAATGAAGGCTGAAAATCAAGTACCTCATTGCTTACCAGTTGTTTTCAAAACCAAAGGTTATAAATATTTGACGCCTACTAACGTGGGACCCGACCTGAAAATTTAGTAAAGTAATTTAATGCATAGTATTTACTTACTTATCTACATTATTTATTATCTTAAACATCATTTTCTTAATTAATTTTAATAATAACATAATTTAATAGTAAGGTTAGTTTCATTATTTAGATAAGCATGTGTAAAACAAGTATAATGTGGGCATCGAAAGTATGAGTGATACCAACATAAACATTTCCATTACCAATCGCTAAACATTTTTGAATTTTATATGAATGTATTATTTAAATTGTACCTATTAATTTAAAAATTAGCATTGGGAAAGTATTGATAATTGAATGTAACTTTATATTTATATACTGCTACGAATTGTGGTATATTATTTGTTTATTTATGTTTTACAATTTCAAGAAAGTTATTTAAAATTAGTGTTGATTTCTGAATTCGCTTCATTTGATTAAAGTTATAAATATGAATGTCGACCGCCTTCTTAGTGATGAACTTGATTATGAGTTAAGAATACGTGGTTGCTACTTATTAACCACAGTCGATGTAAAACGAAAAAAATTAAGAGAAATTCTTGCGAGAAATTCAGAATTCAATTTATCTAGTATTGATCCATATTCAGAAATAAATATATGCCAATCTAAACTAAATGATTTAGTACAAAAATACTAAATTTTGATAAAACTAATGCGTGTAATGAATATAATAAAATTTCATCTCGACTGACACATTTAAACGGTCGAATTGAATTTATTCCTTCAGTTAATGAGGAAATTAAAAATTTAAGACTGCTGTTTCGTCCACTATTGAGAGCGCTTTTCGTACTTTAAATGAGCATTATTCATTCGTTGTAAATAAAAAGAAATTAGTCTCATAGATTTAGAACCAGAGAATTTGAGAGAACTAGATCAAGAGGAAAAGTCTATTTCTAATTTAAATAATAACAATCACAATTTAAAGGATGTAATAGAAAGTTTGAATGTGTCTTACGCACAAATCATTAATACGACTTCTAATTCAAATTTTGCTAATAGAATCGATGATTTAAATCTTGAACAATCCTATCTCCCAACTTCTACTAGCCGATTTCAGTCACTCCTATTAATTCTCAATTACCTCTTGAAATCAATCCACCTCCAGTAAGTTTGAAAACACCAAATTTATTGGATGTTGATTACCATCTGCCTTATGGTATTGAGAAATTATCTCTTAGTAAGCCAAATTTTGAGACAAGTCATTTGTCACCATTTGCAATAAATTATGATCCTAATCCCAATAATCAAAATCACCCAACCAGAAAGGTACCAACGGAAAGTATTTCCAATCAATGCCAACCTCAACCATTAATTTTACAAGAATCGTGTAATCATCAATTTTCTAGACAATACTTATCCTCTTGGCGAATAACTTTTGATGGAAAAGGTGAAAACCTAGGACAGTTTTGGATAGGATTGTAGAAATAAGCACAGCGAGAAATATATCTAAGGTCCAATTATTTAGATCGTCTGTAGAATTATTTACGGGAGATGCCCTTATTTGGTATCGAGCCAATAAGAATTCTTTGTATAGTTGGGATGATCTAGTATTAAAACTTAAATCTGATTTCTTACCACCAGATTATTTAAACTCTTTGTGGGACGAAATTCGTAACAGAACACAAGGCCCTGACGAAAAGGTCGTAATATTTATATCCATCATGGAAGGTCTGTTTAGTCGGTTGCCATTTTATCCAACCGAAAGCGTAAAAATAGAACAAATCAGGAGAAATCTTCGACCTGATTATCAAAAACAACTCGCTCTATTAAAATTTTCTGATGTCAAAACCTTAACAATTGCCTGTAAAGCTATCGAAGATGCCGTTTATCAAGGCAGTCGCTTCAAAATCCCTCTCTTACTTCTCATGCTTTTGAAGCAGACCTTGCTTATAAAGGTGCAACTAATAAGCGTCACGTTTATAATATAGAGGCTCAGGCTAATATAAATCAATTTTAACAAAACTTATGTACCTAAGTGTTTTAATTGCGGAGCTTTTGACCATAAATTTCCTGTGCGAGAACCACGAAGAAATTTTGTTTTAAATGTGGCTTGCCAAATTTTACAACTAAAACGTGTACCAGGTGTGCATCAAAAAACGATACTATCGGACCTGTTGTGTCAACAAATGGGCCCGAAAGCAATCTACAGTAAATGTTGACATTCGAATGGATTGGCTTCCTTGGTTAAGAACTGTTCGCAAATTCTATAAAAGATGATTAAGAAACCCATTTCTCCACTTTTGAATACAGCCCTTATGACAATAGGCCATATATCACTGCCTTTATAAAAACAATTCCTATTAGAGCCATGATAGATTCGGGTGCCAATTCCTCAGTTATTGGTAACGATGGTTTACAAATTCTAAAACGATTAAACGTAAACTTCCAAAACTCATTCGGTATTGCTACTACTGCAGATGGTGCATCACAAGAGATCATTGGGAAAGTCACTCTACCAATTAGTTTGAATAAAAGTGATATGAAAGAGGTAGAATTTATCGTTGTTCCTTCAATTCCGAATCCATTTATTTTCGGGTAAACTTCTGCGAAATTTTTAATCTGATATTAGATTTTAAAACAAAACAATACATCCCTAATATTGGTGCAATCAATCATCTTTGTACTACTGATAGTTTAACACCAGATCAACATAAAGGCTTGAAACTATAAAACAACAATTTATAGATTTAAGCAATAGACCTTTAGGAAGAACATCTCTTATGGAATTTGATATTGAACTAACTGATACTAAGCCATTCAAACAAAAAACAGTACCAGCTTTCACCCGCCATGCAAGAACATTTAAATACCGAAATTGACCGCATGATCGAGCTTGACATTATCGAACCATCAAAAAGTGACTATTCTTCCCCTATGCTTTTAGTGAAAAAATCTAACGGTGAATATCGTGCTTGTTTTGACGGTAGACGTCTCAATGCAGTCACAAAATCTGATAGCTATCCTCTGCCTTTAATTAGACAAATACTAGATAGTCTAAATAACGCCAAATTTATTTCGTCTATTGATCTGCGTAGTGCTTTTGGCAGATACCCTTAGCCGAACGTTCTAAAGAGTACACCGCCTTTCCGTAAGTGGACGCGGTCTTTTCACTTTAAAGTCATGCCTTTCGGGCTAAAAAATGCTGCACTCGCTCAACAGAGACTCATGGACAAGCTGTTTGGTCCTAAATACACTAGTCGCGTCTTCCCTTACTTAGACGACTTATTATTAGTTAGTCCGGACCCCGAGTCACATTTAAATTTGTTGGAACAAGTTTTGGAAACATTAAAATTGCCGGCCTGACTGTCCGTTTCGATAAATGCCAGTTTGCAAACCTCAACTTAAGTACTTGGGCTACGTAATAGATCAATATGGTCTTCGAACAGACCCAGAAAAACAAACGCTATTGAGCGATTTATTAGCCTACAACTACTACTCAAGTGAAACGCTTCCTGGGTATTTCATCATGGTATAGACGGTTTATCAAAGGTTTTGCAGATGTGGTGGCTCCTCTTAATGACCTTTTAAAGGGGCGTAAAAAGGACAAAGGGATTGTGTGGAATGAAGAAGCTGAAAAATCTTTTAACTTAATTAAAAACTGTTAGTATCTTCGCCAATTCTAGTACCGCCGGATTTCTAAAATCTTTCACGATTCAGTGCGATAGCTCTGATCGCGGTTTAGGTGGTGTACTTACCCAGACTATAGATGGTGAAGAAAAAGTCATTGCCTATGCCAGTCGCTCTCTAACAAAGTCAGAGAGAAACTACACGTGCACGGAACGCGAATGCTTAGCCGTTATATTTTCTATAGAAAATTTCGACCTTATGTAGAGGGTACACACTTTCAGGTTGTCACTGACCATTATTCTCTATTGTGGCTTAACAGATTAAAAGATCCAACCGGGAGACTGTCGCGTTGGTCAGTTAAGTTAGCACAGTTCGACTTCAAGTTAGAACATCGTAAGGAAAATTGAATGTTGTCCCAGATGTATTATCGCGTGATATAAAAATGACATTAACATAGTAACGTTTGGTTTGAATGAGTTTGATGATTGGTACAATTCCATGATAGAACAATTAAGTCAAATCCTAAAATTATCCTTTATGGCGCATGGAAGAAAATAAAATCTTGAAATTAATTGGATCTGAAAATAACGGTACGCCCTCTTGGAAAATAGTAGTACCTCTTTCTAAGCGTAATGATGTGTTGAAAGAAAACCATGACAATTCTCTTGCTGCACATTTCGGTATATATAAAACTTATAAAGAATCTCACAGTTATACTACTGGCACGTATGAAAAAGATATTGCTAAATATGTCAGAAATTGCACAATTTGTTTGTCACACAAATCACCTAACACTGCCCTGCCGGACTTATGGGTAGCTATAAAATGTTTCAGTGCCTTTTCAAGTTATTTCACTTGATATTATGGGACCGCTTCAAAAGTCTAAAGGAAACCAATATATACTAGTTGTCTGCGATTGGTTTCCAAATACGTTGTTAGCTTTCCTTTGCGTAAAGCCATCGCTAAAAAATTTGCGACTTGGTTGAGAATCATATTTTCCTGGTATTCGGTGTACCGCAAACAATTATGTGCGATAACGGAGTTCAATTTAAATCAAAGAATTTAAAATTTAATTAAACAGTACAATGTTCAGAAATTATGGTTTAATGCATTATACCATCCCAGGTAAACCCACGAAGAGGGTAAATCGTACTCAAAACCGCCTTGAAATCTTATATTACCGACAATCAGAGAAATGGGATGTAGAAATACATAAGTCTGCCAAGCTATCCGTACAGCAGTACATGAGGTAACTAACTTAGCACCTTCCTATATTAATTTTGGCCGGTACGTACCTTTGTCGAGATTACTACGGTAATAATTTCTCTAACGAGTTTAAAATTGATAATAGGGAACCTTATGTGAATAAGTTACACAAGTTTTCTGACCTATATAATGACATAAAGAAACGGTTAATTAAGGCTTATCAGAAAATTCTCATACGTACAATTTACGCCGTCGTGCTGTGGAACTGTATGAAGGTGACGTGGTTTGGAAAAAAATTATACTCAATCTAACGCCGCTAGTTTCTATTCATATAAATTGTCACCCAAATATATTCGTTGTTTAATTACAAGGAAAATTTCGCCCTTATCTATGAACTTGAGGATGAAAAGGGCACGAATTTAGCCGCTGGCATATAAAGGATATTAAGTGCAATCCGACAGTGTAAAAAAATTGTTATAATTATCAATAATATCCTATATCTTGTTAAGATCATTACCCGTGGGAGGTCGGGGAGTTCTGTATTAAGTATTTGAAGGCCAGAATAGCTTCCCGTGGCTCATTATTATGTCGCTTCGGTAGGAATCCGAAAAAAAAACATTCTTAGCTTATTCCATCACCAGTTCATTAACATAACAACATCTGAATAGTAATTATGGCACTAGTTTCATAAATTGAAATTCGTATATTTAAATATTTCTTTTGACATTCACCTAATAATATAGATAAACAATATCTTTCTTTATTATAATTAAATATCTTTCTTTGTTTTATGCAACGATTTTAGTCAACTCGTGACTTACTGACTTTATGGTTTGGACGTTGTTCAAAGTTGAATACCACTATGGTGATCTTGTAAATAGTTTTGTTCCTTATATTAGAATAAGTTAAATTTGTGGTTTAGCCACAGCGAATTTTTAAAGAGTTTCTTTGGGACAAATAGCTCTCAGGTAAGTGACTTTTAAAATTTTGCGCGTAATTTAGTTAAGTTTGTACATTTCAAACATATATATTTCCATGGGTGAGTCCATGAGACAATTCGATATTTCTTTGGGAAAATATTAATTATAATTTCTCAGATCAAAAAATAATTTGAGTTCGCAGTTAGTTATAGATAGGATTAAGATTTTAATGGGAAGACCATTGGTTGTTAGAAGAAGTCTTATTTGGGAATACATTGACCTTTTCTCAGTTTTAGAAAGTTTTTCTTTACAACTAATTTAGTTAAGCTTCGGTATAAATAATACTTTATTTTAGGTAGGTACTGTAATATTAGGAAGTGTTTAAGTATGATTGAACATGCTGTTCTGTTTAAACCAATTAAAGTCAGTAACACAACATTTTATTTAAGAACCCGTTATTTTAGTCATGAGAAAAATAAATAAATAGTTTTTTATTATTTTCAATTTCAGAAGTGGCGAATTCTAATCAATATTTTTCTTCAAAAAAAAAAAAAAAAAAAAAAAAATGTATATACATGGCTAACTGAAGTAATCATTTTGGAGTAAAAATCGAATGAGGTTTCATTCAATTTTAATGAGGTAATGAGTGTAACGGTACTTTTGCATAATATAAAATTCAAAAAGGCCGCTCAAAACAGTGTTTAAATTTTAATAAATTCAAGGTAAACTAAAATATAACTAAAGCAGTTCTGATAAGAAGAATTGAGAACAACCTTGACATTGCCAATAAAATAGGTACACATAATTTTGGATTTCTAAAATTTTTTAATTAATCAAGCATTAATATATAATTAATATATACGATTTTGTTTAAGAACAAAACAATAATGTCAAGTAAGTAAATATTTTTTGAACATATGTAAGACTATGGAATTCTTGATATTTCAGATTATTATGCCATGCGAACGCAAATTTAACTAAATTTATTGTATTCATAAATTTAATCTTTAAAACCAATCAACAATTGGTAAGTAAGACTGAAAGTAAGCCAAGAGTTTAATTGGTAATTTTTAACAATTTTTAGGGTTTTTTTTTTATATGAAGCAACATTCATTAAATAAAAGGATTTGTCTTCAGAACAAACTGGCAATAGCACTGCAACAAGTTCCATTAACAGTCCAACTTGGCCACATAAAAAAACAGGGTTGTTTAACATCTCAAGTCCTAAAAATAAATAAAAGGATAAAAACAAGGAGTTGCCTATGTAAGGTCAGATATTTCATTTCATCACCATCATACATACACAATTTACATATTATAAAATTATCAATACCGACTACTGTGAGAGATCTCCGGTTACACTCACATAACCATCTCGTCATACCTCACTCATGCATTTTTCCTACAATTAAATTAATAACATTTGTATTTAATGTTGATATGTAGTTTAATAGTTTCATTTAATCATTAAATCACTAAGCCACCTTCATAGTTTTCATTTATTAGTGGTTCATATTATTATTGTCACGGATAAGGCTAATTACAACATACACCCATTACATCTTGCTAAAGCCTTGGCGCCCTTCACACTTCTCATGTTCTCCGGTGTAAAGCCGAGCGAATGGGGTATCAGTCCAACTTGATAGTATGTACCATTGCCATACAAAAAAAAAAAAAGGGAGTTCAAATCTCAGTATTAACACGAACCGAAATGAAGGCTGAAAATCAAGTACCTCATTGCTTACCAGTTGTTTTTCAAAACCAAAGGTTATATGTTGTTTGAATTTTCTAGTGTTTCTTAAGCGGTGTACTAAACTTAAGAAAAATTTCCTTTTTGGGTTATACCGATTCGGATACATTTCTGCATAACGCCTTGAAGCTAAACTAGCATTAGAATCACATTTTCCTAAAGTGAGAGTGATTATTCAAAATGTATAATCTAGAGATTTTATTTGAAATCTTACCCATAATTAAAATCATATCAGTCATTTCAGAAAATTCTCTCTATTGGCCATACCTTATTATTCAGTTTAACGTTTGAACTCAATAGTCGTTCGAAATTTTTACAGCGATTAATTTGACAAACATTTCACAAGACGTATAAAAAATATTAGGTTTTCAATTATTTAAAAAAATAAAAAGGTGCAATAGCGAAGGCTGTGGACGCATCGAACATTTAATTTAATTATTTGCATCCAACTTCGTATTATAATTATTAGCACAATTGATTGTTTTAAGTTATTATTATGAATTTATTCTGATTAATAAAATAAAAAAATTGTTAAAAAAATCGCAACACCTAGTCGAATAACTAAAAGTATGTCATAAAGGAAGCATCAAATCAAAAGTTTACAAGAGCCAAAAAAGTTAGATAAATCATCAAACTACTATAAAAAATAGATTCGACGTTCATAGGCGTTCGTCAGAAAAAAATGGGGGGTTAAAGGTTACAACACCCCTCTTATTTTTCTATTAGTTCTTTGAATTTTTTACAAAAGGTGCACTTAGAAAAGAGTAAGATTTGTACCAAATTTGAAAACGATATCTTAAAACGCACCAGAGATAATAAAAAAATACACTTCTAAAAAGTGAAGTTCACACCCTGTATATCGAAAAGGAAGCGTTCAAATGAAAAGTGACATAAGAAAAGTCCCCTTGTTTTGTCCCAAAGAATATGTGGTTAACGGATTGGCCTACTTTTTTGTAACACCCTGTATATTGCAAAGTGTCGAATTCAGTGGCGTGTTTAGAATTTTTCGATGGGGTGCCGTTTTGGAGTAATAATGTAAACTTGCATTTTTTAAATGGGAATCATAGTTGGCTTGTCAACCGTCGACTATATCTATGTTGAATATTCCTGCCCTAGTTATGTGGGTTTTATCAGACCAAATTGTGGTAGTTCTTGGCACTTTTGTAAAAACCATTGACAGAAATTAATTCGCCTCTCGGAATCGCCAAGATTTAGTTGGTGTGAAATTCGAATTTTATAAGGATAATACTTATGACGTTTCAATATCTTGGATACCCTTGTTTTTGAAACTCCAATTTCTGCCTCAACTTCTCTACAAATAACCCTTGGATTTGATTCAACAATCGCCAAAACATTAATTTCTTCGTTTTCTTGATTTTCTATTTCATTCATTTTTCTACCCTTAGGTTTACCAAAGGACCCGAAATTAATGAGATTGTTTTGTAACCTTACTTACTTACTTACTTGGCTGACACCGTTCAGGATACCTACAATAAGTAATATTTTAAGTATTTTGTTACGTGTTTAATTGGAAAACGTTTCTTTTTGATAACGTTCGTCATTTTGTCAAATTTACTTACTAAAAACAGCAATTTATTCTTAGGTTGAATGCTTCCAATTCATTATTTCGTAAATTTTTACGCATCTGTAATTGCATTTAAATTAACGTATGTAACTTTCATACGCATCTTTTATTTAGTTAAAATCAGTCAAATTTAATACCTTCAGCGACATATCTAAGATTTCGGATCATTTAATATAAAGCAGTTAAAAAGAAACCTGGGATCTTTTAGGGTCAAATAATACATATACATATAATAAATATATATTTTCTACACATTTTAACTTTTGGCAACAATGATTAAATACAAATTTTTCTCAAGTTTGTAAAATTGATTTTTAAGGTGTTGGCCAATTTTTCTTTCTTCCTTTTTAAGAACACCCTTGATGGAGGATGTTGAGTTTCTTGAGAATTTTTCGTTTCTGGTTCTGGATGCTGAAGCATAATTTTTTTTGGGAAATTCTCACTTAAAGTAATACTTGGTTAAGTAAAAGTATTACTAACGCTTTTAAAAGGCGAATATAATTGAAATTATTCATTCGTCCACATCTTCGGTAAGTGGCACATGTTTCGATAACCTCATGGCAATTAAAATTGGTTTCAGGTTTTCGAATATAAAAGCATTCAATACTAATTCTTTACATCTATAGACACTTCAATCGAAATTACGTTGTCACCTGTAAGAGGTATGAACGGTCATAATTACTTAAACATCGTACTTATATTTACCTTCTTTTAGTATCTTCGCACTACCTACATTGCTAACGTCACTCCTTCCTAAGTTTTCTGCTCATATTTTACTGTTACGTTACATCCAAAATATATGGTTACCACTGGAAGGCATAAGAGCCTTGCTGACATCCATAACGTGAAGGTTGCTAGAAGATCATTGGAATAGTACCCGAAATTTGCAAGATCAAATAACTAATAGTTTCAACAATAAAGGTCAGATTTTTTTTTCTTTGTCAGCTGGTTACACGATTGTGTGTTTCCAAATTTCAATTACACCTAGGAGATTCTTAGTAGGGTAGAAAAATGAATGAAATAGAAAATCGAGAAAACGAAGAAATTAATGTTTTGGCGATTGTTGAATCAAATCCAAGGGTTTCTTGTAGAGAAGTTGAGGCAGAAATTTGAGTTTCAAAAACAAGGGTATCCAAGATATTGAAACGTCATAAGTATTATCCTTATAAAATTCGAATTTCACACCAACTAAACCCTGGCGATTCCGAGAGGCGAATTAATTTCTGTCAATGGTTTTTACAAAAGTGCCAAGAACTACCACAATTTGGTATATATATATATATATATATATATATATATTTTCACTAATTCAGTTTTGAATATTTTGCACTCAATCACAAGTAAAACTTTAATTGAATCATTAATAGTGACTTGATATACCGCACCCGAACAGTTTTAGCTTCCATTTTGACCTAATTAATCCTAGCTTCTGTGGCTACATTCACCCAACGATTTAACTCCTGTTTTGATTGCAATATACCGGGTGTAACGATTATCTGTATTACGTGAACTACTGCAAATGTTAAACATTTAATTTTATATGAATTTGTAATTTTTGTCTCGTATTCTTTATATGTTATGTACATTACTTTTTCCTGTGGACAAGGTTGTTCGGCCCAGTTTATTTCCTATAAATTTCTTGACTACTTTGTTTCTTACGGTAGTTATTTACTGTGGACCGAACACGTTTTACAATTTACTATATACTGTGTGAAGCGTAAGGCAAGCAAGTTCATTAATTAAATTCTTTTTATTATTTTTTTATCTTACTAAACATCCCAATGGGATTGTGTTAAATTAGCCAATTCCGAATACGAACAGTAAGATCTTACAACGGCCGGAAGGGGGCATATAATAATTTTACTTTTTTTTTATGTTAGTAAAATTTAAATTATAATTGCCGTGGGCACAAGCCGAGGCTCACTGCTTGCCATCGTGGGCTTTGGTGGAATGTTAATTTATATATATATATATATATATATATATATATATATATATATATATATATATATATTTTTTATTTTATTCTTTTGTCAGGGTATCGACAATAAAAATTACTTTATCGGGGGAATTGTCAACTCATTTCTACTTCCTTCTTTCATTCTTATTTCTTTCTTTTTTTTTGGTAAATCCTGTTTCAGACTTTACTCTCCTTTCAACACTTGTTGAGTATTTCCTTATTAAAGCCTGTGGCGCCTACTCATATCCGGTTCCTATCTAACCAGATTACTATCATTTTAAGCTATACTTCCAAAACAACCACGCATCCGAGTGTTCTGCGGTTTTCCGACCGTACGCCTGAGTTTAGTCGAGCCCACTCATTATTTTTTATGCCATATGATGGTTAGACACGTGGCAATTTTACTATGCCAACACTGGCGAAAATATGAAAATACCTATTAAAATATAATTAAGAAACTGCGTTTTCTCTGCTAAATCATGTCACATTTTTCAAAATTTTCGTAGCTCACCATATTTCCCCATTATAGTTACACCAAGAATACATTTGCAACAATGTTAAATTCACAGTAATATGTTAACAACATACTTTGAACGTCAGGTCAAAATAGTTTGCAGCCAAAAGGAACATTAATTAATTGAAAGGATGCTATTTCAAACAATTGTTTATGTTGAAATTGTTCCGTTTCTGTGGTATACTGACTTTACGATGCTTATCATGCCTTTTTCCCAGAAAATCCTTGTTATATATGTCAGTTTTAAAAATAAATATCTCGATGTTTATATTTTTGAACAGCCAAGAAAGAACTGCTATGATTCCCATTTATAAAATGCAAGTTTATATTATTACTCAAAAACCGCACCCCTTGAAAAATTCTAAGTACACCACTGAATTCCGCACTTCGCAATATATAAGTACCTGTTGACGAAATATATCAGTACCGAGCTAGTAGGTTAATTGTGACACAACTTGCCTTCGGGAGTAATGGGTTGGATTCCCGTTACCGTCTACCTTGTATGAGGTTTTTTCAGGGGGTTTTCCTCATACACATGTAGCGGCAAGGTTACTGCATATACGCATACCCTGTGCATACTTAATATATATATAATAATAATACTCTGGATATTTTATTTTCTGTATTTTACGTAATTGATATTTGAGTAAAGGTTGAAAAAAAACATATTAGGATAGAAACATGTTCGCTCGAACTACCTTTATTGAGGTAGTGTAACGAATCTTTGAAAGTCGCTGTATGCACATCCTTGTGGTAAGAACTTCACAAATGTAATAATAAATTGTGTCGGTACAGACCGCGATCAAAAGATATCTTTGTGGGTATAGTCGTTATGTAGTCAGTTGAAAAGCCCCAGGCGGTTGGCAACCCAGGGTCATTTTACCTGAAGTGGATATTAAAGAGTTTTAATGAATTTTTCAATCTTTAAACATGGGCCGTATTCTTGAAATATTACAACTTACAAATAAGGAAAAGTAAATGCTAATGTTTATTTATAATTAAAATAAAATTTAAGATAATTTACTTTTCCTTATTTTTAAGTTGTAATATTTCAAGAATACGGTCCATATGTGTCGTGCAATAATTAATATGAAACTGTTCCAACGTAAGTTAATGTTTCTTGTTTTTTTTTACTTTTGAAAGACGGGGGTTGATTTTGGTTGGAAACCAAAGGGGAAGGGAGTTTCTGTTGAAATTTTGATCGAGCCGGATTGTACCTTTTAGCAAAACTAAAACGCTAATTCGTTCTTTTTGTGTAGGTTTTAATGTAAGTTTTTCCAATAATTAATCGGCACGGCGCAGAGTTTTAAACCGGATATCTTAACTCATCGTATTGGTGGTAAAGTGTTTAACTAAAAATTCAAGTGTAAGTAGGTATTTTTATATAAATTAAGGCTCGCAGCAAATAATTTTATAAGCGTATATAATGTATTAAAAATCTTTCCTTGGAAAGCTATCTCATTCGCACGCAGTACAGGGCTCCCTCGCTTATCACTTGGGCGAATTAGCATTGTTGTTTATATTTATATTTGTGTAGAGGTGAGGCGTGGGAGAGCGGGTACAGGATACCGCTCTGGTTATTAATTGTAATGTGCAATTGCCGAGTGTGTACATACTTCCGGGTCCAGATAACCATTAAACACCTCGAATTTTATTTTTATTTTTTTTTTGTTGTATAGATGAATGTGTAATCTGAGAAAGGGGCGCTGTATTTTTCTAACGCACTCCAACTTATACATCGGTCACGATGTTATGATTTATTTACAACTTACCTTTGTAAGGCTTTGTTTAATGAGTTTTTTTTGTGTCAGTTTGTTAAGTAGAATTGTTTGCCTGCGAGCTAATTTCTCTTTATATGTAATTTATTGCAATTTTTCGTATGTATTTTGTGTTTTAGTAGTCACTAAACAATTGTGTACGTTGTCTATTTTCTTTTGTCCTTGCATTTACCTTATTATCACCTGTATAATTTTACTTATTGTCTTATGTGCTTATTTCCTTAAAGACCGGCATGATTGGTTTTAAAGGGCCACATGTTTGGTATTACGATTGTTATTCTGATTATTTATGACACAATTGCGAGTGTGATTACAGGTTTTTTTTGTGTTTAGGTGTAACTAAATCGCTTTTTATTTATTTTTCTCTTAATGTTATAATTTTTTACGCACTTTAACCTGATTTAATGGTGTTTTGTTACGTATTTTTGTGTTATTTGATTTATTAATGTACTTGTGCAATTACTTATTTATGAATGAAGTGGGCTTTATTGGTGTTTTTTTCACACAACGGACTGAATCACCATTGCGCAAAGCTCGTTAATTTTAATTGTACCTGGGGGACGCTACAAGTTACTTGTTTTCAATGAAACACTATATATGTTATTCTATTTTTAGCTAAATTTGAATAATATTAGAAGTTATTAAAATCGTGTAACTTTTTTATCGAAGCTATTTCCAAAACACCTCTTAATGGTTTAATGACGATGTCCACGACTATCACATGAAGATGCATTTACGAAAAAACAAGGTTGTCTATTCTGTTGTAAAATGTAAAATGAAAAAATGAAATGAAACAACATATTTAACCATGATTGAGATGCCGCTTTGTGTCAGCCTCAAACGAAAAGATATTTAATAAGTTAAGATTGAAATACGGATTATTAGGGTAAGTTTATGATAACAATATGTGCCGGATGCGAGTGTTTTGAATAATTTTGAATATCGATTCTGAAAAGCTTTTTTTACTAATTGAGAAGGGTTGAAGAGAAAGAGAGCGAAATACTAAACTAAATTTAATGTAGATTTAAGTTACCAGTTGTTGAATGTGGTTTTATATTTATAGGTTAGGAATGAATGAGGGTTATCTATAAAAAGAGGAGGGGGAAATCGACGTCGTCGCCTTTCTCTATATAGTGAAAGAAACAAATCAATGAAATTTAAGTCAGGATAAAAGCGTCTTGTATTAAGGCGAGGGTCTAAATTGGCAATTGCATTAAGTTACCTTCAGCCATTTATTGCAGACTATATGTCTGTATTTAAGAGTTCATTTCTTTGTTAGTCGACGAGGACAATAGTTAATTTATATCAAAAACAGGCTAAATTTTCGTGCAGATAATTAGAAAGGGAAAAAGGGGTCTTTTAAAGCATGTGGAATTGTTAAGCACAAGAGGGAAAATATCCCTAAAACGAGTTATTACAATTCTACTCGTGTATTTTGTACAATAAAACTGCATGAACCACAGCAACCGCCATATAAACGCAAAACAACCGGAGGGGGTTTGAATAATTGAGGATCGTTTTTTTCTTGTTTTATTTCATCGCGATAATTGCGCGACATATCAACCCTTTCCAGTTACGTAATGTTATTAAGACTGGCAGAGATAAATGAGCGGTTGCTGACGTGATTGAAAAGTAATTTGGTAGAAGGAGTGTGATATCATAATTTATTTAGCGCTCGCTCAATGCTGTAATTTAGTTCAAACCGCAACTTGTAGCACAATCATCGTTAATTGCTTTGAATTCAGAGTGCCTTGAATCAAAACTATCAACTGCGCAAAAACTTAAATTGCCTTATTTACAAAATTCCTATTTCTTAATTCGCAATTTGCAAATATAAAATTAACCATAAGGTTCAATGTCAATACGGATTGACGTTTTTCTCTACATCTCTAGCAATCGGTATCCGGGCTTTAGTTAAAAATTAAATCAAGCTATGCGCCGATGAAATAAAAAGCTGCAACATCTTGTTATTATAGTATTGCTAATTAGTAATCATACATAACTATTTTATTTCATTTCGGTTGTGTTAGTTATAGAAATAGACATAACGCTAACTTGCACCTGCGACGTTGCATTTCTTTTATTGAGAGGCACTATCTAAGTTTGTACGTTTTCCATAAAAATTAATTTCTTTGCAAGTTATGGGTATAATCCCCTAGAGTGGGCTGTCTTTGTCACACGCATTACTAATGCAATTATAATTTACGTATCATCATCTTAATATATGATCGAAACTGTAATCGCTCAACTTTTATTATCACTCACCATATTTGATATGGCCTCTAACAGGACTGCGACTTTACTGCTCTTGGTCTGACCACTGCGCTACAACTGTTATTCAATTCTAAATATCAAACAGCTATCCCAAACAATAGCTGTATTTTTGTAGTCAGGATAACGTTGTTTATGAATCTAAGGGTCTTCTCACGCTAATCACTCTACCTCCAATTACGTACCCAGGGCAGGCTCAAGAGTTTTTGGCGCCCTAGACGAGTGTATTGCTAGCCCCCCCCCCCCCCCAATAATTCAGCCACTAAACTGTAGGAAATTTAAAACATGGAAAAAAAACAAATTCAGTTATATTATAAATTTGCTATTTATTGTCAAATAATCATAATAACTTAACAACTATTTACATTTTCTCAAAAATTATATTAGTCCTATTATTGGCCTTTCCTGTTCTTAACGACAAACGGGGCTAACGCCCCTCAGGCCCTGGCGCCCTACGCGGTCGCCTAGTTCGCCTATATTGTAGAGCCGGCCCTGTACATACCCTCCAATTACTAAACCACCCTCGTGAGAAGAGGGTCTGTAGCCTTAATACGTAATTCCAATTAATTAGTGGGGAAGGATCCAGATTACGTAACTCTCGTGCATAATATATGGGCACACAAAGCTCACCGACAGAGACCGGCCATGTGCATCAACCATCAAAGGTAAGGGTCTGCCATCGACTGATCAACGCCATATGCTAGATTACGGATACTGACTGTGCGTAAAGATACACATAACAAGATTAGGTATCCAGACCAAATATGTATCCTTACCATGCAATTTAGAGGTCTTCGAACGACGGTCAAGGGTCATATGCTGCTTTGTATGGACACTGACCCTGTGCCTGAACGTACCCCAGTGAAATAAAGGGGACCTTTTAACGTCGGTCGAGACGCCCCGCAAGGCATTTAACAATATTGCATGTCCCTCCCAGGTCTTCTAACGACAGACCAAGGTCCTGTGCTGCCTGACATCGATACTGACCCTGTGCGTGAACTAACCTCAATGAGGTAAAGGATGCCTTCTAACATTGGTTGGGACGCTCAGCAAGTATCTAACAAGAATGCGTATCCTCCACATAATATAGACGTTTTCCAACGACAGACCAAGGCCGTACTGCTTAACATGGATACTGATCATATGTCTGAACATAACCTCCACGAGATACAGGAGGATCTCTTACGTCGGTCTGGTTCTAATCATCCCTTACAGTTATGGCACCAGCAACTTCTAAACTATCTATACGAACGCATATTTCCAGGCAACGTTACATGGTGCGAATCAAATTATAAGTAAAGCATTTAAGCATAGCGTACTTATTAATAAACATACCATATAACACATCATATACTACATCGCTAAATAGCATTAATTATTACAATATTCATATATAAAAAAACACGTACTGAACATTCTTTGAAGTCAAATATTGATAATTTAGAATACCGACTGTCACTATTGGGTCCTAGACCTTTATATTTCCACAATGTTCTTTGTAAGGTCCACATTTAATTGCTACACAACAAATTATATTTTTAGATACTGCTATTTAGTGCTTATTGTCTTCGAAACCCATTGTTACATTTTGTCAACCACAACCTCCGCCTGATATATTTCATGTTTTCAAGTCTATAGGACCCATTCATATTAACGACATATTGATCGTTTAGCAACATTTCCGTCACCACCATAAGACCGCTATAAGTCGGTAGCAATTTCCTGCTCTTCCCCGCTGGGATTTTGCGTTTGTCTATAAGAAACATACTTCTTACTGTACACGTGAGATCTCTTTCGCTTCATTTCTTTTCTTTTATATGCACATCTTCTTGGCGGCATTTTTTTCCTTGAAACACTTCGGGTTCAGGCTTCAATGTATCCGCCAACTCTATATTTGTTCTCAGTCTAAGCCGTGTAACAATTCGAATGGTGTTCTGTTAGTGGTTTGGTTCATCCTGGTGTTGATAGCGTACTGCACATTTTTGACATTCATGCCTCACCTCTCCTTTTCCAACGTTAAAGTGTTCATCTTGACCGTTGCAATGGAATTATGTACACTTTGAATGAATACGATACTCCTTGCAGAAAGTTTTGAAGTTATTCGAAGTAAAATCGGTTCCTTGGTTCTTGTTTATTTTTGTTGTAACTACAACATTTCTAGCGAAGCAACGACGACGTGTCGAGTAGCGGTTGAACGGATTGGTTTTATAAGTGTTTTTGTAAAAGCATTGATATGCCATTTCGTAGGGCACACTTCGGCACATATTGGGATTTTCGTTAGTTTCCGATGGATGTTGTAATTTCGTGTCCGTCAACTGAGCTGACAATATCCAGCCGTCTTCCTGAATGCTAAAGGTTTAGTCCGTTAGCAAGCACTTCAACAAAGCACAAGTTTTTGCTCAAGCTTCCAACCACCATCTTGCTATTCTCGGGGTGCATTACAATCTGTCACTACAAGAAATTCCTGACCCAAAAGGTACACTTTCGACAACCACCATAGTTTTTAACTGGAATGAATGAAATGTTTGTTCACCAACTGTGGTCTGTCGCTTGTAATAGGTTACCGGATGTAATCATTTTCCGTTTGCTCTTGCGACAGTATACCATCTAGTCCAATTTTATTGACATCGGTGTATACTTCGGATATAGCATTCGGACTGTAGAGCACCAACGACAGCCTACTGAGTAATGTTTTAATTTATAGATTCGAGCGCTGATTATTTCATGTTCGTCCCTTTTTTGTCAAATTGTTCAAAACAACCCGTGTATGATTAGAAATTGACAAACTTGATGGGCATCGGTCGGTATCGGAAATTTTTCCACTGTCGTCTCACGCCTCATTTATTTGGAGTCCCAAATAATCGTTATTATTAGGATGGTACGTTGTAGTACATTTAGGATTAGCTTTTACTCCGGTTAGAGCTTTAGCACCAATTGCGGATTTTGCAGCGCTTGCTCTACAGCAGGTGTATATAATAGAACGCCATATAACTCTGCACCATCACCTCTGGGAGGTGTAAGAACTTTATAAACCTTCGAAAAACTGCAGGTTAATTCTCTAGTTCGAAGGGCATCCGGTTGAACTTCCGGTGAGGTCGTGATATCATGTGTTGTTATCCCCGTTCATGAAGGAGAGGTTACTATCATGTTTAACGACTTGCAGATGCCTGTTCCGTAAATGGTTATCCCTGGGTGTAGTAAACAAGTGGTTTTACATGATCCTACCCTCAGAATGAAATTGGTGCTGCTTAAGATGGCAACACACCCTTCGGCTCACGAGCGAATATAGGTGATGTTCCGTTATTCACACTAAGCTTTAAAACTTTGGTTTCCTTCCTCGCGTATAGTGTTACATGAACTGCAAATGCGTGAAAATGCTCGTAGTGGAATACTATTCACACAGGCGGCTTTGAAATAGTTGTCAGCAGAGCTGCGCTCCTTTCCTGAGACTGGTCACAACGCATTGGGGGTCCCGATGGGATTCTTTTCTTGTAGCAACGTAGCTGACTGTGGACCGCTTTCTTGCAGTAATTGTACGTGAGTCGCTTATTTCGAGTATAATCATATGCTTTAGAACCATCTCTTTTGCATATGAAGCATTTGAGCATGCCTTGCTGCTCATGACCTTGCCTCGTTTAAAAGTTGGATGAGGATTCCTTTCGGTATACGAACCGGGAAACTTACGGAAATATTGTATGAGGTCTTCTGGTTTTTGTAAATTTTCAGTCCTTATCCAATTCTTAAGAATCGAATCTTGAATTTCTTCTATTAGACAAGACAGCATCTGGACGCCATCAGCACCTGTGTCTATAAAACATATTTTCCAGACTTTTGTGGATGGGATTCCTTATGTAAACATATCTCACGATACAACAGACTCTTATCAAAATGATTCAAACTCAAACACTTCCTTCTCTTTTCATACCGTGTCTGAAAGTTCCGCCCTTGATGCCTTCTTAAATATTAAAACCAATGGAAATGCGAAATGCCTAGACAAGCCGTTTTTCATTGAGTCCACTATCTATTGGACCGAAGATCATCATATTCCCCTAGGTTTATTATGTGCAACGTATTCAAAACTAAAAAAAACACGTTGTGCGTAGAAGAGGATACAAATTTGATTTGACTTCAAAATTTAGTTTTTAGACAACGCTATTTACACCATATTTATTTGTATTTGTTTAGTTAAATAAAATCTGTTTTCTTTTTTCATTAAAATATGTGTGCTTTTTATCTATATCATATATTTGTACAAACCACTAACAAGCAATACTACACACGAAGATGTCATTAGCGCTTTTAAAGCCTGTCCGGTAGAACTGAACGGGTATCGGATTAACAAGGAGGATTGTCAATATATGGTTCTATTGTGCTTGAAACCGCCTTAATGCTTTGCTGTCTCGTACTTATTGTACGTGACAAAGAAAGATGGATATATTTTTTCCAAGAAACTTTGACTGCCTTCTCTGCCTTTCGAGAATGATAACTCGCATTGTCAAGGACAATTATTGATGGTTCCTCTAATTTTTGTAAAAGTGATTCCTCAAACCATTTTTCGAACAATTCTGCGTTCATATTATCGTGATAATCTAATGATTTATTTTTGTACCGAAAATTAATTGACTTCCGTCGATAAAACCGTTTCTGTTACCTGCTTCAATGATAATAAATCGTTTTCCATCTGATGATTTGTTCGGTTGATGTAAACTCTTTGCACTGTTATCTTGCCAAGTACATTTTGACGTACTACCTTTACTAAATATCCACGTTTCGTCTGTAAAACAAACTGTCTCGAACTTTCGGAGTTAAGATTTTGAGATACTTTCTCAGAAAAACGTTTCTTTTGGCGACAATGTGGCTTTGTTCACAAACCGCGTCTATTGTTGGTTTTTGGAATTTAAAGCCCATATTTTTAACACTAGAGCCAAACTGGTTTTCCTATTTCATACGCGGTTCTCAATTTTAGAAGTTTAATAATGAATTTAACGTTACGTGTTCCTTCTTCGCGTACATCTCGTATATTAATGCACGAATTGTTTGTTTTCCATTTTCTGGAAAATCTGTAGTGCAAAGTTTGACAGCTGTTTTTCACTGGAGGTTCCAACTCGCCGCCATTTTTTTTAAAGCACAGATTTTCCCCACCGTCGAAACCGAAAGTTTTAACGCGTTTGCTGTTCTTTGTTGAACAGAAAATGTAGATAATAGTGGACCACCATTTTCTTTTTCTTCTTTAAAATAATCGACTGTATTTAAAACTAATTCGCGAATTTCTTTACTCAACTTTTCGGCATTATATTAATGGTTAGTTTATATAAACGCTTACTCAAAGAATAATGATAATATAGATATTGCAGTTGTTTTATTTATACCTATATGTACCTACTAAATGGTATAATAATCTATTATTAATTACTTATTGTTACAGTATTGCATATTTATTTGGATTCTTTTGTAATTGGAGTACACTAAAACGTCATTACCATACTTAGGTATACAATGAACTTTCTAAATGTAAATTGAAATACCTATACTTAATCGAATATTCATTATTATGAATGGCTTTTATAAATGTTTATTATAAAAACTTGCATTCTTCCATAAATTTTAAATGTAATGTTAAAGCAGTGTTGAGAACCACTGGCATTTTATTATACCTATTGAATTTCTATTCTACCTGCATCTGATTCTTATTGCCTTGTCATTATGTGTGAAAGTTGCAAACGCTTTTGTTCGGCAGAAATAGAGGCATTATTCATAATATATCCATCTTTCTTTGTCACGTACAATAAGTACGAGACAGCAAAGCATTAAGGCGGTTTCAAGCACAATAGAACCATATATTGACAATCCTCCTTGTTAATCCGATACCCGTTCAGTTCTACCGGACAGGCTATATTAACCGTGCTGGCATCGCGCACATGCATTTAGTGATTTTTGTAGTGTTTCATGAAAAATACATTTTGGGTTTGTGCACGATGGAGCTGCTATTCTTATTTAATAAATTACAAAATTATGTTCTTTTTCTCTCCAGTTAGTCGATCGCTAACGAGCAATTCTCACTATTGAAATCGCGTTTTATACCGATTAGTATTACTCTTATACTTTGTGATTCTTGCTGCCCACTTTAATTAATGTTGTCTTAGTTCCAATTAATAATTTTGTTTAAGCGTTTTTGTTGTCTACTCATATAGTCTAAGATCATTTCTAGGCTTTCCTTCTGTTTCTATCGCTTTTTCTTAATGCAGTCCGACATTTACTATCGTGTTCTCTTACTGTTTTGAACTGCATCCATATTGCCGGGTCATATATGTAGCGAATTTATTTGAGTACCTTTCGGTACGCGTACTTCCGTAATATAGTCATGCAGTACGTTCCATAGTGTCGGTCCTAGTATCGATCCATGTGGTACTCCTCATATATTTATTTCTGTGCTAATTGTTATGGTTACTTTTGATAATGTTAATCAAGTATTTAGTGTTAATCAAGTAGTTATTTGTTCCCTTTCTTTGTTGATAACACATACATTTACCCGTTACACCCACCAGGAAGATTAGTCTGTATTCTGTTTCCTCGTTATCTTTTTTCTTTGATATCCGCTGGGATACGTTTGCACGAATTTTCCCAAATTGTTTAATTCCGTTTGAAAGTATTCTATTTACAAACTTTGTCAACTTTTCTTGATTTATCGTCACATTGTGGGATCATTAGTAGTATCGTGTTTGTTAGTCGCCTTCTCTAGTGTGCTTTCGAATGTTTTCTATTTAATTAGTTAGTTTATCTTGTTGTGGAGAGCTTATACTGTCACTATGGCTATTTTATATGATTTTTTCGAAGGGGTAGTTATTTAGTTCTTGGTGGTGATTTCCCAATTTACCTTTTTAGTACTTGTTTACGTACATACATTCATATTCTCGATTTTATTTTTTAGCAGCTTTCTTGTTGTATTAGCAATTTTTTTTAATTTAAAAATTGTCTTTGTGTGGTAGTTTTTCGTTTCTCGCATTTTAGCACTTTGCACCTTGGCGTAGATCTATTTTGTAGAGATTCTGTTGTTTTTCCTTTTGGTGCCATCTCGCACTCTATTCTTGTTTATGTTCGGCTTTGGCTCGTTTCATGTAAGCATTTATTCGATCCAATCTAAGGTATACGGTATTAGGATCACTAAATACTTCGTTCTCTATTACTCGCCATTTTGTTATTTTTCGTATTACTTTTGTTGTTGGTAGGGATAGATTTATCTAAGACCCACAGTAGACCTTTTTTGTCGTTGGCAACCATCCCTTCGCCTTTCTGCGCCCCTTTAGCTAACTTGAATCGTTTACCTACTCTCTTCACATGTCACTTCTGGCGTTGAAGTCCCCTTATAATTACGCTTAGTGTTTAGTTTCTTACCTAGCACGATCGGTTGTTGTTTCCAAGAAAACGACATCACCTTGTGCAGTATTGACTTCATAACTTGATTGGAATCACTAACGACAAAATCTGTGGATTGTCAGTGAGTCTTAATGTTTTGTAGCTTGTAACATCACGACTGACATTGCGTAGTGCTGTCTTCCTACTCTTTTTGGAGCGGTAATGAGAAAAACGGCCGTTAGTGTCTGGTTAGTGCTTTGCCGTTTGCACAAACACATCCGATAGCTTCCAAGAAAACGACGTCTTGAGCACTACTAGCTTCTTATTTTTATTGGAATTACTCTGGTGCGCATAATTAGTGTTTCGCTAGTGATTTTGAAGTTTTATGGCTTAAATTACACGACCGTCCGTTGGTGTTTCTATCAAAGGTAAATAGTAATTACTGCAGTATTTTCGAAAATGACCTGTCGTACTAATATAACCTGCGAAGCACTAACCAGATGCACCGATTCTGCCGGTAATGATTTTAATACTATTTACAATAAATTACTGCAAAATGAGAGTGCTCTCTACAAAACGGGCGGCCGTGCTCGTGCAGATGTGTGAAGCACTAACGAAGCACCGCGTCAATCGCGCGTGCACGAGCACAAGTCAATAATGAAGCACTAACAACCACACAGATCAGGCTGCTAGTGTTTTTCATGCGTTTCTAATGCTGTTTGAATTATCCATTTATTTTGTATAATGAAATGTGTAAATAAGTTCAAATTTTAAGCACTGGCCTTAATTTAGAATTTCTCCTGAAAGTTTAAGAATTTAAAATTCCATTCAAATCTAACTTGACAAGTTGCAAATCGAACGTACGCGAGAATCTCACAAATAAATTGAAAAAACTTCATTATTCGAATCGATCTTTATTTAAATGCAATTTGGTTGGAAACGTACACTGTCACTTTAAATGCAGAAACTGTTGTTACATCAAATCCCCAGATGGTGCTTTACTCTTAAAAGCTTTGAGATGTACTTTACAATTTAGAGACATTTGTTCATGACTGCTTCTGTCAAGTAAAATACACTGTCTAATTTAAATTTTACCCGCACACATACACATTAGGATGAAAGGAAGGAAAAAAACGGGCAAAAGGTAACAATATGCACTGTCGACAGTATGAGATTTACAAGTCTTACAGGTCAGCTTGTATTATTTACCTTTCTACTTGTCAACCCTCGTTGGCGTGGATGAAGGAAATATTAACCCCGCTCTTGCTTACCACACAATCTCTAACCTTACTAGAGCTACGTATTATAATTAGTTTCCGAGGGAATTCCCTTGATGTCGATTTTTTTATTGGACAAGAACGTGTACAATACCAATTATAGGATTTGAAATTGATACAGTAATCTGAAGTTGGCAACATGCCATGAATACAAGCGGTAGCGTAGACACTATGTATGATTTGCCAATAGTCATGCGGTGGCGCTGCTATCGCGTTAGTATCTCACGTTCTTCTTTCACGATTTCTTTTTTCAAACTTTTCTATTATAAATTCACATAGTCTAAGAAGTCTTACCGCATAAATTCAGTTTAAACATCGATTGCGGCGTTGTTTTTGTCTAGGAAAATATTTTGCGCTAGAAGCGCGCTTAAATAGAGTTGTTAGCAAACTTACCTCAAAAATTCCCGTTAAGCTGCTGTATTTATTGCGGGAGAACTTGGGAAATCTCTTGATACGTGCAAGTTCTCTACATAATTTTCAAAGCTCACTATCTTCGAAACTTTCTATAACATCATGTAGTTTTGTTCATGTAAAATATATTAAATTTTTTTTTTCACTTTTTCATATTCTTTTGTATAAATCATTTAACAGTTTCTACAAACTAATTCGAGTTTTTTTTCTTATACATATTTAAAACCACGTAGATGTTTAGGAAAGTAGGTCAGAGTAAAGTAGAATACTTGATTAATTCGGGAATTTGCAGAATACGAACTCTTGACACGTATAAACCCCAATCAGCACCTTTGTTAAAAGGAAATGGAATCGAAAACATTTTAAAACCTGAAAATAAATAGAACGACATTATCGTATATCCGAATGTGTAAGCTATTCGTATACTGTTTGTTGTTTGTATTTTCCTCTGTGGTATACTTTTTTCTCTTATATTGTTATGTTTATGGATGCATTTCGTGTTCTATTTGTAAATTTTATGAATATAGGCCCCATTTTCGATTACCCCCTTTTAGAAATAAGTAAAATCTATTGAATAAATGTAATAATAAAAACTTTTTAAATTTTATTGTTAACTTACCTTACGTTATTTGAAAATTGTGCTCGAATTACAGTCATTCGTTATAGACTATCGGAGTTATTAGTAAACGTACGGTACGCACATAGTTTGGCGACTACATTCACACGTAAACCTTTTCATAATACTGATTGTAATGCTTTCAATGACCACATTTCCAATAACCTTCCAAACCTACCAATAAACACTACAAACGACATAGACCTGACCAATATCATCTTCGACGCAACCAGCTCTGCACTCCCTACAAAAACGCATTGTTTTATGGGCTATAGGAAAACGACGGATATAGAGACCCCATACTCAAAACAAACATTGGTTTAAAGAAGCAATAAAACTCTGGTATAAATTCAAAGCCTAGATCTCACCTAACCAACCCTACCGTTTCAGTTCAGGAGAAACCTCAGCTTATCTTTTTTTCATCTGCAATTCGTACTCACGACCACTGACGATCCATCGCAAAGCTCAAGCTCTAGCAAAACTTTAAAGACTACAGAGCACAATAACTATCCGACTACGACCGTTTGCTTAGCACCATTTCACAAAACCAAATACTGTAAATCTTTAAACAAGGGAAAAATTACACAAGACGGACTCACCCAACAGATACTTAGGCACCTACTCCCAATCGCTTTAGACAACTAGCCCAAATATATAACATGTCTAGCCGTATACTATTTTTCGACGGAATCGAAGTTTGCTTCCACCATCGCTATACCTAAATCTAGATCAGACTCTTCTCAACCTTCGCCCTAGAAACTGATGAGCAAGTGCGTAGAAATCATCCTGCGCCAAACGATAATAAAGCAAGTCTGACACCAAATATCCGACAGCTGTATACCCAGACAGCGTTTATTAGCGTCCTTTTATATCTGACAGGCAGATGTGTGAAGGTCTGCGTGTATACCGTCTTAACACTAATCCGATATAGCCCAATTTACCGACGACACTTCTCTCTCAGCCACCAGTATGAGCAGCCACGATGCAAATAGACTACTCACACAGAAACCGTCCTACTTCTTCAACTGATTCAACCGCTGTAGACTAACAATAAACTCGTTCAATTTTCTGCTTGGACTGTACTATCTCGACTGTTCACATCCTTTGTACCCCTTAGGTTTCCTTTGAGCCTGCCTTGGTCCTCTCCTACGACTCTATTTTTAGACTCTACTTTCTTTAGAATCTGTTTTTTAACTATTGTTGGATTCTTTTTGAGATCTTTTTAAACCCTTTTGTGGCTGTCTGCTTCCTTTGTACTTTTTAGATTTTTAAGATGCATTAGACTGTCTTTGGACTCTGGACATTCTTTCCACTCTTCAGACTCCCTTTTGATCTGTATGCCGTAAGACGTTTTTAGATCCTCTCACCACTTTTTTGACTCTAACCCTTCTTAGACTCTCTTCAGACTGTTTTAAATCCTTTTGGTGTTTTGTTTG
This sequence comes from Vesta saturnalis, assembly GCA_036346205.1. Classification (NCBI taxonomy): domain Eukaryota; kingdom Metazoa; phylum Arthropoda; class Insecta; order Coleoptera; family Lampyridae; genus Vesta; species Vesta saturnalis. The sequence goes on from JARFJB010000664.1 coordinate 2,196,468, forward strand.
TAGTGTCTAGGCTTTCTTGGTACATTATTTTAACTCTCATTTGTAATCTTGAGACTCTTCATAGGGTATTGTTACTCTCTTTTTAGGCTTTGTTTACCATACTTAAACTTTCTTTAGATTCTTTGTTCCTCTTGACTATCTTTAGACTCCGTTAGTAACTCTTTTATTCTTGTTGGACTTTTTTTAAACAATTTTTAGTCATTTAACTCAACTCTCACTACTGTCTTTGTACCTTCTTTAGACTCTTTAGTTTTCTTAGGACTCTTCCTGGATTTGACCCTCTTTAGGCTATCTTGAGATTCTTTCGATTCTCTGTTTGAACTCGGCACTTTTTTTCGACCGTGCACGCCCTTTGTACTCCCTCTGCGTTTTATTTAGTTTCTGTTTGAACCCGTCTTGGCCCTCTCTCTTAGAAGTCTACACTGCTTACTCTTCCTAGTTTTTTTAGACCTATTTATATGTTATACTCTCTTGACTCTTTTTGACGCTGTTTGAACTCTCTTCAATATCTGGATTATCTTGTCTTTTTGAACATTTTTTGGGCTCACTGGACGCCCTTTCGACCTTTTTGACCCTCCTTGCACGTTTTTTGGACCCTAACTCTTAAGCTCTCTACATTTTCATTAAACACCTGGAACATTCTTTAGTTTTTGGAGTTTCTTTAGTTTCTGTTAACTCTTGCTGGTTTTTGGACCAATTTCAACCTCTTTTACTAGCCTTAGATTCTTGACTCTCTTTAGACTTTATAGACGCTTTATACTCTTTAGACTCCACACTTTTCAGACTTTGTCGCTTCTCTTTAGAATTTTTCCTCTTTTTACACTCTTTAGACCCTTATGAATCTTTGACTCTCTTTAGACTATCTAGGTTTTCTTTAGATTTTTTAGATTCTCTTTGGACTCTTTTAGATTCTCTTTGCACCTTTTTTGAAGTCTGGACTGTTTATTTTGGCGCGGTGTTTAACGCTCGTACTGTTCTCTTTGGACAGTTTGACTCTCTTTGGACTATACTTTTACCCTTCTTGCACTCTCTGAATTTTCTTTTGGTTCTTTTTGCACTCCGTTTAGTGTCTATATATACTCTTTAGACTCTCCAAACTTTAACACTTAAGAGTTTTAAAGCCCTTTAGACTAACCTTAGACGCTTTCTACCATATACAAAGTCTATAATCTGTACGCTCTCTACACTTCCTCCGCCCTTTACATTCTCTATGCTATACGCTCGCTACGTTCTACTCTACGCTTTTTATTCCCTCTACGCTATTTATGTTATATACGGTTTTTACGGTCTACGTTCACTGTGTTCTTTACATTCTCTGCATTATTTATGCGCTCTACTCAATCTTCGATGTCTACGGTCTATATGATCTCCAATCCGTACGCTTTCTAAGCTCTATACTCTGTATGCTTTTTCGCTATCTACGATCGGTACGCTCTCTACTTTCTACATTACACCACACTTTCTGCATTCTACACTTTCTGCATTTTCCACACTTTTCACGATTTCCACACATCCCACACCTTTAGACCTTCCTCACTCCACACGTTTCAGAATTTCCACACTCCACGTTTTCCACTTTCCGCGCTTACTATCTTCCACACTTTCCACTTTCTACACTTTTCACATTTTCTACACCTACTCTTTCCGCACTATTTAGACATTCCACACTGTTCACTCTTCACGTTTCACAATATCTACACGGTCCTGTTTTCCTTTTACACACTTTCCACTCTTTCGACACTTCGCGCTTTCCACAATTTCCGCAGTTTCCGCACTTTCCACAATTTCCGCGCTTTACGCACTTTCCACACTTTTCATACTTTCCACACTTTCTACACTCTGCACTCTCCATACTGTACACTACATTTTTGGTGACAAATTAGATGTTTTGGAAACATTCGAAATTTATAAACATAAACAGAAAGTACATTAAATGAACGAACAGGTTGTAGAACTATAATTTACATCAAGTTTGCTATTTAGCTTAATGGTAATTATGGTGCCACCATAATTACTTATTATTTTACTTATATATTTTCTCTTAATAGTAATACATGTTATATTGAAACGCGTTGAAAAATAAATGATTATATTAAATAAAAAAGAATTATATTGTATTTAAAACATTATTGCTATTAAATATGTAACTCCATGAACTAAGGCTAAATAATATACAGAGTAGAACAAAAGTATCAACTAATAGCTTTAACTGTGATCTTTGCAACGCTGCAAAGAAATGTTCAATATAAAAGTTGTTTGGTTTATTACCTTGCATGTTTTGAGTTTTTTAGTTTGTTGCTATGACAATCAACTTGTTTCTTTTTTAGGGCGCCCATACTTTTTTTGTCATTTTGAAACAAGCATAATTTTCTCTATTCTGTCATAAAATTTTGCAATTAAAAAAAATATGCGAGAAAAAAGTATTTCTTACAACTCAATCACTGCTAAATTAATTTCATAACACTAAAATTTGGAAAAAAATAAATATTTAAAGAGCAACACTGGTAAATTACAGAAAAAACAGGAATACTGCATCAAATGAGCTCCGTTGACTGCCAAGCAATATCCCAATCGGCATTTATATTCTACTGTAGTAGTTCTCTGTAACACATCTACAGGTACTCTGCGCAAATATAACTTCTCCAAATTATGTGGTCTTCGTTAGAATACATTATTTTTTACATTACCCCACAGGAAAAATCTAAGGGCGGAGATCTGGCAGGCCACTCAATAGATCCACATCTGCAGATCCACCTGTTTCGAAAAACATTATTTAAATACTCTCTAACGTGTACTGCAAAATGTGGAGCAGCTCCATCGTGTTGAAAGAAAATTCTATTGTCATTACCTAGATTTTGACCAGGGAATATTGCGGTGTTCGTCGTAAGTATGACATGAGTTTGAGGCAGTTGAAGGGTTTCATAACAAAAGGTCCTACTATATGTCCTCTTATAATATCTGCTGAAAGTGTCTGTAGATAAAAATTCATATAAGCTGGCAAGATCGCACTAACGATGCTGCAGTTAATGCGAAATGACATTTAAACGGGAAATTACAATAAGTTTGAGAAAGATAATTAGGTTTTTGCTATTCGGGTCCAATTTCAAGTTTAGTTATATTTCTTATTGCATTGTACAAGTATTTAAGCTATTTTAGCATTTTCAATAACTACTTACGACTTCAGCCTTGTTTATAAATCTAGAGCCCTTTATGTAAGAGGTATTTCCGTTAAGGCAGTCCTTGCATGTAAAATAATATAGTGGTCTTATCTCGAGTTTGGTTATATTTGTTTGTTATTGTGTAGGCATTTTACTAATTTAAATGTTAAACATATTTTTATCATTGTATGCAAAACGTGGCAATAGTGTTTACACGCTAACTTGATGTTCGTATAGTGACAACAAAGTCATTTTTTTAAGATTGGTTTTTTGCACGCTGTAAGTTAAATCAGGCTGTTATTTTTGAATTCAGAGCTGGCTTTGGGAGATGTAAGTTAAATCAATTTGGTATTTTTGAATTGTGGTTGGTTTTAGTAAGCTGTAGTTAAAGCAAATTAGGATTTTTGAACTGTAAGCTGGTTTTCGCAAGCTGTAAGTTATGATTTGATTGATTGAGATTAATCTGATTGTTTGATTTCTTTGTTCGTTTGAGAAAGATCGGAGAGAGACGAGAGAGAGACGAGCACGATCAACTTCTACTACAGAAAACATTCGGTAGTTAAAAAATACACCACTAGATGGCGCACAGACAATTTTAAGCTTCGCACAAAAATATACCGCTAGGTGGAGTCACCTTTATTACAGAAAATATTCATTAGTCTATACACAACTAGATGGCGCTATAAACAAATTCAAATTTCGCGCCAAGGGGACCACGACAGGAAGGCGCAGACCCTAACACAAGTTTCTATACCTGACTTACAAGTTAGCATTAGGGCCCGCTTAGAATACTATTTATCGTTTAGGAGGCCACGACAAGGGGGCGCAAACCCTAACACAAGTTCCTACACCTGCCTTGCAAGTTAGCATTAGGGCCCCCTTATTAAAATACTATTTCTAGCCAAGGGGGCACGGCAAGGGGGAGAAAGGCTCGAGAACAAATTCCTATACGTGCCTTACAAGTTGGCATTAGGGTCGCCTTATTTAAATTCAAATTTCTCGCCGAGTAGGTTAGGCTCTGAACATGACTAAAAAGTAGATTTGGTTCTGACATTTGCTACCCTAGGCCAATTCCAGTCCCCAAGGTCAACCTCAATGTCAAACCCTAGGTCAGCCTCAAGGTCAAACCAAGCCCCTGCCCGTCAAGGTCAAAATACGCTTCCCACATGGGTGGGGCCTGTGACGTCACAAAAAACAAAATGGCGGCGGAAGGTGCTCCATTACTACTAATATTTGAAGCAAAATTCTCATCTGCATTACATCGTTCCATCATTTGCTCACAGAAATGTATCCGTCTATCAAAATCATCATCATTCAATTCATGTATTAATTGAAGCTTGTAAGTATTAATCTTTTCTTTTATTAGGAGTCTAAACATAGAAATATGAGTATTTTCTAAATTCTCCGCTACTTCCCACATTGAAACTTGTGGCGTGTCTTCAATTGCCAATAGCATTTTCTCACTTGTTGACGATTTTGGTCTGCCAGTTCTTTTTTCATCGCTACCAGTTTCTCGTTGAATGCATTACACATTTCGCTCTGAGTCCTCTTCCTATCTCCCTATCTGTAAATCATTAATATTTCATTATAGTGTCTCTTACTCAACTGTGCCATGTCTTCAAAATTAATAATTTGCAAGAATGTTGAACAATAACTTGGCTTTAAACCAACAATAACTGCATGATTTTTTCGATAGCATCCGTGATTAAATTAAATATTTTTTCCCTCGTTTATTATTTTTTTTTTTGAAAAAATTTAAAATGGAAGATATTAAAAAAAAGTTGGTTGCCATTAGCAACAAACCAAAAGAAAAACAAAAAAAACTTAAAACATGTATATTTTGGAACTGTGCAAATAACAAATTTAAAGCCATTATTTGATACTTTTGTTGACCCTGTATATTTTTATTGAACGTGAAAAAATGTAGGCACATTTAGAATCGTTTTAAATTAGCTTAAATTAATCTTTGCTTGATATTCATTAATATGATTTATTAATTACCGCTGGATATTATAAATATTTGTTCCTGGTAAAAACAAGTATCGCTGCAAATCCTATATTATGGCTTTATGAACTCATTTTTACCTTGCAACCTACATGTAGGTATAAGAAGGTTATCCAATCGACTTTTTTTTCATTATTGCTAAATCGACGTATTAGGTCATTTTACAATTTTTGGCCAAGTTTTGCCAAGATCGGCCATGATGTCTGGATGTGTTTGTGTGGATGTATGTTAGTATCCACGAAAACACCTACGTACCTACTTGTATTTAAGCTTGGAACTGATTACATTTGGGGAGAAATCCAGAGGCGGTGAGGGGGTTTATTAAGGGCAGTTTTTTGTTTTTATCAAATATTTCTAAAATAAATATTTCAAAGATATAAAAACACCTAGATATAGACCTTAAACATATCAATTAATTATGTTCTATGCAATTTTTTGATAACGAACCTGAACCAAAATAAGGCCCGCTCTCTGAATTTTCTTTTTGTTCTTTTTACACCCCGTTTAGTGTCTATATATCTTCTTTAGACTCTCCATACTTTAACACTTAGAGTTTTTAAAACCCTTTAGACTAACTTTAGACGCTTTCTACCATATACAAAGTCTGTACACTTTAAACTGTCAACTCTGTACGCTCGGTACGCTCTCTACAATTCCTCCGCCCTTTACGTCCTCTATGCTATACGCCCGCTACGTTCTACTCTACGCTCTTTATTCCCTCTACTCTCTTTATGTTCTATATGGTTTTACGATCTACGTTCTCTGTATTCTCGACATTCTCTGCATTATTTACGATCTCCAATCTATACGCTTTCTAAGCTCTATACTCTGTATGCTTTCTCGCTGTCTACGATCGGTACGCTCTCTACATTACACTACACTTTCTACATTTTCCACACTTTTCACGCTTTCCACACGTTCCACACTACCCACACTTCTAGACATTCCGTACTTCACACGTTTCAAAATTTCCACACTCCACATTTTTCACTTTCCGCACTTTCTATTTTCTCCATTTTCTACACTTTTCACATTTTCTATACCTACACTTTCCGCACTTTCTAGACGTTCCACACTATTCACTCTTCACACGTTTCGCAATATCTACTGTCCACTTTTCCTTTTCCACTTTCCACTCTTTCAACACTTCGCGCTTTCCACAATTTAATGAACGAACATGTTGATCACCTTTAATAGGTATTTTAAATGTAGAATTATAATTTACATCAAGTTTGCTATTTTACCTTTATGGTTTGGCACCATAACTACTTATTATTTCACTTATATATTTTCTTTTTCGATAGCATCCGTGATTTAGAGTTGACGACTAAAGCCCGTATGATCAATATTTAGGTACATTTTTCATGTCAATGATTTCTCTACCAATTATGTATTACAAAAAATGACTAAAACTTTGAAGAAGAAATTGTTGTAATACACCGCAAATTGTATCAATTATTAGGCCACTAAATGCGTATTTGGAACATCAGTTAACCTCACTTCTAATTTTTAATATTTGGTTCTGGTTGTTCTAACGTACACATTTTTTCTATTAAAACTCAAACACTTATTTATATTGTAATTAATTGTAATTGTTACGAAACAAGAATGAAACACAAGATGCAACAAATCATAACCTAGCGTTACGAACATCACTCATTGCGCATAACATTGAATTTATTTCAAGGAAAATAGAACACGTTCTATTTTTATTGAAATAAAATATTGACAAAAAATTGAAAGTTTTTTTGTGTGACACGTTCAATGTAAATATTAACATGAAAAATGTACCAAAATATTGATCGTGTCATACAGGCTTTAGTCGTAATAAATATTTTTTTCCTCGTTTATTAATTTTTGTTTTTTGAAAATATTAAAAAAAAGTTGGTTGTCATAGCAACAAACCAACAGAAAAACAAAAAAAAATCTTAAAACATGTATATTTTGTAACTTTGCAAGTAACAAAGTTAAAGCCATTATTTGATACTTTTGTTGACCCTGTATATTTTTATTGAACTTTAGGCACATTTAGAATCGTTTTAAATTAGCTTAAATTAATCTTTACTTGAAATTCATTAATATCACTAACCGCTGGATATTATAAATGTTCCTGGTAAAAACAATTATCGCTGCAAAATCTATATTATGCCTTTATGAATTCATTTTTACCTTGCAACTTACATGTAGGTAAAGAAGGTTATGCAATCGACCTTTTTTTCATTATCACTAAATCGACTTATTTACAACTTTTGGCCAAGTTTTGCCAAGATCGGCCATGATGTCTGAATGCACTGTGGATGCATGTTAGTATCCACGATAATTTCAGAACGAAAACATCTACGTACCTACTTGTATTTAAGCTTGTTTTCATTTCGTGTGGAGTTGATTAGATTTGGGAAGAAATCCAGTGGCGGTGAGGGGGGTTTATTAAGGGCAGTTTTTTGTTTTTATCAAATATTTCTAAAATAAATATTTCAAAGATATAAAAACACCTAGATATAGACCTTAAACATATCAATTATGTTCTATGCAATTTTTTGATAACGAACCTGAAGCAAAATAAGGCCCGCTTAAAGATCAAAGTGTACTTTGACTGATTTTTATAAAATTATAAACTTCCACATTTTTTTTATTGTTATATTGATTATTAATAATCACCATTACATTTTTTTAAACCCTATAATTGGGCATAATTAAGAGATAGTGTTCCTAATAAGGCCCAATTTTAAATTAGTTACTTTTATTTTGAAATTCTCAAAAATATTTTTTCTATGGCCGTAACTAAATTTAGAGAAAAACTGGTGCCGATAAATATTTTAGAAATTGTTATCAAAAATAAAACAAAAGTCCATTCTTATGTAAAACCACAACACAATGGCACACTAAAAAAAAACAAGTGAGTGACAAACGCAAACAAATTTGCACATACTTAATAAAAACAGTTTAAAAAGAACATAAAGGACTTGTAAACTCTCTGACAGTACCATATTTCTACCACTTTCTTCTGTTTTTTTCTTTGGTTGCGACTTTTTGTCATTTGGCTTACTTTCTTGACAGTTAAATAAATCTTTTGTTACCTTTTGTGCTCTATAGTTTAACGACTTCTTTCTGGGTGTAATGTTTACGTTTTCAAAGATCTGGGGTGGCTAAGATTTGTTTAAAGCTAGTGATCGTTTTGAATTTAAATGCGATGAATTTTCCTGATCGTTTTGCTCAACAGGAAGATATTCTTCTTGTTTTTCAGAAAATTCCTGCAATGACTAGTCACTATCATCTTCAGAAGAAGAGTCTGATCTGGATAAATAAACTTTTCTTTTTTTCTGTGCTTCCTTTGTCTTTTCAGATTCTGCGATGTAAGTTATTCACGTTTTCTACAAATGTGTTGTGCTTTCCTTCTTGAGTTCGTCTAAGAGTAAGTTCAGAGGGACCGAAAACGGTATCCGGAAGTATATTAGGGTCAAACGGATGGATCCCTGTGGCTCGAAATCCAGCTGCAATGTTTGACTGAGATGCAGACTGAGAATTAGATTTAATAATTATGTGATGAGGTCTGTTTGCCCAAAACAACATAACTTCGTCATCCCAATAATGTTCATAGGGACCAAAAACTGATTTATCCATCGGTTGTAATTGATGGGTGGTATTACTGGGAAGAGAGTATAAAACAATATCGTGCCTCTTTCGCGATGGTGTAGTCCAAGTGGGACGAAGCTCCATCGAATATTAATAAGACGTTGTCTTTAGGCTTGAACTGTGAGAAATGTTACAACCAACTTGAGTAAGCGGCAGTGGTCATACTTCCTTTCCTGATCATATGGATTGCACAACCGGGGGTAAATTTTCCGACCATTCCTGGTTCTGACTAATTCCTTTAAACAGAATCATGGGAGAGATCTCCTGTCCTATAGCATTACCGCAGGCTACAATAGTGACATTCTCAGCGTTCATCGGGTATAATGTGAACATCAGAGGATCCCTTTTTGTTAGTAATTGAAGTTGTCTGTGTGATGTAAGCTGACAATCTTTTTCATCCATATTTTAGGTGTTGTCATTATGTTTAGTTCCTCTAGATTTACCCACAGTTTTTGAAACTGTCCTCGACTATGTATCTATTGAGTTTAGTGACTCTTGCGGCATTTAAGTGTTGAGCTTTTCTTTTGGCAATTTGAGGATGCCTTTTTAAAAAGAGATTAAACCATTTTCGGTTAGCTATTAGTTTAGATGTGTAAAATGGATGACTAATTTGAACCTCATCGCAATATTTGTAGACATCTTTTTAATAGTTTGGCAGTTAAAGGCACCCCTATATCAGCTAGTCTAAATAATCTGGAACACAGATTATTGTCTTAAGCAGATGTTAAGACAGATGACCGACCCATTTTTTTACAAGATTTCCAGATTTCATATTGTTTCGAAGGGTTCGTCTTGGGACGGCATAATTTCTGCTTGCCTCTCGGACCGATGTTCTCGTCGCACTGCCTCCATGACAGCCGCTAATTGATCTGCACAGACCTCTTCTTGTCGGTACCATACTTAATCTATAAAATAGAAACAAGACGGCATATTTATTATGTTAGTACGTAGGTAGTATGTAGTTATTACGTTTCCAATATCAATTGCAGAAACCTGCTTATGCTCACGAAACGAAATCACCGAGTAGGATTCTGGAATTGATATAAATTAATTAATAATATGAACATATTTTTAATTTTACATATATCCACTCAATAAGGTCCGGGCCTCATTTAGTACTGTAAACTTGGGCCTTATTAGGAAGAACTAAAGAATGGCACGCTTTTAAAGTTAAATAAATGCATAACTGTAAGAAAAACGAACCTTGTTTTGTATCGTACCAATTCTTGTCTATCGTTACCTTAATTTAAGTTTTGAGTTTGTATTATTATTTTTTATTTTTATTTTTTTCTTTCAATAATTAAATTTTGGAACGTATTTCGATATTTTCACTTTAGTGTACATGATTACGAGTACCTCTGTATACAATATAGTATGGTATAAGTTTTGTGCGCAAATGCAAACAGAACAGCTTGATTCATTTCCGTACCTTCTGCGTTGCAATGCATTCGTTTTTTAAGTTTACCCCCTTGTATAGTGTATGTAAGGCTTTTGATTACATTTTTATATGTATTATATTTATCAGGGAACAAAAGTAAGGTGCAAGAGTACGCCTCTACATTAAGGAAACCGCTTGTGTTAAGAAAAAGCTGAAATTTTAATACATTTCCTATTTGTAAAAGCGTGGTGCATGACGTCACGACGTGAATATTCATAAAATGGCGCATGATAATGCAGTGTGATCTTGACAAGTATAAATAGAGACACCTTTGTTTTGCATTAATAACGCATGCTGTTATGTATCTCTAGTTTAATTGTTGGATCGACATTTCCATTATTTGTATGTATAAACAAAATGAAAATTGTAGTACCTTACCTTACGTTTATATTATCAGAATTACCTTATCTATATGGTATAGTTTGTTTATTTGTACGTTGAAGACAAATGAAAACTATAGTACCATACCTTACGTTAATATTATGGAACTTACGTTACCTTCATATATGTATTGGTATGTTATTGACAAATGGAAATTACCTTATCGTATGTTTATCTTATGAATGTGAAGTGAATTTGTCGTGCTACAGATCGTTTTAAGACGGGTTAATATATTTATTTTGAGTACATGTAAGTAATACGTATCCTTTTAATAAGTTTAAGGAAATAACAAATCCCTATAGTGTTATTTTGATACGGTTATAAAGGAACAGCTGTTTTCTGTTCCTAAGATAAAAACATTTGAGTTCATAACCTACATTAACCGTAATATTTGTTGACATAGGTCAGTATACGTTTTATCTTTGAATACAGGGTTGATCATATTGCATTTTGAATTTCAGGTAAATATAGATTATAAGCTTGTATAGTTGTGTTCAATTTAGTAATTTTAGTATCGTAAATGTTGACGAGAAATATCGTTTTAGTTATTTTATCCTGATATTAATCGGACATTTTGCTTTATTAAATATACATTTAAAACAGTTATTTAGTGTTTATTCAAATTATCTATTGCTATTAAGGTACAACTTTCTCAATTTTTGTTGTATTTTAATAAATTGAGTGACGTCCAACTAAGAAATGCATTACTGGTTTTACCTACGGATATATCCCTGCCTCCCTCACGACCTGTTCAAAAGAAGTTCTCAATTACAGACCTCACTGAGCTAACCGTGGTGCAATTTACCTTTTTAATATAACAATCAATCACCACGCCTAATTTTTTATTTGTTATAGTTTAATGAATTTAAGATCAAATGATAGTGAAATGGATGTTATCTATATTAAACTTTCAATAAAGATTACATACTCACATTTTGTTGAAAAAAAACTGTAAAATTTTTAAACACGTATTATTATAAGGGATACAACGAACTTGCTGCATCGATGAGCTTTGGTCGACTGTCTATTCTAGTCTCGATCTACGCTCAACTACAATATAGCCCGCTTCCGCGGAGGAGAGTGGTTATATAATGCAGTAGTTAGATTTCAACAGACCCTTACAGTGATGGGCCTTATTTGGAGATGTGGCCTTATTCGGGTCAGGGTACCTTACGCGTAATTTAGCGGCAAAAAGTTCCTAAGGTTGAATTTAAGTGTTGTTTCAAATTTTTTCATTATCTGAATAATGATTAATTTTATAAGAAAAAGTGTCGACGTATTTTTTAAAGAAAATTTGATTTTAAATAAATTTTCTTTATAAAGTGTTTTAATGTAAAGCGAAATATGAAAAATTATGAAGCTGTATTATCGATAATTTTATAGAAGCGACTTTGGATTTTTTTACATTAACATGTATTTATGTCTATTAATCTCTATTTGACATGAAGTTTTAAACGTCATTCTGACAAAGATTATTGTTTTTGTTTTTAGAATTTAGCGTCCCCCAGGTACCCTATCTTAAAAAGTGTAATTTGAACTTACTTTCAAGATTGTAAATTCAAGAACAAAGCAATCGCTAAGTGATTTATCTTGACTTCACTGACAAGAATGTTACTATTACTCAAATTAATTGCTTACCTTACTTTAACTTTCCTGGCAATAATTAGAAGCATTAGAATTTATTTACCAGTCTGATATTTAATTACTCGCAAACATCAAATCCAAACGACGTGGCAGTCTAGTGGTAGGTACGTTGTGCTATTTGACTGAGATAGGCTAGACGAGGTTAATTGTTGCATCATGTGGGGCAGGTAGACAATGAAACTACTCAAATTAAAATTAAAGAACTTTGCGCCTGTTAATATAGTATTGTGGGAAATAACCACCAATAAAACCCACTTTATTCATAAATAAGTAATTGCATAAGTACATTAATAAATCATATAACACAAAAAAAAACAATGAAAGGGTTCAATATATAACAAAACACCATTAAATCAGGTTAAAGTGAGTACAAAATTATAACATTAAGAGAAAAATAAATAAAAAGTAGTTTAGTTACCCATAAACACAATAAAAAAACATACAGTCACACCCACAATTGTTATAAACAATCAGATCAAAATCGTAATGCCAAACATGTCGCTCTTTATAACCAATCATGCCGGTCTTTTAAGTAAATAAGCACATAAAAGAATAAAGCAAATTACGGTACATATAAAATGCAACAACAGTAAAATTGTACAGGTGATAATAAGGTAAAGGAGAAAAGAAAATACACAAGGAATTTATACGTACACAATTGTTTAGTGACTACTAAAGCACAAAATACATACGTAATATTGCAATAAATTGCATATAAAGAGAAATTAGTTCGCAGGCAAACAATTCTACATAACAAACTGACAAAAAAAACTCATTAAACAAAGCCTTACAAGGGTAGATTGTAAAAAGATCATAACATCGTGACCGATATGTAAGGTTGAGTGCGTTAGAAAAATACAGCGTCCCTTTCTCAGGTTAGACATTCATCTATAGAACAATAAAAACAATAAAAATAAAATTCGACGTGTTTAATGGTCATCTGGAAGCGGGAGTATGTAACCACTTGGCAATTGCCCATTACAATTACTAAGCAAGGGTTATCCTGTACCCGTTCTCCAGGCCTACCTCTACACAAATAGAAATATAAACAACAAATATAATGCTAATTCACACAAACACAAGAGTGAGGGAGCCCTGTACTTTTATTTTAGCAGATTTTAGCTTAATGAGCCCGCGTGCGAACGAGATACCTTTGCAAGTCAATGCTCGATTTTTAATACGTTATATGGGCTTGTAGAATTATTTGCTGCCAGACTTAATTTATATAAAAACACCTACTTACACTTGAATATATATTCCTTTAATTGGTCACAGACACAAATCGTTAACATGCGCGGTTTAACTTCAAAAAGGGTGACTGTTATTTATAGATTAACATGTGAAAACCACATTAAACTAACACCCGAAAGGAAAAGATAAATTAGCGTTGGCAAATTGAAAAGAAAATGTACCCGCAAGAAATATTTTAAAGACAACTGTTTACAATGAAGGTATTTAGTTAACCAACTCGATCTGTCTCCGTCGATACTCTAACTGTCCCCGATTTCAAACTAACTACATTTACTCCGCAATCAACCCACATTTTTCAAACGTAATAAAAAAAGCAAAAAATTATGTTGGAAGTTTCATATTAATTATTGAAAGACATCTTAATTTTAAAAATATGCATTCGTCCGTAACAAGCGCTACATTTAGATCTCAAGTTTCAACCTACCCAACAAAGACGTCTTTGATTGCAGTGTGTGCCGACGTAATTAATTACTAACTAGTGACATTTTTACATCAATAATGTGCGTATAAGAATTTCCAATGATTCGTTACGCCCCTTCCGTAAAGCAGCTTTTAAGCGTACACGTGCTAGTCAAATCTCAAACACATGTTTGCAACCCTTAGCCAAATATTTATTTACAAAAATAAAATATCCCGAGAACAATGCTCAAATAACGACTTAATATTTAATAAAATATGTTACGTGCAAATTTATACTTTGTCCACTAACTTACCGTAACAGAGAAGATAGCCGTAAGGCCGCCGGAAAATCAGTCAACGTAGAGAAGTGGGATGGATTCTACAGTGACGCAGATGGTACCTAAAAGCTTCAAAGAGAAGGGAGGGCGCCAGCTAGAATGATTAACAGCCAGCCCTAGGTAAACGGAGAGAATTAGTCACTTTCCTAGCTAAGCAACGAATATAAGGAAGGGTCTGGGCAGTAAAAGGAATGGTTACAAGATAGAATGTCCCCAAATATATTATATGCAAATATCACATAAACGTGGTATATAGCTTTTAAATATACGTAGATATAAACTAAACTGTATCCCGAAAGTATGGGATAATTATTGAAATAAATATTTAAATTCTGTTACACACAAAACATTAGCCCAAAGCTTACACACTAAATATTTGTGCCCTTAAATACACTATAGCAAGCCACCCAGAATGATAGTCTTCAATTTAGATAATAATATCAAATAAATGTAATTAAAAAAAGAACCAAATGAAAAAGTAATAACATATGGATCTTCAAAGCTAGGTTATGATAAAGCATTTAAACAGCCAAAGTAGGTGTAGTTTATGAATTCCTAATTGTAGAGGCACTTTAAATGCATTCAGTTGTACAGTTTTACTCTTTCTACTGTAACAACCCATTTTGAGTTGTATTAAAATATACCGTAATTTAGATTCTTCATTCATTTACTTGTAAATATAAGAAAATTTTATTTATTAATGATTTGTAAGTGTGAGGTAGGCAACTTAATTTGCATTTTGGTGTAACGTAAGTGCATACTTCACTTTAAATTATTTTTCTGCTCAATATTTTCGCGCAATGCGTCATCGTTAACTTGATTCTTTGTGCAAATGTTTCGCGCACGGCTATATCACCAGATATTCGGTCCATTTTGTTCACTTCTTGTGGTACGCTGTAGATGCAGGAAGCAATTTCTGGGCTTCCACCTAAATTTTGTGAAAGTGCCATTGATTTAATGGTAAGATATATTTTAACGCGTAATACTAAAAATTAAAACATTTGCTCTTTTCAGGCACTTTCTTCCTTTTTTTTTACTTTTGAGTTACACTTTTATTACTTTTACTTTTCTACTTTAATTACATTTTAAGTACGCTTAATTCTATTTTTACGTACACTTTCATTTTATGGTTGCAATTTTTTATTTGAAAATTTCAAGAAAATGCAATAAACAGATTATTCAATTTCAAGAAGACAAATTTATAAGAAATAATTTTCCATTTTTGGGTGTGGTTTACAACGTAAAGCATTATTTCAAGATATTGCACAATATTGGTGCAAAGATGACATCACCTTGGTTGACATTTCCGTTATCGTTTAGATACCAGAGGTTATTAAAAAGTTTGTATACAAAAATTTTACCAACAGGTATTTATGTATAACAATTAATTAGTAAGTTAAGGCTATAACTATTTTTAAGATATATTTTATATAACCCTAATTTAACTGTTAATAAACATAGTCTGTATATTATTTTATTTTTTACATTTTGATAAAATTGTTATTGTAAACCTCGGTTTAGTTATTCCGAGCATTATTACAAAATAACGGCGTCCGAGATCATTTTTATTAGTGTTACATTGCATTTTTATTATTTATGTTAAGTGAATATAACACAGTATAAATTTGTGGTAAGTAAGCAAATCAAAAGATTGAACCACCCTACGTTAATCAACCGACTGAGTCAACGGCATTATTTGTGGTGAATGGTTTATACTACAGTTAGTTTAACGATTTGTTTTGGAGAACATTTTTACTCTTTTATTTCTTTATTCATTTATTTAAAACACCATTTATACGATCACCTTCACCACATTATCTATACTACAGTTGTAGTGAAGTACACAATTAACTGTTTATCAATTCAATCAACATATGTCTGTACAATCTTACACAATGCAACAATTAAAGTATCAAACTTAAGTAATACAAAAACAGGTGTAATTAACTTCTTAATATCCAGGATGCCTGTCCTGAAGATCAACGAAGACCAAATGTTTACCAGTTTTATGTCCAGGTGTTTCAAAATTACATCAGATATCTTGCAATATGTATAGTAAAATGCATTAATAGGCAAAAAGGTATGTACCACATATAAAACAAGTTATATCCCAGTATGTACAACGTCCTAAAAATTAAATATATCAACCCAAAACGAAAGCATGAAAATAGATCTTACTTTCAATGAGGTATTAATCGGAGAATGATTATACAATCTTTAAGAAATGAATTTAACTACAAGTTGAACAGCTGGTGTTCTGTTTGAAAAGCAAAATAGTATATGATTATTAAATGAATAAAGGAAAACAATAACAGTTAATCAATTAGTTATATTTACCTTATGATTGGATACAAAACTAATGTGTTCTTATAGAAAATTGGTGATTATGTATAACCCTGTAGTTAATAAATTTATTGATCTCTTTTAGTTAATTATCGAACCCCAGATATGTTGATGGCTAAAATAAAACGTGGTGAAAGGAGAAAAGAGCATTAACAGTCCTGTAGCATTATTTCCTATTAATCCACAGAAATGTATGTACTAAACGTTGCAGAATGTCAGTACATATTTAGAAAAATGATTTTAAACCGATATAACTGATGGTAAATAAGTCCAGAAACTTCATTTTTCTTTAGAAAAATATAAAAATGTCTGCTTCGCCAACAACCAAACAGGTAGAGAACGTGCAAAGTCACTTATCACCCTGATGTCAATCCGTTGTGAACCAGTGCCTCCAAAATGCAATGTATGAATGACCATCAATAAATTTTAACAATTTCTTACAGAAATTTATTTACTTGAGAAAAGTAATATTTTCAAGAAACTACAGAGAGACGAAATTATATAAATGCAGATACTTTTAGAAAAATAATATATTTAAGAAAATACTATCAAAACAGTAATAATTCAGAGATTTTAACAGGTCGAAAAATTGACTAAATCGTGCAGCGTAGGTAACGAATGTAACAAATATGTTAAACCCCATTAACTTTCCTATCGATTTAAAAAATGTTTATTGCAATAATAGAATTTTCGCGGTCTGCTACCTACACAATGTTGCCTGTTCTCGTTATGAACGTATAAAAGAGGTTGCATAGTTATCCTAGAAAAATTGAAATTATAGTATATTGAGTATCAAGAACAGTAAGGGACGTTTACCGGTCGACGGCCATGTTAGGAGGCTGAACGATAGCGAAGCCTCCAATTTAGCTGGTACAACCCTTAATGTTCGTGATGCTCATACTGTTTTTTGCACGATTGTATTAAATTTACCACAATGAAATTATCTAATTTCTACTAAATAAACGAAAAGTGACGTTTTAAATAGAAATGTGCAAATTTTTTGTTCTTATTGTTGTGAAATATAGTATACCTATACAATTTTACGTTGGTAAATAAAATGCTTACCGACGAGTTGGTCCTCTCAATCAATAAACATATCCTACTGTCTTGGAAACAGATATGGTAAATATACGAAAAAGCTCAATCGTGCAAAAAAATTATTTCAACTCTTTTAATTTAAGTTAGCATCTAGATGTCTATTAACATCTGTCTGTCATAAAGTTTTAAACGTCTGTGTGACAGATTATTGCTTTTGAGTTTACACTGTTGCCTTTTTTCGTATTGAACTTCTTATAAAGGAGGTTGCATAACTATCCTTAAAAAATGTTATTAAAACATTTCTTTTAATTTCCACTTTGTAGGTTGGAAGGTCGTGTGGTGTTTGTTCCACACCAGATATTTTAATATTGAAACGTTATTGTATACAGACGTCGATTATTCACGGTTTTAACTCACCGGAAGTTATTCTTGAAGACATTTTAGACGATTACAAGTCTACCACGTTATTGATCAATTGCACGAAACTTTATACTTTTAGGGTTAATTCCATCGTCATTTAATCATATTGGTTTACAACATTGTGTATTTAGAGGGTTTTTTAAGTTTATTGACCTGTAACAGAATCAGAAGATAAAAATATAATCCTTTATGAAGTTTATGGATCTTGAATAAAATAAGGTGTAATTACGACTTTCACGTCGTTGAGCATTATTAAACTTTATCTCCAAGTTAATTTTTAAAATAGGCATTAATGTTAATCTTAAGAAATGTAGAAATGCCTAGATGGCGCTTTTTTAATTTATTTGTGATATTAATCTATGTTGATTTCGTTTCTTTGTTTTCACTAAAACTACTTTAAATTGTTTAATATTTTAATAGATGATACAGGATCATTTTTAGATACAACTTCAGCATGTTCTTTTTACTTACTTTTAGAACAATAAAAAATAAAAAAACTACTCAACCCATTACTGCCCAGAAAAAAAAATGTTTGTAATTATTCTTTCCTTAATACGGCTTAGTGATTAGGGTCTCAAATGACCCAAAAAAAATTTGTCACCTCCCATAACCCCACAAACCCCCGTACCATATATGGTCCGCTGAGCACTTACGGGAGATAGTTTTTATATAATGGGATATTCATTAGTATAAAAGAAATAGACATAAATACAAAAGAAATACACAATAATAGGGAAGAAGGTATTGATATGTAAACACTTTAATGCTTCTTTGCTAAAACTACAGCTATATATGACAAACAATAAAATAATCGAAGTTATTTAGTGTGATGTGATAAGGATAAAAACAGTCAATACACAATCCTATGTTACATTTACCACACATTGTACGAGCTTTAGTGGAACATTCCGGACCAGCACAACGTCTTTGTTTGTTATCTGGTATTTTCTGTACCAAATGGTCTCTTCTGTCATATGCCAGAACTTGTTGAGCTTCTAAAGATTTTGAAGATCTTCCTGGCCCCTTCGGTAATGTTGCATATAATTTCAGGTATGCCAAAACGATTTCTCTACGAAATTGTAATTGGGGAATATTACGTACTGAGTGACGGTATAAGAACCAAGCATTGTGTACGGAAGCATCAATTAACCAGGAAAATAATGCCCAGTACCATTTCTTGTTGCGTATCTTAATTCGATAATTTGCAATGTTTTCATCCATCCGATCAGTTCCGCCCATGGATGTATTATACCTAGCAAAAATAAATGGACTAGGTATCTGTATTTGAGCCTTGTGTTTCTGCGAATATCTTTTCACATTGGTAATTGGGTTCACACCATAAATATTTGAAGCAACATTTACTACTGAATTGTCCTTCCATTTACATAATAATATACCATAAGTTTCGCACATTTTCAAAGTGTCCTCTGTCTTTTTTCATAAATTTGTCTTTTGCAGGCATTGGACAGGGTTTTGGGATTCGGTTCTCCCTTATTGTTCCACAACCACCAAATCCATTGTCCGCCAGATATTTGAGTAAATTGAAGCTTGTAAATAGATTGTCAAAATGAAAATTAAAACGGAGATTTTGGAGATGTTCGGGGAAGTTCTTTATCATTTTTATTAACGGTGCTGCAGCTTTCCCAATCGATTTTTCTATTTCTTCATTGGTTGAAACTGATTTTCCTCGGTACACTTCAAAATCTATCAAATAACCCTCACTCGTATTTAGGGACCACACCTTGTATCCAAACCGGATCGGTTTACTTCTGATAAACTGCTTTATTCCATGTCTACCGTAGTATTTTACCATACTCTCATCAAATGATAAATTTTGCAGTGGAACAAAATTTTCTATAAACTTTTTTTTCAGTTTATTTACTATTGGTCGGATTTTTCAAATTTTATCACCACCAGGAATGAATTGTTCGTTGTTCGCAAAATGTAAAAATCGTAAAATTTGCTCAAAACGATTTCTTCTCATTGCGTTGGAAACTAATGCGTTGAATCCATCTTCGTGATGCTCCCAATACATTCTTTTGCAAGGGACTCTATTATAGCCACTCAAAAGTAAAATACCAATAAAACATTTTATTTCTTGTCCAGTAATGTTTGGTGTAGAATTCAAAAAGGATGCATATCTATTTGTCTCTTCTACTAAAAAATCGATCAGGTCATCGTCGATAAATGATTCAAAGAATTCAACAATTGATTTCGAAGAATGCCTTACATAGTTTCGCTTAGGAAATTCTCTCGGTAAATACATAAGGTCACGTATGGTGTAGTCCTGTTTTCTACCTGTATCTGCCAAACGATCTGTCAAAACTCGTGGTCTCAATTCGGCATCAGCTAATAGCTGGTTTCTATTAAAATTGTTATCACCGGAATCCTCATCACTAACTAAAGAAGGTTGTAACGATATAAACGGGTGGTAGAACGGGATTACAGATAAAATTCGCCTTTTTGCCCCGACTAGTCAGCGTATGGGTGTGGGTATGATGTTAATAAATTTTACACATCTAGAATAGTAAAACGTACTTAAGTCAAAATAGGGGATGAAGACGTAATCAGTTCGGTTTAGGGCGCCAGAATGTTTGGTAGTCAAAATAAGGGATATCGTGCCAAAATTACGAGTACATAGCGTGTCTAAACATACAAAAAACATACGCTTACCTATCCGCAATCAATCCCAGGTGTCCTCGACAACAGCTCAGCAAACCACCTGAAATCGGGCTTCAAAGTAGCACTACACGCCTGACAAACAAAAGCGTGTTTATCACTCAAAAAAAGTTACGTTACTTTACTACGCCTTGGTGTAAATAATAAGGCGTTAACTAATAATCTTAACAACAAAAAAAAACAAGCTATAGAATGCACTCTAAATGAATTTAATACTCAACTAAAAAAAATCAAATAAGACACTGAATATCATTTACGCTATTACTCAATAATAAAAAAAACTGTAACTTCGTTACGTTAAAACTTAAACTCATAAACTACCGGTAAACTCGCATTTTGCAAAAAAAAACTTTTATGTAACACAAAAGGGTTTTCACAGAATTAAAACAAATTTATAAAACCTAACAAAGCTATAATAAGATAAAAAATGATATAATATAAATGTGAACACACGATAATGCGTATATTAGATAACAAATTCTTAAGGGGCGACAGAAGGTCTGGCCAGGATTCTGCGTAACGCCGTTCTAAATTGTTTAACCTATATATTTCGTGGATTATATAACCACGCTACTACAGGGTCAATTGCCATTTACTACTAAAATGAAAAGTGTGAAGGCGGAGCGTCAGAGCTATGATTATTTATAATAACTAAACCAAAACAACAACTTAAATTAAAAGATACACGACTCCGCTTTCAAACCTTCGTTAACAACACAAATAATTCGAGGTACACACACAAGAAATCTTGAAAATATTCAATAAAACACAATGTTTATACTACCTTAATGTCTAAATTAGCACCTCCTCTGTGTTACAACAATCGAAAATGAACCAGGTGTTCAATTACTGCTATAACGGATACGGAGTCTCCCAGGTCTGACACAAAATGATGAGTGAAAATGTTGTCTATTATTCTTTTGTACATAAATGATTCCTTGATTGAATCTCGGTAAAATGTTACTGGATTAATTAAAAACTTCTTTTAAAATAATAATTTGTGCGCTCAACTTGCTTGTTAACTTTTGTCTTTTAAATAGTTTTCTTTATACTAACAATCCAAAAGGTTATTAACGTTATTTAAATAACTGTCATTTTAATATACTGCGAAAGTTTCTTGGGACTTCGACACGCTTTACACGGCAATTAAGTGGCACTTCAAGAACGTTAATTTAATAAATCCGCAAAAGCGACAAAAACCAAAGAGGTCACAGAAGCACTAATATAACACGACGATGATCTCTAGGTAACTTGATTACGTAAAATCGACATCGGCACTAGGTCTATTCCTTTGGTGATTGAACAATTTTAATTAAAATCCCTTCACGGGTTTTCTTCAGAAAGTAGATAACTACCCTTACAACACAAAAGTTCGTTCGTTAAACACCAAAACGTCCAATACATCAACGTTCTAAACCACCCCTTAAACCGTAACAACAAACGTCACAGTACTACTATTCGAGAGCGCGGTCAGTTTCAGAATCCCAAATCATTACCAAAAATCCATCTTGGATTTTCGTATCCCACCACTCAAAAAAAATCTCATTTAATTTAGTTCCACCAATTAAGAAACGCAAGGAGAAGATAAGATACCCCTTCACGCAAATTTCGTTTTCCATCGTAAGGACTCGATAGTTTTCAAAATTCCAAACGTAAAATATCTCTGTATTTTCATTAAAGTACAAGCAATTAGTCCCACATTCTATCTCTATGACTTAAAAACCAACATACTCAATATTAAGCTGAACCCTACAATTACTCGACTTCATGTCGCCAGCATGACATCAAACACATATAAATCTACATTCTTTCTTTAAGTTACTTAATTTCACAAAACTTTCTATTAAATCTTAAGGAAATCAAACGAAATAAACGTTATTTAAACTTATATACAACTATCTACAAATAATACGTTACTCAACATTCAATAAACGGGGAATAATAAGAAAACAATCTAAATTACAGAATAGTAATTCACAAACAAAACAAACTTAAGCTCGCAACATACCATCCTTAAAGGTCGCGACACACGTAAAACAAATTTATCCATAAAACTCAACTTGACAACAAAAATTTGACGGTAAATCGTAGAAAATCGTGATCCTATTACAAGGTTCAGGTGGTGCAATAAAAAGATCGCCTTCAAATTCTTCTTCATCATCAGCCAGTAATATTTCCAGGGCTTCGTGAACTGAAAAACCTGGTTCGAGAATTGCTGCCAAGGCGCTGCAAATAAGACATTTGTTAGGGGCTAATATCAAAATTTCATATAGTATTAGTTTATCAGATATTGTATAATTCTTCCCTCTAAGTTACTGCCTGAGAGCAAAAACTTGTTACTTAGTGAAAAATACAGAATTGAAAAAAAAAACGCTATCACAAGTGCCCAGCGTACCAAAAGTGGTACTCTGCACTTTAGTCATGAATAGCTTTGACTACATTTTTTTAAGACAATTATTATCGATCAATAAACATATATCATTTCTAAACATATTTCAATGGATTTTTTTTAGGCTGTGACTATCCGCACGCAAAAAAATGGAAATAAAAATGGAATCTAAAATCTACAGTAACCTAGGATCCAAGCTACGTTACACTACAGTCCATTGAGAGAATCCTAGGTTACCGTAGATTTTTATTTTCCTTTTTATTTCCATTTTTAGACAGTTTATGGTTATAATTTTTGCGTGTGGATAGTCACAGCGTTTTTTTTATTTGAAAAAGTAATACTTACTCAATATCCATATTTCGATCAAAATACGTGAAGCACAAAATTATAACTTTTTGTCGACCCGTCTCGTTGGGAACAAAGAGAGCCACTGGTTACCTGACGACAGAAATTCAAAAGTAAGGGTTCTTAGAAGAGTGACGAATGATAAAATCGCTGCCACTTAGCTTGCATTCTCAGAAATGGTACATTAAAGGTTCTGTGGTTTTAAGACCATATTTGGGACGCTGGGCTGTAATGGGTTAATATTACAATAGTACCAACTTAATTTTAGCGTTCACTTCAACACCCCCCCTTCGCTAAAATTCCTTAAGCCCATATCGTAAACTAATTTTGAAAAAGAAATATAATTCAGACTCTTTGTAAACATGTCTGCTTGCTGAAAATTTGTGTCGATATACTTTAAATCAATAAATTTCTTTTCAAAATTCTCACATATAAATTTGAACTTAATATCTAAATGTTTAACTCTCTTATTATTACTTGGATTCTTGATTAAAGCAATACATGCCTGGTTGTCTTCAAAATAAGTAACAGTTTTCATGTCTAAATCGAAATCAAGTAATAATTTCTTAAACCAAAGTCCTTCTGTAACAGCATAACACAACGCCACCAACTCGGCCTCCATGGTTAATAGAGTTATACAGTGCTGCTTCTTTGTACACCATGAAACTGTTTTACCAAAAATTTTAAACAAAAAACCTGTTACAGATTTTCTATCTAATAAATCATTTGCCCAATCGGCATCTACAAAACAAATTAAACCTTGCTCATTCGACTGTCTATTATACTCTAAACCAAAATAAATTTTACCCTGCAAATATCTAAGTATCCTCTTTAAGTAGATCCAAACTTTATCAGTAGGTTTATCTTGATTTCTACTCAAGTAATTTAAAGAAAAGCAAATATCAGGGCGTGTTCCCAACATTAAATACATTAAATATCCAATTAGCTGTTTAACTGGTTTGTCAAATATTACATCACCATTACCATTTAAATTTAGTTTTGAATCCAAAGGAGTCTACACTTTCTTAGTATAATCTGATTGAGTAATTTTTAAAGTGCCCTTTTCTTTATTATAATTAATTTGAAATCCTAAGAAATGTTCAAGGTTTCCTTTGTCCTTTAGTTCGAAACGTTGCATTAATTTATTTACAATATTATTAATGTCATTTATATTCATTCTGCCCCACTAATATCAAATCATCAACGTACATTAACAAAAACAACATATCACTATTTTTACAATTTAAAACATATAAACAATGATCATTTTCTGTTCGCATAAATCCTAAATAAAGTAAGTAATTATTAATTTCATTATTCCACCATTTTGATGACTGTCGCAAACCGTACAATGATTTATTCAATTTTAAAATCTTATTTGAACCGAGTTCAAGGCCTTTCGGTGTGTAAATATAAATTGGTTCATCAAGTACACCATTTAAAAACGCAGTTTTGACATCTAGCTGCCTAAAATAATAAGAGTATTGTGTTTCTATACTTAACAATGTTCGAATTGTAGTCAATCTGGCTACAGGTGAATATATTGAGTCATAATGTGAATTATAACAACCCTTTTTTGAATTGTATTAAAATATACCTTAATTTAAGGTCTTTCATTCATTTAGTTGTAAATATAAGAAAATTTTAATTATTTTTGTATTATAGATATGAGGTAGGCAACTTAATTTGCATATCTTTTTAAGGGTTTATAGTGCATATCTTCTTCAGTATATATTTCTTAAGGTTTATATTCCCTCTTCAAATTATTTTTCTGAGCATTTGATTTGCGCAACGCGTCATAACTTAACCCTTTGCGCAGGACTACATCATCTGACATCATCCTACTTCCTAAGGATACATTTTGCTCACTTCCTGATACAACAGGAAGCTTTGTTGAGGTTTTTCCCCTAAAATTTATGTGAAAGTGCCATTAATTTTATGGTAAGATATCTTTTAACTCGTAATATTAAAAATTAAAACATTTGCTCTTTTCAGGCACTCTTTTTACTGCTTTTTGAATGTTTTGAATGTTTACTTGTTACTTTTTATTTTACTTCGATTTACAACTCAATTACATTTTAAGTACGCATTTAATTTTACTGTTGCGTACGTTTTCATTTTATGATTGCAATTTTTGCATTTAAAACTTTAAAATAATGCAATAAATATTGGATTCAAAATTTCAAGAAGAAATGTATAAGAGATAAAATTTCCAGTTTTGGGTATGGCTGATAACATTATTTCAAGATATTGCGCAATAATGGTGCAAGAATGACATCACCTTGGTTGACCGTTTCGTAAACATTTAGATACCAGAGGTTATTAAAAAATTTGTGTACAAAAATTTTACAAAGGTATTTATGTAATGATTTTTTTAGTATTTTAAGGTTTTTACAATTAGTTTTTAAGATATATTTTATTTAATCATCATATTAACTGTCAATAAACATAATTTTATATTTTTATTTTTTTACATTTTGATAAAATGTTTATTGTTAATAAACTCGGTTTAGTTGTTCCGAGATAATTAAAAAAAAAATAACTTGGCGTCCGATATCATTCTATAAGTGTTACATTACAATTTTTTATTATTTATGTTCAGTGAAAATAACAGCAATTTTGTGGTAATCAAACAAATTAAAATGAATGAACTCCCCTATTTAATCTACCGACTGACTCAAAGGCATTATTAGTGGTGAATGGGTTGTATCTCCAGTTAGTTTGACGATTTGTTTTAGGAGAACTTATTTCTTTATTTCATTATTACTTACATTTATTTATTATTTATATTACTACACCATTTACACCCACTTATTTTATAGAATCTTGAGCAAATCCTCTAACAACTAACCTCGCTTTATATTTATCATTTTCATTAGTCTCATGTGATTTAAATGTATACACCCACTTGGTATCTAGTATTTGAATATTTGGTACTTTATCTACAACATCCCAAGTATTATTTTTGTTTATTGAATCAATTTCCCTTATTTCTTTATTTCATTATTACTTACATTTATTTATTATTTATATTACTACACCATTTACACCCACTTATTTTATAGAATCTTGAGCAAATCATCTAACAACTAACCTCGCTTTATATTTATCATTTTCATTAGTCTCATGTGATTTAAATGTATACACCCACTTGGTATCTAGTATTTGAATATTTGGTACTTTATCTACAACATCCCAAGTATTATTTTTGTTTATTGAATCAATTTCCCTTTTCATAGCTTCATGCCATAGTTTTCCATCATGTCTAGACTTTAAATTATCATAAGAATCAGGTACATCATCTATAAACCCCATTGCATTAAAAGCCATATACAACACATAATCTTCATATTTTGATGGAATTTTTATTTCACGTTTATTCCTTTCATTATTGTTAACCACAATCTTTTCCTGTTCTGAATTATCTATTTCTACCTCACCTAATTCATTATTCCTTAAATCTGTTAAGTTATCTCTTTCTTCTGGTTCATGTTCATTTTGCTCAATTGAAATATTTATCAAATTATTTTTGTACCAAAATTCACTTTCATCGAACTTTACATCCCTCGCTATGCATATTTTATTTTCTGTTATATCCCATAATCTATAACCATTCTGATTATAACCTACGATTACAGCCTTTTTACTTTTATCATGAAAGGACCAGGCAGTCGGCTTATGGAGAAATGGATTCCGGATAATTTGCCTTAATTGTTGGGATGTTGAAGATATCGACTTCATGAACAATAGTGCCCATGGGCACAACTCAATCCTATGGCCAGTTTTCAATTTACAGGGTGATGAAGTTGAAAAATGGCCATTTTTAAAACGTATTAAAATGTAATTTTCATAATGTATTAAGGATTTTTTGCTGCAATAGTATTCTAATAACATCAAATAATATTGCTTTGTGTAGAAAAAGTATTATTTGATACAGGGTGATTAAAAAATTACCAAAAAAAATTGTTGATGCTGTGTATTCTACTTTACAGTAGAAATATGAAAATATTAATATTTGGTCTGAATTTACTTTAGTTGGACTTATTATAACAAGATATAAAAACATTTTATACAGGGTGAGTCAAAAAGTTGATCGACTCTGCAGGTTATTTTTACTACAATTTTATATATTTTGTAATACAAGTCAGTAGTCGACATTGAACCATTTTCAAAAATATATAATTATAAATTAAATACAGGGTGATTCACAAGATATTTAAGGTAGAAAATTACGAAAATTGATTTTTTTTGCGAATCACCCTGTATTTTATTATTTCCTCCGTTAATTTCTCTGCTTTTTTCTTATTGTCTGTAATTTGAGTTTGTTAGTCCCCTATAGAAGTTTTGCGAAATTACTATGATCAGTTTTTTATCTCGACTTTGTGATGACAAGCCTGTCACAATGTATACGCTTATACCTGAGCTCATAAATGTTTTTATTTTGTTTAATCATTCATGATTTATGTCATTCTAACGTTATTTGTGTAAGAAAAAAGTAGAGAAATTAACGGAGGAAATATTAAATTACAGGGTGATTCGCAAAAAAAATCAATTTTCGTAATTTTCTACCTTAAATATCTTGTGAATCACCCTGTATTTAATTTATAATTATATATTTTTTGAAAATGGTTCAATGTCGACTACTGACTTGTATTACAAAATATATAAAATTGTAGTAAAAATAACCTGCAGAGTCGATCAACTTTTTGACTCACCCTGTATAAAATGTTTTTATATCTTGTTATAATAAGTCCAACTAAAGTAAATTCAGACCAAATATTAATATTTTCATATTCCTACTGGAAAGTAGAATACACAGCATCAACAATTTTTTTTAGTAATTTTTGAATCACCCTGTATCAAATAATGCTTTTTCTACACAAAGCAATATTATTTGATGTTATTAGAATACTATTGCAGCAAAAAATCCTTAATACATTATGAAAATTACATTTTAATACGTTTTAAAAAATGGCCATTTTTCAACTTCATCACCCTGTAAATTGAAAACTAGCCATAGGATTGAGTTGTGCCCATGGGCACTATTGTTCATGAAGTCGATATCTTCAACATCCCTAAAATTAAGGCAAATTAACCGGAATCCATTTCTCCATAAGCCGGCTGCCTGGTCCTTTATCCCTGTTTCCCTTTTGTAAATGATAATACCCTTAAATTATTAACATTTGGCTTTTTCTTATACCATAACTCTGCCGGAGTTATATCAGTCAATCCTTCTGTTGGCCCACTATTTATTATATAATTTGATGCAAGAATAGCTTCACCCCATAATTGTTTTGGTACTCTAGACTCATTTATAACAGTTCTTGCTCTTTCTACCAAGCTCCTATTTTTACGTTCAGCTTTACCGTTTTGCTGCGGAGTGTATGGAATAGTGTAATCTAAAATTACCCCATTGTTTCTACAAAATTTCCTAAACTCATTGGATATATACTCGCCCCCATTGTCACACCTTAATTTTGAAATTGAAGAACCAAACATTGACTTTGTCATATTAAAATATTCTGAAATTTTTCAAAAGCTTCACTTTTATTCTTTAATAAATATACCACTGTAAAGGTAGATAAGTCATCAATTAATGTCATGAAATATTTATTTCCATCATAAGATAGCGGAGAAGTAGGACCACATATATCAGAGTGCACAATTTCTTACATTCTACTACCTTTTGTTCGAGTCCCAAATGATTTTCTCGACATTTTTCCTGCAACGCATGGTTCACAAAAATCTACCTTACAAATTTTAAGGTTTTCTTCAATTCCATCTACCATTTTGCTTTTTATTAATTTTTCCAGACTAAAATAATTTAATGCGCAAATCGCTGATGCCACAACTAACATTCTGACACTCATGATTTTGTTTTATTTCAAATTCTATTTCGTATAAATTATTTCTTTTTCCAATAGCTATTAATTTATCATTAATTATGAACTGAACCAATCCATTATTAAATATTAACTTTATTCCTGCTAATTCTAACCTTTTAACTGAAAGTAGATTTTTGCAAAGATTAGGAACTAAAAAAAAAAAAAAACATTTTTTATTTCACAATGTGTTCTTCTTCCATTAGCATAACTGTAAGCATTTAGATTTCCTACTCCTACCTCTAATAAATGATTATTATTTTTAGCCACAGCTATTTTTATAGGTTTGTCTAACATTAGTAAATCAGAAAAATAAGTATTATCATTAACAAGATGTTCAGTGCATCCAGAATCAATACAAAATATTACCTTGCTGTGATTTACAGAATTTTCTACATTTTAAGTCCTTTTCAGTTTCTCCTAAAAAACAAATGGAATTATTACTTGTTTTATCCCGGTTTTCATTTTCCTGTTTGACAAGGTTACTTCTACCCATATATTGTTGATTTCCTTGACCTCTTGAACTTCCATAGTTTCTTGTATAATTATTGCATTAAATCCCCTGTATCCTCTGTTCATGTTATAACCTCTATGATAATGGCCTTGAAAACCTCTGTTATCGCTTCCTCTATTATTGACAAATCTTCGATTATTTATACCTCCTCTTGATCCATTACTGAATTTACTTTCTTCAATTTGGTGCTGACAGTTTTTTCTTATATTCTCTTTCCCACATCGATAACAAGTTATTCCTGTGTTAAATGCTGTATGGTCCGTTACATATATTTGTTTTCTTTTATTTATGGCTCTCTTGTCTTTTCTGCTAATAATAATTTGTTTTTAACATCCTCATAATTTAACTTATTTTGCGGCAAATTTCCTATGACTGTAACGACAGTTTCGTATGATCTAGGTAACGTTAATAAAAGATTGCATATACTGTCTTTTTCGTTCATTATTACACCTGATGCTTTTAGCTGCCATATTATTTCATCAAATTTGTTCAAAAATAAATCCAATTGTTCTCCTTCACCTAGTTTCATTGACAACATTTTTTTTTAAGTATAACTGCCCAGGTAAACCTTTTTCTCAAACTTCTCTTCGAATACTTTCCACATGCTGCAAGCCGTTGTCTTGTCTTTCAAACTTTCTAATTGATTGTCTTTCACACATTGTACATCTGACTTAGCTCTGTTATCATTTTTAATTTCCTTCGTTTTCTTTTCTTCTGACATAGTTTCAAAATCCATTTCTTCTTTAACACAATGATAAACATCATTTTCCGCCAGTACTAACTGCATTCTAAATTTCCAGTTGTGAAAATTATCACCATCCAGTGGTTCAATAAAAAATGTTTAGTGTTGTTACCTTGTGCCATGCTTTCTCTCTTAACCTCAAAATTGTCGTTTTTAAGTTTTCATAAATTTTCGTTCCTGGTCCCATAACCTTTTAAATTTATTTCTGATATTGTTACGCAAACTTCAACTTTGTGCTCAAACTTACCCCAACAGAGGAGATACGTTTTATATATATATATATAGGACTTCGACACGTAGATGGAGTCCAATTTACAGATGGTAATGGTAGCTGAAGAGAAGGGCCAGCTAGAAGGATAAAACAGCTAGCCCTAGATAACTGTTAATTTGCACTTTTCTAGCAAGTAACGAAATATGCAAGGATCTGAGCACTAGGAAAAAATATTTGTAAAGTCCCCAAAACAAAAGCGATATATTAATTTCTAATAATGGCAGTATATAGTTTGCATTTGTATGTACATATATATATATATATATATATATATATATATATATATAAATTTACATTCCCAAAAAAGTAAAAGGGAGATAATTCCCTAAATAAATAAGTAATTCACTCGTGTTACACAAATTGTTAACTACAGAGAATACATAAAATATTTGTGCTCTTAATTACACAATATAGCAAGCCACCCAAAGAGTCTAATACTAGAATTTAGAAAATGAAATTAAGCTAACTTTACATCCAAAAATGGCAAAGTAATATACAGAATTGCAAAGTTAAGTTATGCTAAAACATAAGATTTATAGTCTTTAATAAACTACAGTAAACAGGTAATTTAAGCATTCCCCAAGTTGTAAAGGCACATTGAATAATAGATTATAGTAATAATACAATTGCTATGAATAACTTGCAGTAAACAAAAATAATAGAAATGATCAGGTGGTTTATAAAACCTTTAACTCGAATCTGTTGAGCTGAATGCATCCAGTTACACAGTTTCTTACAAAACAGTGTTTAATTACATACATTACCAATAGACATGCATTTTACCCAAAGCAATTTACTGTAACAGCGCAAAAATTTGTGCAATAACACTTAAAGTTTTATCACAAACATGTACATAGATCTATACAACTTATA
Organism: Vesta saturnalis; assembly: GCA_036346205.1. Taxonomy (NCBI): domain Eukaryota; kingdom Metazoa; phylum Arthropoda; class Insecta; order Coleoptera; family Lampyridae; genus Vesta; species Vesta saturnalis. Next base: position 2,228,211 of record JARFJB010000664.1, read on the forward strand.
GGATTGGTCACAGATTAACCAAAGCATTAAGGTATCCAAAAGACACTGAATATGAGTGATTTATAACTTATCTTTTATATCCCAGCCTGTCGGAAAGTTGTAATTTCAAATATTTCACAGGTGTGGAAGTCAAATTTCTTGCTAATTATGTAATAAGTAACACCCTTCATCAGCGAAATGCCCGTATGTCCAACAGTATACGAATTATATACAAATGTACACATATTTACACAGCATACCAGTATATTTAGATGGTGTACGAAAAGTATATTATGTGGCGTACCAAAGGTACCTCTAAAATTAAATACATACAGCCAAATGAAAGCATGAATATCGATCTTACCTTCAATGAGGTAAAGAATCAGAAAAGTATTGATGGTAACGTAGAGAAATGGATTCAGTTAATTTCGAGTATGAGTTCCCCTAAAATAAAAATAAATCTAGCAACCGTTTAAGTAGGTTGTTACATTCTTACCAGCAAATCTAAAGTTTAAAAACAACTTCGTGGTTAGAGAAATTTGTGAGGTTAAGTTTAACCTCTTTAGCTAATTGGTTTAACGATTTTGTTAATGGATTTAGTTCTTCAATCGAACCAGATCGATTGCCTGAAAGTAAAACGTGATAGAAGAACAAAAAAACCAAGCGTGACAAAAGCTCACCTGTTTTCAGTATTTCCTATATATCCGATATAAATCGTTTGTACCCACTAATTATAGTGATTTGCCACAAAATTTAGATAAATGTTATAAAACCGACAACCGTCGATGGGCTAAATAAAGTCCAGAAATTTACATTTTTCTTTTAGGAAACACAAAATGGCTTTCTTTCGCCAAGCACAGACCGGAAGGATGTGAAATTAAAATCAAATATGCGAATGTCAAACGGATATATACCAGTGACACCCAACACATGAAGTTGAAATATAACTTATAAGTGACCATCAAAATGTTTACCTAACCAACAGAGATGTTTTTTTAATTGTGAAGCGTAATATATTCAAGAAACTACAGAGATAAACGTAGAGAATTTAAAGAAACACGAGCAATTCATTAATTCTAATAGATCGCAAAAATTTACTTAATAGTACAGCAAAAGTAACGAATGTAACAATATTATTCTATGTTGATTTCTTTTCTTTGTTTTCACTAAAACGACTTTAAATTGGTAATACAGGATAATTTTTAGATACAACTTCAACATGTTCTTTTTACTTACTTGCTTTTAAAACTGTAAAAAATAAAAAAACTACTCTTAATATTACAATAGTACCAACTTAATTTTAGCGTTCACTTCAACAGCTTTTTGTATTATAATTGTGTGATTTGAAGTATTTCTTAAAAAAAAAGACTAAAGGAAATTAAACGTAACGATGTCTCAATTTATATTCCGTTAGAAACAGAAGTTACAAAAGAAAGAGATTTGATGTTATTCTTATTATAAAAATGTAAAAGAATATTTTTCCCCGAGGTTAATAATTTTAATCCCTCTACGTTTATCAAATGGCAAAAGCTTCGTTATAATACAAAAGCAATTTTGATGTAGTAAGTAGGATTAAAAAACGATTAAAAAAAGCGGCTCTGCGATATGAAAATAATTAAGAAAAGCATTCTCAAGAAACAGAGAAACTTAACTGTCGGCTTCATGAATAAGGGATAAAAATGTCAAAGGGAATCCTAGTAAATATAATGCGGTTGGAGACATTTTTCGGTGAACGTTGCTGGCACACAGGTGTGTTTGCTGCATCAATTTTCCGTCCTGTAATTTAATGTGTCGTCTTACATATTTCAGATTTATTGCTTCACATCTTGTTTACTCGAATTTGTTGTTAAGGCAACCTACACTGTTCGTGCACCTGAGAAATTACCCTTTAATATATTTTCGGCATAACCATTTATATTCCCGTTCATTTGCATTAAATTTTTTTTTGTCTTAGTTTTATTTTTCCCAATTTCGAACTTGTCCCATCCTATGGAGAGGTAATTGGTTAAAATTTAAATTTTACAGTGTATATCTTTTTGGTCCATCTTCTTGCCTTTCTCTGTAATGACATTGCTAAATCGTTTTAATCTCGTTTGTAATGATTTCACAGAATAACAGCTGAGCCCATGTATAGGTAACAAACTTTCTCAACTTCAACGGCGTTGTTTAGCAATTACGCCACCAATTTAGGGGTTGGTTTAATTATTTTTATTAGCTTTAACTTCTTTTAACTTAAGTTTATTTACTTTTATATTGGGGAAGATTCAATTTGTCTCAGTCATAAAGATCCCTTATCGAATCCTCTTAATTAAGTTTATAATAAATACTAGGTAGTAATGTTTAATGTTTTTGCAGCTGCCTGCACGTTTCCTGAAGAGTGGTCCGGACGATGGTTTCAATCTGGAGTACCCACAACTATATTAATCAATAGGACACATATAGATAGTAAAGGAGAGTGTTACGAAGAGCAAGGGGATGATAACACAAAATTTTTAGTATACGATAAGTAAGTATGCGAATTAAAACTTTCACAATTATTCGTAATAAAAATACTTGGTTTTTAATGGGATAATTAATTGTATTAAACAAAATACACCCACTGTACAAAAGATTAAAAACACGAAAAGCGTTTCAATAGCTAAGCTATCATCATCAGCGTTCGACTAGATAATTGTGTAATAATTTAATTGAAAAGGTTAAAGCAAAAACGGCACAAGTGTATGAATGTTTAAAGTGCAGAAAGTCGTGAAAGTATTAAACATTTATTTTAGATGTGGTTATTCTTACACCATCAAATCGCATTAGATGTCGTGCAGGCCTACCGAGTCGTGCTGTGGATATAAGACGTAAAATGATTGAAATTTCATCTCAGAAAGCTTAATGCACGTCGATTCAATTTATTAAACTTATCGATCGCACCCTGTACATTTATAGAATCAAAGTAATGAAACGGTATCTGGATACTTTCTAACTTATCCTCGTATACACTTGGATTAATATTTATAACTATGATAAAAATTCTGAAATAAATAAATATCGCCAAATTTAGAAAAATAATACTTCAGTATATTAATTTTTAACCACAAAAACATTGATTCGTTTTTAAAAATTTTCAAGACGTAACGATCAGTGCGTCGTTCATAAATTATATACAGGTTGTCCACAAACTATTTTCACAAAAGAAAACTGCAGATTCTAGAGATGATTTTATGTCGATTTAACGTAAATTACCTTAATACAAAAATACTTTCTAAGAGAGCTGTAGCTCTTGAAAGATGGCGCCCTAACATCGGTTTAATTCATATATCTTCAAAATAGTTTCCCTTTAAATAGTTTGAAAAGAGCGGCCAATACTAGCAACTAAAATTTCCGAACATACCCGAAGTGAAATAGACCATTATATACCTACCCATTTTTCTATTACTGTTCCTTTCCTAATAAAGATTTAAGCAATTATAATTCCAATTAAATTGAACACGCCCCTAAAAACGGACAAACAATCTCATAAAGGGGTTGCAAACGTAACCATTTTATCATATGTCAAAAACGGCACATACTATCACGATTAAAATTAGTATGACAATAATCTTATAACGATTAAGCAATAAAAATATCCAGGTGCACTGCTGCCCAAGGGGTAGAAAAAACCACCCCTTTATCATATCTCGAAAACGACACATACTATCACGATTAAATTTTCGTATTAGTATGATAATAATCTTATAACGATTAAGCAATAAAAATATCCAGGTTCACTGCCGTCCAAGGGGTAGAAAAATCCACCCCCTTACCATACCTCGAAAACAACACATCCTATCACAATCAAATTTTCGTATTAGGTTGAAAATAATCTTATAACGATTAAGCAATACAAATATCCAGGTGCACTGCCGCCCAAGGGGTAGAAAAATCCACCCCCTTACCATATCTCGAAAACGACACATCCTATCCCAATCAAATTTTCGTATTAGGTTGAAAATAATCTTAAAACAATTAAGCAATAAAAATATCCAGATGCACTGCCGTCCAAGGAGTAGAAAAAACCACCCCCTTACCATATCTTAGGTTGAAAATAATCTTAAAACAATTAAGGAATAAAAATATCCAGGTTCACTGCCATCCAAGGGGTAAAAAAAACAACCCCTTTATCATATCTCGAAAACAACATACTATCACGATTAAATTTTCGTATTAGTATGATAATAATTTTATAACGATTAAGCAATAAAAATATCCAGGTGCACTGCCGTCCAAGGAGTAGAAAAAAACCACCCCCTTGCCATATCTTAGGTTAAAAATAATCTTAAACCAATTAAGCAATAAAAATATCCAGGTGCACTGCCGCCCAAGGGTAGAAAAAACCATCCCTTTACCATATCTCGAAAACGACACATACTATCACGATTAAATTTTCGTATTAGTATGATAATAATCTTATAACGATTAAGCAATAAAAATATCCAGGTTCACTGCCGTCCAAGGGGTAGAAAAATCCACCCCCTTACCATATCTCGAAAACGACACATCCTATCACAATCAAATTTTCGTATTACGTTGAAAATAATCTTATAACGATTAAGCAATAAAAATATCCAGGTGCACTGCCGTCCAAGGTGTAGAAAAATCCACCCCCTTACCATATCTCGAAAAGGACACATCCTATTACAATCAAATTTTCGTATTAGGTTGAAAATAATCTTAAAACAATTAAGCAATAAAAATATCCAGGTGCACTGCCGTCCAAGGGGTAGAAAAAACCACCCCCTTACCATATCTTAGGTTGAAAATAATCTTAAAACAATTAAGGAATAAAAATATCCAGGTTCACTGCCATCCAAGGGGTAGAAAAAACCACCCCTTTATCATATCTCGAAAACAACATACTATCACGATTAAATTTTCGTATTAGTATGATAATAATCTTATAACGATTAAGCAATAAAAATATCCAGGTTCACTGCCATCCAAGGGGTAGAAAAAACCACCCCTTTATCATACCTCGAAAACAACAAACTATCACGATTAAATTTTCGTATTAGTATAATAATAATCTTATAACATTAAGCAATAAAAATATCCAGGTGCACTGCCGTCCAAGGAGTAGAAAAAACCACCCCCTTACCATATCTCGGAAACGACACATCCTATCACAATCACATTTTCGTATTAGGTTGAAAATAATCTTAAAAAAATTAAGCAATAAAAATATCCAGGTGCACTGCCGTCCAAGGGGTACAAAAAACCGCCCTTTATCATATCTCGAAAACGGCACATACTATCATGATCAAATATTCGTATTTGGTTCATACTAATCTTAGAATGATTAAGCAATAAAAATGTTCAGGTGCATTGCCGTCCAACGGGTAGAAAAACCACCCCATTGTCATTTCTCAAAAAAGGCACACACTATCACAATCAAATTTTTGTATTAGGTTGAAAATAATCTTAAAACAATTAAGGAATAAAAATATCCAGGTTCACTGCCGTCCAATGGGTAGAAAAAACCACCCCTTTACCATATCCCGAAAACGGCACATATTGTTACGATCAGATTTTCGCATTTATTTCATAATAATCTAAGAATTATTAATCAAGAAAAGTATCCAGGCGCACTGCCGTAGAAAGGATAGAAAAAAACGCCCCTTCATCATATCTCGATAACGGCACGTACTGTAACAATCAAATTTTCGCATTAGGTTGATAATAAACAATAAATATATCCAGGTGCACTCCTATCCAAGGGGTAGAAAAACCACCCCATTGTATCTCGAAAACGGCACAGTCTATCACAATCTAATTGTCGTATTAGTTAAATATGATCGTGATAGTATATGTCGTTTTCGAGATATGATAAAAGGTAGTTTTTTCTACCCCTTGGACGGCAGTGCACCTGGGTATTTTTATTGGCTAATCATTATAAGATCATTATCAACCTAATACGAACATTTGATTGTGATAGTGTCTTCCCTTTTCGAGATATGATAAAGAGGTGATTATTTCTACCCCTTGGACGGCAGTACACCTGATATTTTTATTGCTTATTATTATTATTATTATTATTATTATTATTATTATTATTATTATTATTATTATCAACCTAATACGAAAATTTGATTGTTATAGTATGTGTCGTTTTCAAGATATGATAAATTATTATGAAATAAATGCGAAAATTTGATCGTGATAATTTGTGCCGTGTTCGAGATATGATAAAGGGTGGTTTTATCTACCCCTTTGACGGCCGTGAACCCGGATATTTTTATTGGTTAATCATTATAAGATTTAATGTGATAGTGTGGACCCGGGTATTTTTATTGGCTAATGATTATAAGATTATTATCAACCTAATACGAAAATTTTAATCTGATAGTGTTTGCCTTTTTTGAACTATGATAAAGGGGTGGTTTTTTTACCCCTTGGACGGCAGTACACCTAGATATTTTTATTTCTTAATCATTCTAAGACTATTGTCAACCTAATACGAAAATTTGATTGTGGATAGTATGTGTCGTTTTCGAGATACGGTAAAGAGGTATTTTTTTCTACCCATTGTACGGGGTCCGCCTGGATATATTATTGCTTAATCATTCTAAGATTATTATGAAATAAATTCGAAAATTTGATCGTGATAATTTGTGCCGTTTTCGAGATATAATAAAGAGTGGTTTTTTCTACCCCTTGCACCTGGGTATTTTTATTGGCTAATCATTATAAGATTATTATCAACCTAATACGAAAATTTGATTGTGATAGTGTTTACCCTTTTTTGAACTATGATAAAGGGGTGGTTTTTTCTACCCCTTGGACGGCTGTATAACTGGATATTTTTATTGCTTAATCATTCTAAGATTAGTATCAACCCAATACGAAAATTTGATTGTTTAGTATGTGTCGTTTTCAAGATATGATAAAGGGGTGGTTTTTTCCACCCATTGTAGAGAAGTACGCCTGGATATATTTATTGCTTAATCATTCTAAGATTATTATGAAATAAATTCGAAAATTTGATCGTGATAATTTGTGCCGTTTTCGAGATATGATAAAGAGTGGTTTTTCTACCCCTTGGACGGCCGTGCACCTGGGTATTTTTATTGGCTAATCATTATAAGATCATTATCAACCTATTACGAAAATTAGATTGTGATAGTGTTTACCCTTTTTTGAACTATGATAAAGGGGTGTTTTTTTATACCCCTTGGACGGCAGTGCACCTGGATATTTTTATTGCTTAATCATTCTAAGATTATTATCAACCTAATACGAAAATTTGATTGTGATAGTATGTGTCGTTTTCGAGATACGATAAAGGGGTGGTTTTTTCTATCCATTGTACGGGGTTCGCATGGATATATTATTGCTTAATCATTCTAAGATTATTATGAAATAATGCGAAAATTTGATCGTGATAATTTGTGCCGTTTTCGAGGTATGATAAAGGGTGGTTTTTTCTACCCCTTGCACCTGGGTATTTTTATTGGCTAATCATTCTAAGATTATTATCAACCTAATACGAAATTTTGATTGTGATAGTATGTGTCGTTTTGAAGATATGATAAAGGGGTGGTTTTTTCCACCCATTGTAGAGAAGTGCGCCTGGATATATTTATTGCTTAATCATTCTAAGGTTATTATGAAATAAATGCGAAAATTTGATCCTGATAACCTGTGCTGTTTTCGAGATATGGTAAAAGGTGGTTTTTTCTACCCCTTGGACAGCCATGTACCTGGGTATTTTTATTGGCTAATCATTATAAGATTATTATCAACCTAATACGAAAATTTGATTGTGATAGTGTTTACCCTTTTTGAACTATGATAAAGGGGTGGTTTTTCTACCCTTTGGACGGCTGTGTACCTGGATATTTTTATCGCTTAATCATTCTAAGATTATTATCAACGTAATACGAAAATTTGATTGTTATAGAATGTGTCGTTTTCAAGATATAATAAAGGGGTGGTTTTTTCCACCCATTGTAGAGAAGTGCGCCTGGATATATTTATTGCTTAATCATTGTAAGATTATTACGAAATAAATGCGATAATTTGATCGTGATAATTTGTGCCGTTTTCGAGATATGATAAAGGGTGGTTTTTTCTACCCCTTGGACGGCCGTGAACCTGGGCATTTTCATTGGCTAATCATTATAAGATTTTTATCATACTAATACGAAAATTTAATCGTGATAGTATGTGCCGTTTTTGAGATATGGTAAAAGGGTTACTTTTGCAACCCCTTTATCAGATTGTTCGTCTGTTTTTAGGTGCGTATTCATTTAATTGGAATTATAATTGCTTAAATCTTTAATGGGAAAGGAACAGTAATAGAAAAATGGGTATATAATAGTCTATTTCACTTCGAGTATTTTCAAAAATTTTAGCTGCTAGTATTGGCCACTCTTTTCACACCAGTTTAAATGATAACGTTCTGTACATTTATTTAGTAGAATATGCCCAATCCTATGGCGTGAATATGATTTTTTAGTTGTACTAATTAGCGGCTCGTTTGGGCAGGGCGCTGGACATTGTTATTCATAAGTTTTTTGTTTTTCAAAATTTCGCAATTTTAACATAAAATTTAAAAAATTTCGATTTTTTCATAAAAGAATGATGCTCTTGTCTGAAGTCGCTATGACGCACTGTTTTCTAAATAAATCATTTTAACTTTTCGTGTGTTAATCATACTTTTTTATAAAATTAACTAACGAATTCATTTACAATTATGAAAGATGACTATGGAAAATAAACATGGTTCCCACTTTCCCCTACCTCTTATTTGGAAAAATAGAACAAAAAGCGTGCAAAATGTTCTGAAGATTTCATTTTCCATACTTCTAATGTATCTTAATTTGGAAAATTTTGAAAAAAGTAAGATTTCTAATATTTGATATTCAGTTACGCCATCTGGTGGTCGACCAACGTTCTTAAATGTTTACTTAATGCCTAAGATCGGCTGTTTACAAAAACTGCACATCCTGCAATTCTGTTTATATTGGGCAGACACTTAGGAACTTTGACATTAGATACAAAGAACACATTAGATGTTCAAATATTGGGAACGTGGAATACGGAATTTCACGAAGTAAGGTTAAAGAATATAAATTTACGTAAATGACAAAAACAAGATACATTTCTCATTTCATAATTATCCCATTAAAGGCTAATTTTTTGTATACGATAAGTAAGTAATAATTGATTATTTTATAATTTTTGTTAAATATTATTCCAGATCCGATAATTGTTATCGCTGCATGGCAATTCACAGCAAACACACAACCGTATTACAATATAAAGAGAGTGAGTTACTGTCAGACTGTCTTAATTTATATTTTATGACAAATTTGTAGCGTACTGCGAGCGATCGGTCCAAGAATTATGTAGTGGTATATCAGGTGATGCAGCTTTATATAGTATGTTTCGAAAACACCCGGAAGTAAAACCGGTAGCCTGTCCCTTTAAAAGTGCACCGTTTACATTCAGTTACAGTAGGGGCTCGGGTGATTGTATTAATCCACCTAGTAAAGCTGAAAGTTGTACTGATGATTCAAGGCTTGTACTTAAATATCAAGCTTGTCCTGATTTACCATCGACTGAAAGTAATGGTAAGTCTGATTAACTTTATTTTTACCTATTAACATGGATGAATATATTTTTCACATACGAGGGTAAGGTGAATAGTTCTCCGCCTGACGGAGAGATGGCGCTCCAATCAGGAAAAATTTATGTTTCTTGCCTGGGTGTACGTGTCATTAGTTCGTATGACAAGTTTCAACTTGTTTTCTCAAGCAGTTTGTTTACACGATCTTTTGCGTGTTTTTCGTTAAAATGGATAAACCTGAATATCGTGCGGTCATAAAATTCTTTGTTTTGGATGGATTAACCCCTAAGGACTCTGCTCCTTCCATGTCAACCGTTAAAAAATGGGCAGCTGAATTTTAACGTGGTCGCACATCCCTCAATGATAACCCAGGTGAAGGACGCAACCACACCAGAACCACACCAGAAACCATTGAAAAAGTGCATGATATCGTGTTGGACGATAGACGATGAGTAAAGGTGAGTGAGATAGCTGAGACTGTGGGGAGGATATCGGAAAAAAAGGTGCGAAACATCATGCACAAATGCGCGAACGATTTTGGTAGCAATCTTTAGACCAATAGATTGGTTCAACCGATTTTGTGCGGAGATTTATCACCATGGGTCCAAACAGTGGGTGGAAGCCGGTGGTTCGGCGCCAAAGAAAGCGAAATCGATCGTCATTGGCCAGTGTTTTTTGGGATGCGAAAGGGGTCCTGTTAATTGATTATTACCTTGCAAAAAGCAGAACAATTACGGGCGAATATTACTCCAACCTTCTTGACCAGCTGGATGCCAAAATTCGCAAGAGGCCTGGCTTAAAGAAGAAAAGAATCATCTTTCACCAGGACAACGCACCTGCACATAAGGGTTCGTTGACGATGGGAAAACTGCGGGATTTGAGGTACGATTTGCTCGGACATCTTCCCTATTCTCCTGATTTGGCACGCTAATACTTCCATCTGTTCCCAAACTTGAAAAAATTTGTTTCTGGGAAGCGCTTCTCATCGAATAAAGAAGTTGAGAGGGTCGTAAATGAATATTTTCACAACCTTCCAGATTCTCACCTCCGGGAAGGAATACTGATGTTGGAGAAACGCTGGACCAAGTGTGTTGAATTCAAGGGAGATTACGTAGAAAAATAAAATCAGTTTTTAACTGAAAGTCGCAATCTTTCATTGTCAGCCAAGAATTTTTCACCTTACCTTCGTATTTTTTTCTTATTCGTACACATGTATGATGTGTTATTGATATATTAACGTCCACCAAGTTAGCCCTGGAAATGAAAATAAAAATATTATTGTACATTTTTGAATAATGCATGTAGTCAAGCGTATTAATTCTTCGAAGGATAATTTGATGCGCAGCCCTAGTTTTTAAGAATGTCAGCCGTCCTTGACGTTAATAAGTTGTTCTTGATATATGCTTGATTATATCGTTGATAATGATCGGTACAGAATTAAGCCACGGGGACTAACTAGACCTTTGAGCCCGTGGTTTTTTAAGAATTCCAATCCACTTTTAACTTAATAAATTGTACTGAAAACGTGGGGGGTGTCGTTGAAATTTTTGATAATGATCAAACTGTGCGCAACATTTTATACAATCAATCCTTGAGGGTCAACGCGACTTTCAATCCTGGATTTTTTAAAAATTCGAATCGGTGATGAATTCATCTAAAGGTGAGGGAGGCTATCGCTCGGGATGGCTAGTTTAGAAGGGCGGTAGTTCGAGTATTTCACTCTAATAAAAACTTGCAAGTTTTCTTAGTATCCGCCAACTTTTGTAAGTTCCAACAACACGCGTATTAAGTGCCGTTTTAGTCTTTTTTAAGTGGTTGCCCCTTTGAGTAGACAAAGCGCATACGTTTTTGCTTCCAATTAGCTTCTAATTGATACAATACACCTTTACCTCCACTCTGTGCTGAGAGGCCCAGCCAGAAGCTAAATGTAGCGTGTCCCGCCACATCCGGCTTCTGGCTGGTCCTCTCACCTTTACCTTCTCTCCTGCCCCTACCCGGTCCCCCTCACACCTTCTTTATAAATATCTCTTTCTGTTGGGTTAGAAGTAAATGTAGTTATGGTAGTATAATTAGAAGTTAGCATACAGTTTAAAACACAATCGTGCGGTATAATTTAAGAGCTAACTAAGCTACAAGCTCTGTCCCGTGGCACAATTATTATAATTTAAAACACATTCTCCGACGCCATCTTGTAGTGTAACTCTAACAGCTAAGTAAATTACAATCGCCATCCTATGGTATAATTAGAATTCAACACATAGTTTAAAACGCCGTCTTGTGGTATAATTTAAGAAGCTAAGTAAACTAATAGCATCGCCTTATGGTACAATTATAAGTTAATACAGCGCAAATAGTTAACTAAGCTAGTAGTATAATTAGAATTCACCGTTAAGGATCTTGATATTGGCATGAGAAGTTTAACGTTTGTCATTAAAAATTGTTAAGGTCTATTCGGAAATTCTTCTTGCCGTGTGTTTTCTTTTTAGAAAATAATTTAACGTTTTGCAATTAAAAGAATTAAGGTTTACTAATACTTCACGGTGTGATTTTTTAATGACAAACACATAAACAAGAAATAAGCTACTGAACGTCCAATTGTCCAAACATGCAAATACGCAACTCTCAAAACAATGAACTCGCCAAAAATGACCCTGCAAACATCCAAACAAACCAAACAAACACAAAAATATATCAAAGACACTAAAACATTCAGAAGAACTAGTAGCCTACAAGCACATACACGAACAAGGAAACTAGTAAACAAGTAAACACGCGAACCCATAAACCCCTAAACACATGTACAAGACAAACAAGCTATCCAGTAAGCATAACAAACGTTCTCACGCACATGAAATCCGCAAACACATGACCTAAACCACACATGGTGGGCATTTTGCAACATAATTTGAAAGCTTTGAGCTAACTTGAAAAATTCCGTTGTTACTCAAGAACAAAGAATCTCGAAAACATGCAAACTATAGAGAACACAGACCCTCGCACGTACATGCGCACGCACACGCGCACGCATGCCCACACGCACACAGGTACGCACGCGCAACCACGGACAAATTAAAACCCTCAAGCATGCAAACGCACGGACAAGAAAACTGGTTAACATACAAAAAAACTACCAAACAGACAACTTATCTTATAAACGCACACACAACATACAATTACTCAAATCCACAAACCACCCACCTTAAAATCTAATACTCTAAACTTACAAAAAATACGTGACTAAACAAATTAGCCAACACACATGCAAAACACTCTCAACAAAAACCACTTAAAACCGCAAACATACAGGTACATTAGCAAAGAAAGTCGTAGGCGGGTTGCCTACCAACAGCGACAGGGGCTGAAAAAAGAACCCAACACGGCATCAATTAGGCGTAAAAATTGAAGTAGAGTATATAGCGCGCCAAAACGGCACTAATTAGGTGTTGAGAATGACGACGGAAAAGAAACGACAGAAACAAGGTGGGGCTTCAAAAGGGACGGGGACTAAAGGACGGAACATGGCGCACAGTGTCGCTTCTCTACTTAGAATCTTTTATTGGAGTTGTAAAAATATTCCATGCTTAATACCGCTTGGTATACATTTGCAGAGTGTGCTTCTAAAAGGTTCTTGAGCATATACTTATTAAAATTATCAAAATCTCAACGACACCACCCCGCAGGAATTAAGAAATAATAAAGCAAAAGTGGACTTTAATTCATCAGAAAACTGGTGGGTGGAATTTCAATTGACGAAACTTGATTGGAAGGAATATTATGTAGCATTTGACTATTATCAAAAAATTTTAACATAACCCCGCACGCGTTAAGCACAATTTGTTAAGATAGATAAAAGCGGATTCGAATTCTTAAAAAACTCGAGAACTGGGAGTCCATTTGGCTTTCCTGACTTGAGTAATAAATATTTTGTGCCCACACCCCGCGTGCGTTGCGCACAATTCATTCCATTCAATTTCTTGAAAACCTAGGGACCGAGTATCTAGTTGGCTCCCAAGACTAATTGTAAAAGTTATTGTATATCGTTTGATCATCATCAAACATTTATTAAGATAAAAGTGGATTCAAGCATTTCAAAGAACCTGGGGATCACAGTCTACTTAACCACCGAGACTAATTGTGAAATATATGCGAGAAAATCAAGGGCTCTGCATCAAATTAGCTTCCGAGATTAATTAAATAGTAGTTAGTTTTATTTATTAACACAAATTAAACTAATGTCGGTACAAATGAGCACAACTCTAACACCATTTAAAAATGTAGTTTAATAATTTTATTTTCGTTTTCGGGGGTTCACTTGATAGACGTGACATATTGGATATAATTTATTTACCTTAGTATTTATGCGGCGATAAAAACTGTAAACACATAAAGGTAATATTATGAAATATGACACACTTGCAGGTCGCATTCATAAATATAACCGGAAGTGGATATTACGCCTTTAAAATCGATTTTTCCGGGAGATTAGTGATTATGTAACAAGTTTTAGATATTTCCAAACTCTGAATAAATAATAAAAACTGAAGGGATCGAACATAAAAGGTTTTTAGGTGGCTAGGTGATTCAATGTTATATAATTGCTACACAATAACTTTTATTTAAATCTTCGGAACACTCATTCAGTTTATTTGAGAAAATATTAGATTTGGCTTAAGAAATTCCAAATAGTCGTTAACATTGGCACTTAAGGATAAAATGTTGTGAGGAAAGTGCACTGTTTTTCTACGTACAGACTTTTAAAACACTTTCACCTTAAGCTTTATATGATGTTCGTGTAAGTCAAAAAAATATGAACTTATACCAAATGCAAAATCAATATCATGTGTTTTATTTCATCTTCAAGGTCACGGCCTTCTGCTCGAACTTTCTTAGTTCCTTCAGCCATACTTATGCACACGAACAGACAGTAGGACAACCACAGAATACGTAAAATGTTGACAAATCAATCAAGTTAAAAGGTTGTCAACTTTTTTCGAAATGTTCCATACGAGCATACTCTTAACTTTTTAAGCAATCTTACTATCTTACTTACTTACTTACATGACATGGCATGGCATGGCATGACATGGCATGACATGACATGACATGCCATCCCATGCCATGACGTGACGTGACGTGCCGTGACATGACTTAACGTGACGTGACGTGCCGTGACACGACGTGACGTGACGTGACGTGACCATGACATGAAATGACATGACATGACATGAGATGACTTGACATGACTTGACATGACTTGACATGACATGACATGGCATGACATGGTATGTCGTGACGTGACGTGACGTGACGCGAGGCGACGCGACGCGACGTGTCGTGCCGTGCCGTGACGTGACGCGCCGCGAGGCGGCGCGACACGACACGACACGACACGACATGACATAACAACAGCATAACATAACGTAATGTAACATAACGTAATAACATAAAAACATAATAACAGCATAACATAACAACGTAATGTAACGTAACCTAACAACTTGACAACATAAGATAAAGTAACGTAACGCAGCGTCGTTTAATATAACGTAACGTAATATAAGAACTTAATATATTGTGGCATAATGACATGACAACACCATACCGTAACGTAACACAACATAATGTAACGTAACGTAACCAAACATAACATAACATAACGACATAGCCTAACAACATGACAGCGCAATGTAACGTAGCATAACATACATAACACATTAATATTCGTAGAAAAGGTATAAAGTTCTATTCAATGTTATGTTACGTTCATTATTCATTAGAGCTATACTGGTTTATTTGATTTTCTATACAGAAAATCATTCTACCTATACCTAGGGTTTTATTTTTAGTGAAATTCTTATACCTGAACGAGATAATATCTTGAGCTCAAGTATTTGGTAATTTGCATACACACATAGACATTGATGTAACTAGTTTAGCGAAAATGATTCTTATATAAACTTCCAGTAATGAACGGAGCATCGCTATGATTTTGTTTTCGCATTAACTGTTGCACGTATTCTAATGGAGAAAAAACATAAATTGTTTATAGAAAATAATTTTTATACTGAAACTACCTATAAATTGGTCGTATTTGAGCGAGGGGCAGCAAAAGGGACATTTTTGTCAGTATATTTATATAAAATAATCATATTAATTTTTTAGTGGAAGAATTGGTATGCCTAGCTACTTGGAAAGAAGGTTCAACGCGTTATTTACTGGGTAGACTATCTCAAGGTAATCGTAGAGCACTTACATCAGATGAAGATCAGTATCGCTGTTTTATTTATCAACGTAAAGATGAAGCTGGAAAAACAGTGTATTATATAGCACAATCAGGAGATGCTACATGTAATGGTATACAAAACGCATTTGAAGGAAGTAGAACTATGAAATTTGTAACAGGTAGGTAATTGCTATTTCTTAATTAAAACAAAAATTGAGTTTCGGTAAAATCGGGGAAAGGAATTTAAACGGGGGTTAAGAACCCTTACACATCTGCGTATATGTATTCAACCAACCCTATTCATGTTAAATGTGTTGATGAAACACGATAGGAATGTTATTAATTCAAGGTCTTAAAATCTGATTATTATCATTATTGTAGAAATGAAGCAATTTCCGTATACATATTCTAATTTAGTTTTAATGTTTTCTAATAAATTAGAATGCAACGTTTATGTGGGATAAAAAAGTTATTAGCTTGTTTCACACTTTTCTATTTCCGAACGTGCACTTGTAAAAGTAATATAACCTTTACGATCTACAATCAAGCAATTGTTAACCACTTCTTTATATACCTGAATCTTTAGTTTTAGCAGCAATTGTTTATTTCAGATATTACATTTTTTTTCTGTAATTTTCGGGATACGTAGTGGGTAAGATTCTCTTTCATTCGGTTGGGTGTAACCTGTCAGGAAGAAAGTTGAGTATTAGATACTAAAACTAGGCTACTACTTTATTAGATGTACAAAGGAGAGGACGCTGCAAAATAAATTAAAGTATTTACTATTAATTCAATAACTCAGATTAGTTCATTCCATTACATTTACAGATGGGTAAAAACCGCTGCCAAACTATCTGAATAATGGCTTTCTCACATATGTAAACATATTTTGACCAAAAATTTATTATAAGCAACTTCAAAGCCCACAATAACTGAATTGGAGTCAAATCGGTTTTTAAGCACAATAATCCCTTATTTTTGATCCATCATTTTGAATTTATTAATTTTGAATTGGTTTATAAATAAAAAAATGCACAATTTTGCACCCTAAAAACGGTTCGCCACTGTTTTTTTTTTATTTTGGAATTATACAAAAAGTATTAGTTTGTTTTTTTTAATTTTATAACTCTTTAAAATTTGAAGCAATGATTTTTCTTGATCTTCTAAGCCCCTAAAAATGTCACGCCAGAGACGGAGACGGAGACGGAGACGTAGACGCAGACAGAGACAGACAGAGACAGACAGAGACAGACAGAGACAGGCAGAGACAGACAGAGACAGACAGAGACGGACAGAGACGGACAGAGACGGACAGAGACGGACAGAGACGGACAGAGACGGACAGAGACGGACAGAGACGGACAGAGACGGACAGAGACGGACAGAGACGGACAGAGACGGACAGAGACGGACAGAGACGGACAGAGACGGACAGAGACGGACAGAGACGGACAGAGACGGACAGAGACGGACAGAGACGGACAGAGACGGACAGAGACGGACAGAGACGGACAGAGACGGACAGAGACGGACAGAGACGGCAGAGACGGACAGAGACGGACAGAGACGGACAGAGACGGACAGAGACGGACAGAGACGGACAGAGACGGACAGAGACGGACAGAGACGGACAGAGACGGACAGAGACGGACAGAGACGGACAGAGACGGACAGAGACGGACAGAGACGGACAGAGACGGACAGAGACGGACAGAGACGGACAGAGACGGACAGAGACGGACAGAGACAGACAGAGCCAGGCAGAGACAGACAGAGACAGACAGAGACAGGCAGAGAGAGACAGAGAGAGACATAGACAGACAGAGGCAGACAGAGACAGACAGAGACATACAGAGACAGACAGAGACAGACAGAGACAGGCAGAGAGAGACAGAGAGAGACATAGACAGACAGAGGCAGACAGAGACAGACAGAGACATACAGAGACGGACAGAGACGGACAGAGACGGACAGAGACGGACTGAGACGGACAGAGACGGACAGAGACGGACAGAGACGGACAGAGACGCACAGAGACGGACAGAGACGGACAGAGACGGACAGAGACGGACAGAGACGGACAGAGACGGACAGAGACGGACAGAGACGGACAGAGACGGACAGAGACCGAGACCGAAACGGAGACGGAGACAAAAGGGCAAGCACCTATTCGTGTGCGAGGATCACTCCCCACAG
This sequence comes from Vesta saturnalis, assembly GCA_036346205.1. NCBI lineage: Eukaryota > Metazoa > Arthropoda > Insecta > Coleoptera > Lampyridae > Vesta > Vesta saturnalis. Next base: position 2,246,204 of record JARFJB010000664.1, read on the forward strand.
GTTAGTCGCAGTTCTTGCCTCAGGTAGTGCCGGTGGCATCTTGAGACCTCCATGGACTTAAACTTAGTATAGGGCTGAGCTGGCGTGCTATCGACTGCGGCCGGTACCGCCTTACCAACACCTGCCGCCGCTTTGGCGTAATTGATATTAGCGCGTGATCACTACTGTAGGTATCCTCTTCTGTGACTGGGGTGAATTTTCCTGCTTCCGCTGTGGGAGCTTCGGGTTACCACTATAGTTTGCGGGGATAGTTGCAGCCGCAGTTAATGTATTTAACCTGTTCGGGTGTGGTAATTTCCGGCGTACTTGACAGCGTGCGTCCTCGACGGTGACTGCGGACCGAGTGCCATATTGTAACTCCCGGATTATCTCTATCTTTGTCGGTTGGCATCTAGGCCAACCGACATCACCTTGAAACAAAAACATCAGTAAAATGTAATTTTAAATCTGCGCAACGTATTCGGACAGTTCTACGGGAATCCCGGCCTTAAACCGAAAGCGGCGGACTCCGGATTCTCTACCTAGGCACAGGTGGACGCGATCCCTCGTCTGTACATGTAAGGATTAATTTATTGTCAATCCATGTATCTATACGTTTAGATAACAAATACAGTTATCCTTTTCAGTAATAATGGCAATTCAATTTTTCATTCTGTGGTTACTACTAACGACGATAATTCTGCTTGTTATCGAAACGTATAAATTTTCATTTTTTATTTTTATCTTAAAATGCGTGATTTAAAACGTAAAAAAGATAATATTTTTCTAATTGAGTTCAACGTCAAACATTTTAGAACAAATAGAAAAGATTATATGCATAAGACAACTTAAATCTTGTTTAGTACAGTCCCTACATTACTTTCGCGAATAGCATAATTTTTCTAGCATGTTTTTACCAGTAAAGTAGTAAAGTGAGCGCCTTCTTTACTGAACTAGACTAGGGATATGTGTGATAGTTAAAATGAAAGAATAATCACGCGCGCTTATGATGAATTAGGGTGAAAAAAATGGTTAGGTCGCATGATCGTATCCTTAAGATGTAAGGATCAAATATTGGTAAAAATGTTTCCTAGGTTGTACACAAAATCTAGATGGCGCTCAACATAAAAGTATTATGTTCAAAAAATTGTTATTAAATTTTTTTCTACAGAACGAGTACATTAACAGACCTTTTATCGTAAAATCATTATTAAGAAGTTTTAAAAGTAAATTAAGACATTTAATTTAACTAGATCTTTAATGCATCAAGCACTATTAAATGATCTTGGACAGAACATAGTCATAATTAAAAAAAATTAAGAAACTTAAATAATAGATAAATAAATAAATTATAACAATAAATGTGTAAAACCCTCAATTTTTGCTTTGTAGCAAAGGCCTATGATTAAGTCGTACAAAATAGTTGATTAATCAATTTTGGAACCGACTAACCGAGATTACAAAGTTTCAAGTTTCATGTAATTGGGTAATTGAGTAGTTAAATCAAGGTATTAACTTTAAATTTAACTATTAAGTAGAGATTATTTACTTTAAAATAAAAGATAACCAGTTCGACTTGACGTTAAAATCAGTGGATTTGAAAGTATGATTGCACTCGTGGCTTTTTGACGTGGATTGATCTGGATTATTTTTATTGTTTACTATACGGATGCCCTCAATATTCTCCCTGGCTTTATTGTATTTATGATCCTGAAACTAACTTAGGTAATTTCAAGAACCAGTAATAGAATGATATAAATGTAGGGTTGAGGTTTCGGTAGGTCACTTGACATGTACGATGTGTTGCCTATCGACAAGGGGGCTCTGGAAAGTTTGTAACGTGTTGTAAATAATTGTAAATTTCGTTACTTTTGTAAGATTCAAAGATTCAACAATAAACTTATTTTTTCAGTCGACAATCATCATAATCGGTGTAAATTTCCCACCTGGATAACGGAACATCACACCTGGTTAAGCCTGGATCACAAGAAAATGTACAAATTTTCACAAAGAAACGCGACTTTAAAAATAGTTGACGAAGAACTTAAACCAAACCGATTTCATCAACAACAAAATTACATACAACCATTTGGATTTCAACAGAATGGTTTTGAATCACAAGACCAACGACGACAGAACACAGAGATGAGAGTGATTTGTCATAATATCTTACAATCAGTAGAACAGAAGAAGGTACAGATTGTTGCTCATATTACTGCTGGATGGTAAGTGTAGCTATTATGAATAATGCAGTAACTAATGTATTGTTATTAACAGCGACAGTGGGTACGTTTGTATGATGTTTTACAAACGTGACAGCAACGTTATCGAATTGCAACAATCAGGTATGTATTTAGTAAGACAATGATGACAATTGTTTGACCACTTGTTTGTGCAGATCGATACGAAGATAATCCTGATGATGCTTGTCGATATTTTAATCCAATGACAACTCCTTACACCACTTTAATAAGTATAAATATTGCTTCACCAACAAAAAAATACTTATATTGTATATTTTAGCAACTAACTTACATCCAAAAAGGTGTCCATATCCTGGACGTTTTACTGTAATGGATTCGCCACCCTTAAATAATAGTCGAAAAAGAAGACAACAACCAGGTAAAAGTGTCTCATTGTAGTTGTTTCTTAATGTAGACATACCCTTTTAACAGATACGGAATCTAGTTCCAGTGTGAATTGCCAACCACATGATTATGAGAGTTTGACAATTGGTTGCAGTACAAGTAAAGATGTAATAGAATTTAAATCTACTTGCCCCGAACAACTGTTTAATAGTAAGTATTAAGATAAATGCTTACTCATTTTAGCACTACACGGAAGATATGCCTTATAAACTTTATTATATTACATTTACCTCTGTTAGACATTAATTTGTAAGTGCTGCAAGACTGCAACACTTGTTGAAAAGTGTTACAACCAATATTGAAAAGTCTTCTACTACGCGAAATTTGGTGAATTATAACCTCAATCTGTTTAAAAAGATGGAAATAAAAAGGAAAATAAAAATCAACGGTAACCTAGGATCCAAGCTATGATACTGTACAATCCATTGTTAGGATCCTAGGTTACCGTAGATTTTAATTTTCCTTTTCATTTCCATCTTCAGACAGATTGAGGTTATAATTTTCGCGTGGTAGAAGACACGGCCTATTAAAAAATAGTGATTGTCATATACAGGGTATCCATCCAAGTGACACTTTTTAATTTTCATTCCTTTACCAGATAATGTTGGGGCCAGATGTAATTTTTTTCTTACCTTATGATTATTAGTGAACACAATGTATGTTAGAAAATACAATACAAAATTAATATAAAATTGTTATTAACAATTTTTTGTAACGTTGCAATTGACACTATGTATCCCAGATTTGGGGCTAATAGTGCCGACCTTGGGGTAAGTAATGCTAAGTAAAATTTAAAAATAAATTTAGAATTAAAATAAACGTTTTATTGTGATTTTAACCAAATAAAGGTAGGTACTATGTACAATAATGTTAAAACTCAAAATGCATCCAACAAAATATTAAAAAAGCATACGAATTAAAAAAAATCTTACAAAACAAAAGAAAATGATTCACCAAAGATGCATTTGCCGTGAACCCAAGTTTTACACTGGAAACATTGTATCCATTCTTCTTCTTACAACAATAAAGACAAAAACAGTGTTCTGCCTGTGATTCACTGCTTGTGTCACGTGTTTAAATGGGAAGCGGAGGAAAAAGGAAAGGGTTCTGTACTCATCTACAGATAACACAGAAACCGCCCAGCTCAATGCGGTTCGGGGGGGGGGGCAAGAAAATTCCGGTTTAATACTAGCCGCCAGAAGTCGCCGTCACACCGATTTCTGGGCAACGAAGTCTAAAGAGGCGAATAAAGAATTAAAGGAAAAGAGAGAAAAAAAGGGGAAGAGGAGAATAAGAATAAAGTTGTAGTGTAACGCAAAAATGTAATTTGTAAAATATTTCAAATAAGGGTAGATACAGAGTCAACAGTTAAATCTTTGTTTCTTTTTATAGACCAATATAAATAATATAATATAATTCTTTATATTACCAAATAGACCCAAAATGAAATTAATTGTAACGTTCGCAAGTAAAGCGGGTTTTTACATTAAACCAAAAAGAAAATTAATATAACAAAATTTAGTTACTTTAAAAATTTAATTCCGAAATGAAAGATCTTTCATTACGTTGAAACTGAAAGAAAATCAAATACCTACGCTAAAAAGCGTTTTAATAACCAAAACTTATATTTAATAATGCACTTGCTGTGGTTCACAACAACACCCCAAAAATTATATCAAAGCTAAAATATTCGTTATAATTACCAAATTTTTATTCAGAAGGACTGTTCAGTTGCACCAGATACTAGAAAAAAGAAGGAGAGAAACCGGCAACTGAACGTTCTCACCAAAGTTAAATATAACTACAGTAAAAGTAAAATTTTAAGTGAAAATACATATATGATAGTCCAAAATAATAACCTAATAATTGAGGTTTTTAAATTTAAAAGTAAATGTAGGGAAATTTAAAGGTACATAATAGTTAAATGAAGGTATAGTTAAACCGTGAAAAATTTACTTTAAAAAAAAGGAAGGAAATTAATTTATTATTTAATGAAAATGGTCAGAAGCTACTGCCGTGCGCAACTCGGCAATTAAACAGGTTTGTACGCAGTTGACCTACTGCACATGGACATGTGAATATGGGGTGTGGTCGACTATTTACCAAATTGTATTAGGAATTTATACAGTAAACGGTATGAAGATCACTTAAATACAGATCAAACTATTAATTAAAAAGGTTTATGTAGCAACAATAACTTCTAGCAGTGTGTAATTTTACCAACCACGTTCACTTGAGGAAGTTCAATAATCGTAAAGTATACTATAATTACATTAAGTGATTCAAAGACTTTAATTTCTAGAGAGTAGCACGTTACTTACACTCTTGTAGAGCAGATGTACGGCTTCTAGCACGTACATCGAGAATGTAGTAAATTTTGTCCATGCGAAAAATAATAAAAGTTCTGACCTTTTATAGCGTAGATAGTGTTACCCTAATGCTGGTATCGTAGTGAAGTTAGTGCAGACGAACCAAATCGGCACAACGGTATTCGTAGAACGACCAATGAAAGGATGCAAATTTAAGTAAAGTTAAGTTCCTGGTTACCAATATCGAACAGACATGGTTTTAGTCCAGTATTAATACAACTTCTACAGCGGACGAGTAGTCACGATTGCAGAAATACAGAAAAGAACATTGTTAAATATCCTAACATTGTAAACGGGCACACTGAAATGGTACGAAATGCCTTCCGGTAGTAATTCGGAGGATCCGTAATTTGTTTATGGTTGTACGCTTTCAGTCGCTAACAAAGAAATTTATGAATTAATAGCAAGTAAAGAAGACCTACGAAACAGCTTACCCCTTTACAGCTTACTCCTTTATATCCGCAATATTCTTGCGAGTAACAAGTAATTTCAGAAAAGCCCAAACAATTCTTGCTATAGTTAATTATTCTAATTTATATCCGAAAAATCTTGGATTTAGAAGTTTTAGAAGAGATCAGAAATTTTCCACAACGTCGTAAAAATGGCGGCCACAAAGAAGAACATGAGAAATGCAGTACGTTTTTCAAAAGAAAAAAATGTTAGAATGGATTTCTTTGTTATCGATCGATAATTAATAAATGCTATTGTATTTGAATGACCTAACCTCGCCCTCTAACAGGAGTTCCATAAACTAACACAGTTATCTGTTATTGAGTAGATCTAAACCTTTGGAGATTCGGCGATTCGTCCATAGGTGTCTTAAATATATACTTTCGTTCAATAACATTTTTGTTTGATTTATATTGCTTTATATAACAGACATTATTTTAATAAAAGGAATTTCAATACAATGTGTAGTATGTGTTATTGAGTAAGTTTTCACATCATGAGATATTTATGCAGAAATTTTTTTTAGCACGTTACACTTGATTCAGAAACTTGCTCTGGGATATTAGACTGTTTTTTCACCGACAATGCCTTGCTTTTTACCTGTTTAACTGTTTCATTTTCAATGTTCTTTTTCTTCTGCGTCCTTTCAGCTTGTTCTTTTTCAAGTTCATTTTTCTCGGGCACACCGGTAAAAATGGCGGCCCGTCTTCGTTTTTTACCTTTTTTTGAAATGTGTCTGGGTCCTGCCTTTGGAAGTAGTTTTACACAGTGTGGTGAAAATGCTATGGTGGAAGTATTATTTTCAAGAAGGTTCAAAATCTGGGACGTAACTGCAACATTAGAAGAGACCAACATTTTAGAACTGACCGGAACTTCAGAAATGACTTGAGCTTCAGAAATGGCTTGAACCTCATAACTAACCGGAACTTCAGAAGATAATATGCGATGGTCCAGCGACAGGACTACTTCTTTGGTTAGGAGGTATAACTGGATTAGTCATGGTAAATGGTTGATCAGTCACATAGCTTGGACTAAAGTCTGCATTTGTAAAGAAGTTCTCATTGAATGGAATAATTCCAGTTTTGTGAAATCCACTTATAATGTTAATGGGGCCCATTTTCAACGGATATGCATTTGACAAAATTGAAGGAATATCGTAGATTGTCATCGATTTACCCGCGTTCTTTCTCATCCATGCGTCTTGAGCAGAAGACATACTTTTTAAGGGGATCGTATACTCCCACCTCTAGAGGCCGAAGCTGATGGGAGCAGTGAGGAGGAAATGATAACATAACTATCCCATTCTCTTTAGCCAAATTTAAAACGAGTATATCCAAGTGTGAGTAGTGATTGTCAAGTAGTAGGAGAATAGGTGACTCTTTCGTTGGTTTAACGTGTTTGACTAAATGTCTCATAAACAAAACATATTCTACTTTCGTCATCCAATGAAATGGAATAAAATATTCCTTGTAATTTTTACGAGGGAATAAAAAAATCGGTGGTATACATGTTCCAGATGCTAAGATTCCGCCTATAACTGTAACGTTTATCCCTCTTTCACCGGTTTGCCTTACGCCCTTTACTCCCACAATTGTTGGTGGCTTGGTTACCGTAGGAACACTGGTATTGTCTACATTTCAAATACTTGAAGCTGTAAATGAATACCGACCGATCCATAACATCTTTTAGTTTATTATAAATCTCTTGAACATTAATTCTATTAAAATATGTTACACTGGTGGCTTGGGGTGAACGAATAGAAAGCGCTGACTGTCTTCTTTTTCACAATCTAGTAACTTTTCTAATTACGCACTATTTTTAACACGCACCCTTTCACATCATTTTAGCTAAGACGCGAATCGCATAACCACCCAGGACATGAACCGACCAATTTTTCCTATTATGCCTTTCAGCCAGGACCCGCATCCCCACTTAGCCACGTTTTCAACCATTGCTACTCATTTTTTCTAGCTACCTTTTTACCCCCTCTTCACAATCTAGTAACTTTTCCAGTGACTTTTTTCAAATCTAGTTACTTTTCTAGTGACAAAGTGAATTAGGATCGGTCTTACTATACTACTGAAGTTTAGCTCTTTCTGTTTTTCGGAGATAATTCCGCATTCTATAAAAATAAATATATATATGTAACAATATGTACCTATAACTGGGACATGAGTGCCAGCCAGCATTTATTACCACATGGCCCTTGGTACTTTTTACCCCACAGACCGCGTGTTTATAAAATTGTTAATAACAAAACAAATAAAACAATAACAAGGAAATGCAAGTACTAGTTATAAAGCGCAATAACACAGCTATCGATATAAAATTATTTTGTGAGAAAAACCTTACAGATAGATCACTGAATAAAAAGAGAAAGAAACCATTTTACTTACGTTATAGGCTAAACATCTGAATTTCAACGCCCTTGCTCACGATCACCATCAACCGGTGCCGTATGTTATACCTGTTCTAGGGTTGCCGTCCTAGTTAGATATTACCCTTGATTATATATAATCAAGGATATTACTGGATTTGCAGAAACTACAACGGTTGGCACTTTTTACCCCTGGCACTTTTATCCCCGGTCTATCCTACTCCGTTCTTCTGTGTTGGTGTTATGTCAAATCTGTCACAAAAATGGCTTACCGAATCGTAAATGATGCAAACTGGAGTACTTTAAAAAGTTTTTTTTTAAATATACAGGGTGGGTTAAAAAAGCGTGGCAACAAATTATAAGATTTTTTATATGGCACACCCTGTATATTATTACATGTTTGGAATCTTCTATAAATGTACATTAACTTTAGATTGATATTGACCACTGAATTATACAACTGGAACGATCGCTCGAATGCAAGCAGCGTCGTTAAAACGAGCCTTCATGTTAGAGTAGTGCCGCTGCAAATCATGTATTGTTTTCTCTGTTTAGCATGTTTGTACTTATGAGCGTCTCACGTCGAGTGTTAATTTAACTATATTTTTTTAACGCTTTTCGAAAGACAATGGTAGATACATTAAATAAAAATCATTTATCATTGAGGAAGTTTTTTTTAATTTTTATCCTTTTGTTTTCTATTCAGTCAAAATCTCTACTATAAAGAGATTGCGATATTATACTATATCAAATGATAATAACATCGACCTACAACTCTCAAAGACCACTTATAGACATTGTCGCTAGAAATATCTCTGTCAATTTCAATATAAAATATTTCAATTTCACCTGTTTCAGAAATTTGTAACGTATTACGTATTAATATGTTCGAAATAAGGGATTTATGACTTATTGTGAATATCTTCAATAAATTATATCAAAAATGTATAGTATATAGACCAATTATTTCGTCCGAAGTATATCGAGAAGTCAGCAGAACCATTTAAACCAAACAATAAAATTACTTTTGACTTGCGAGCTCACAATGGTCCCATTACTAACAATGTGTGCAACAAGGACACAGGTCCACGATTTGCAGCGTGCCCGTTCTAACATCTCAGCTCGAATCTCGCGCAGTCTTTCCGGTTGCGCAATTCAGTGGTATTGACTTATTAATAAGAGTTTTGAGGTTAGAGTAAAAAAAAAAACGGTATTTTCAGAAAATAACGCTCACCTAAATAGTGAGATTTTTACAAAATGGCAAATTTTTGGAATATACACTTTTAGTACATCCTTTACTAAAGAATAACGAATTTAATTTTTAACTTTGAAAAAATCAATACAATACAGTGTGTTACATAATTTAAGCCGTGTATCATGAAATTAACTACAAGTGAGTTATTTTGAAAATTATCAAAAAATTTGTAAGAACTTGTGTTAAAACAATGTAAATTTTTATTGATTAAGTAGGCTGTGAACAATGAATATTGGAAGAGAAAGAGTGATTAAATTAAATGCTCAAAATGTCTCCCATTTTGAAATAAACATTTTGTTATGTGATCACGGAATGACCAACTAACACCTTGTAGAATTTCTGGACTAATATTGTGAAAACATAGACCTATTATTTCCATTATTCTTGTCTCGTTGTTACAACCTCTTGGTACACTTGAGATTTAATTTTTCTCCACAAAAAAATCCATAGGGGATCTTGCTGGCCAACCATCTATTTTTTAGGAAAGTAACCTTCAAGGTGTTGTCCATCTTGGGACTAAAATGAGCTGGAGCTTCATCGAGTTGTAGCCATAGCTCTTTTTATATGTTCCAAAAGGTGTCCAATTAAACATGCTTTATCTTGCCGAAGAAATTATAAAAATATAGGCCTTGCCAAACTGCCTTAAAAAAATATTAGTCAATAACGTAATCATCTATTATTCCACCTCATACATTCGAGGTCCATTTATGTTCATAGTTGCAACATAAACAATTTCGGATCTTAGGTGTCAAAATAATGAAAATTATAATGGATTGTAAATACGTCAGTAAATAATACGTATTTGAAAAAAATAATTTTCTCTAATTTTATTTTCAGCCCATTTGCAGAAAATCACTCTCCTTAAATAATCATCTTCAACCAATTCTTGGTGCAGTTGGACTTGGAACTTAGTACTTAAACATTTATTACCAGAAGATTTTTTAATATTTAAAGTTTTACCTACTAATTTATCTGGATTTTCTACTACCGATAAAGTAACCACAATCTGATTTTCTTTGTTCAGAAAAGTTTTAAGTGCAATCACAGATCAAGGAACGAGTTTTTCTCCTTACTCGTTCCTATTTCCTTCACTTTTATCGATACAATATATCATAGAGGTTAATTCTTGTAAAGAATAATTTATGATTGAAACAAATTAAATTACAATGATTATTACAAAATATTAATTAACTATAACACATTATTACAAATTAGTGTAACAAATGTAACGAACGTCAACAATGTTCACAGACTACTTTGATTAAAGCCATTGCATAAATTTTAATACAATTTATATTATAATAAATGGAATTTATGTTAAGACAGTATGCACGATTTGCTGAAATTCATAATAAAAAACGATGTAAATTTTCATATTACGGCCTACTCAAAATTGGGTACTAAGTAAATAAAAAATTGCATTGTTTTAACACGAATCCCTACAAATTTTTCGGCGATTTTCAAAATAACTTACTTGTAGTTTATGTTTGTGATATACAAAGAAAATTGGGTCATTCCAGTAAAAAAATTTTTTTAGAAAATATAATTCAGTTTAAATTATGGAACACCTTGTATGGTATTAAGTTTTTTAAGTTAAAATTGAAATACTTTATTCTTTACTAAAGGTTGTACGCATAGTCCAAAAATGTGTCATTTTGTAAAAACCTCTACCATTTAAGTGAGCGCTATTTTTTGAAAATACCGTTTTTTTGTCTCTAACCTCAAAACCCTTATCAATAAGTCAATAAACCTAATATCAATGTAAAGTACACTTATAGAGGAATCCAAAAATGTAATAATATACAGGGTGTGTCATTTAAAAATCTTACAATTTGTTGCAACGCTTTTTTAGATCATCCTGTATGTTTTAAAATAATTTCATGAAATACCCCAGTTGGCTTCATGCTCATAAACGATTTGCTAAAACATTTTTGTGACAGATTTCACATAACACCATCACAGAAGAACGGAGTACTAAATGGACACCCTGTATATTATAGACTCTTAAATTTGTGCAATTACAATTCGTCGGCAGATGACAGTTTTTTGGCTGATTTTAGTAGCCAACTATTTCATTAGTCTCGGTTTTTGAAATATCCATACAGACTAATTGCGATCGGCTAATCTAGTTGACTAGTCAAAGTTGACTCATTAATTATGTTAACAAATGTGAAAATAACAATCAGTGTACATTGTATTACCTCAGTAATAGTGTTCATTAATAATGTAATCATTAGGTAGTTAGGATACCTTACCACAACCCAAACCTTATTTAGTAAGTCATAAACTAATTAATTACGTACACCTATCCAAAAGGCCAAAATGACAAAGAAAACTCTATAGCCGAACTTTGACTAATACGATTCTAATTATTGTACTAGTTGACTAACCGAGGAATAAGCTCAATTGACTAACCAATCAATCATTAGTCAACTAACCGGTTAGTCGATTATTCGGTTACAAAGACTACAACTAGTTCCGTTTTACCAGCTACAGAACCTTAAAGAAGGTGAACTGTAATTTTTTCTGCATTTCTCACAGTAAAACCACATCCATCAGTATGCTATTTAGTAGAAAAATATTTGAAATGTTTCTAATAATTCTAAATATTTTAGATATTAAATCTAGTTTTATTTTGTTGTAAGATCAACATACAAAAATTATAATCTCGTAGTGTTTCTTTTGGTTTGTTCTCATATATAGCGCATTAATAATATATTCTTCTACGGAATAATAAAATATATAATATGTGAACTCTGTTATTGTTTACCAGTATTTAAACGAATATGTGATACAAATATGTTTTAGCATACACTTGTCTTGGAAGTTGGCAAGAAAACAACACCCACTATGTTATAACTTCACCATGGTCAAGAAAATCATCAGATACAGCTCGTTATTGCTTTATATACAATACAAATGGGCCACCGCAAACGACCACTACTTTGTTAAATGGAGCGTTAGGACGAAGTAGACCATCAATTTTACGAATATCTAGTACATCTGAAACTTGTCATAGAAATTTAATACAGGGAAGTTCAGGTTCATGGGCCTTCACATTTATTAATAAAGGTAATTAGAAGTTAGCATTTAATACTTGTCGTATATTGAAATTTTTAGGTCCGTGTGCAGAAGTAGGAGCAGCGAATTATAGTTATGTGATTAAGCCATCTGTGTTTTTCGCAGTTTTGGCAATCGTATTTGTGGCAATCTTAAGATGATAAATTAGTTAATGCAATACGGAGTGGAGTGAGTTTTTAAAGGACTTTAGACAAATGAAATGATATTAAAAAAAAAGATACATATTAACTATAAATCGAAGCAATTTCTTTTTAGTATTAAAGCAGTTGTTTCGATTTTTTTTATAATAGTCAATTTACTTTTGTTATTTGCACTTAATTTTTCTTTCAATGTATTCGGCCATTGTTGGATTTGATAATTATAAGTGTGATTTAAATGACGGGTGCAAGATTGAGATCAATGTACAGTTTTAGAAATTCCCTTATTTCTTGCCTTAAGTGTACTAAATATCCAAAAAGAAATGTATATAAGTTGAACACACTTCACTTTATTGTTTCATATACCATTATCCTCTAATCATATATGACAAATTAAGCAGAGCTTAGAAATACAACGAAATAAAAAAATTATTTGATTAAATAAATTGAGGTGTGGTGCTTACGCTGTTGATAAATGCAAGAAAGCGATTTTAATTTTATGCTCATCAGTGAGTTCTTTTTTGCATAAATTCAGTTTAAAACACTTATATTAAATCTGTGATGTATGATTAAGCTTACGACAACTAAACAAAGAGGCAGGGGCTGATCTTTTTCATTTTGAATTGGTGCACCTTTTTAGATTTATGAATTTAAACATTGTTAAAAATGCCTAACTATATTTACGATTCATTTGAGGGAAAATGTACCTCAAATATAGAAATTTTATACCGGATGAAATATACAGTATTCTAGGTAGGTAATAACAATGATCAATCTTAAAAAAAGAGATATATGAATGTGTATTGTAGTTACGATAACGTTAGTTAATTACGGTACATTTTCAACTACGGTAGCTATTTCGTATTCAATTAAGAGAAATATCTCATAGACGACTAAAGTATACAAGAGGACCTATTTTAAAGAAAATGTAAATTGTAAATAAACGACTATAGCTAGCACATAAAAAAAGTTTAAGTAGGTTATAAGAATGTTATCGATTGATTTCGAAAAGATTGAAGAGCTGTTTGGTAGTGTATTTTTGCATTTTTTATGTGATTACTTAACTGTTTTTGTGTACACATTGCCAAAAAAAGATTTTACATGTTATATACCTACTGTTTGAATATGCTACGATTTTATGTGTATAATATTTCGACTTAATGGTAAAAGCCCTTTGTAATATAATAGTAAAGTCGATTAAATTGTCTTCGTTTCGCACGAACTGAAGACAATTTATTCGAATATCCTTTTTTTCTCTTCATGTACATTAGGGTATCCATAAGTATGGCACTTATTTTTGTAAATTATTGTAAATATTTATAAGATTATTTTCGATATTTAGCTTAAATTTCGAGACTGTTCTCTACTTTAATTTTTTTTAATACCTAAGAATTACGAAAATTAGGTTTGTAGATATTTTTTTAAGAACTTTTTATGGTTTTGTTATATTTTTCTAAAAGCTTCGCCATAGCAATGGATCCAAATTAAAAAAAAGAATAATCATTTGGCTTTCTTATCAATGTATGTGTGTTAATTTCTATAACGATTTTAATAACAGTGTGTCCATTGATGCTTATAAGGGTTTATTATATTTTAATTATAAAACAAGTAATGCAAACTTTTTCAAATACTGTGTTTTATTTCTTGTTACATAACCTTGTCCTTTCCCACTAAATTTATTGTACAATGTAGATTTTGCAATTCATTTTTATGTTTTAAGTATGTTTGTAAAAGGAAAGCCATGGCAGAACAAATAAGTGCATATCTAGAATACAATCTTTCTTCACAGTCTGGATTTAGGAAATGACATTATTAAGTGTAACTGATGACTATTCTTACAGTTATTGATCAGGGTAAATTAATTAGTGATGGGTCCTCTAGAACGAAAAATAATTGATCATTCGATTGATCGAATATCTAAAGATATTTCGAGTGGTTAAGCATTCAAATGGTTTGATGATTGAAATCAGCATTCACATCGCATTCATTTGTTTTTCTTTCCTCTCGCTTCCAGGTTTTAGTAAATCAGATCGAATTATTATTACACTGCAGCTTCGGTCAGAGTCGGGAACGCCACATTTAGGTTACTTATAAACCTATGGCACGTTTTGTAGCCTGACATACAGGTAATTTTTGCTTGCACCGTGTTTAGTTTGTAAATATTAAACCGTGCATTTCGATTTATTTCAATTTTATTCAATCATTTGACATCAACGAACATTAAAAATAATTCTTATTCAAGTTTTAATGTTTGAAAGGATACATAGCACAATTCTAAATACAAAAAATTCTTAAATTAGATGTCAGGTTCAGTATATGTGACTAAACAAAAACGTTATGAACAAAATGAAAATAAAACGTGTTTTTGCACAGCTTACACTCCACATTGGACTGAACCATTGATTTTATAAAAAACTCCCAAACTATAGATTTGTTTTTACTAATATGGCGACTAATTTTAATTTTTGAAACCAACTTGATGCATGATTGATTTGACTTCAGTAAAACTAAACTTAAACTTAACGCAAATGAAAAGGGAAAGATAGGGAGAAAAAAAATTGCAACCACCTTGAGGAGGCAGTTTTATGAGATATAATAATAATTATTTATGTATGCCTTTACCACCGCCGACTCCTTTGGCGGTAGCCACATGTGCAGCTGGGTAAGCGATTAGGTTATCCCAGATGTAATACAGGTTATCCCAGATGTAATACATCTGTGACGATTGCCGATTGTACAGAGCCAATTTGGCAATGCGAGACTTGAGAACTCGTGTTCTCCTGGAAAACGAGAGATTGGCCTACATGTCATAATTTTTGAAAATTAAATCATTTGAATGATCATGCGATTGTAAATTTCACTTGAGAGGTGAAGTTTCGTTTGTTGAAATAATTTGATTGTGCCCATTACTAAAATTAATAGTATTAATATCAATAGATTTCTTTAAACCTTTCGATACTGTGAATATAATGGATTACTGCTAGATATTCTAAATTATTCATGAAGCATATCTGCTGGTTAAAAATTATTTAAACTGTAGAACATACAAGTAGGAAGTGCTAAATGATGATACATTCAATCCCATACAAGGGAGCAAGGGTCGTTATTGAGTCCTTATATGGTATTATATATACCGAAACCATACCTAAATATTTATATTTATGAACATATTATCATCCCTCTGGTGGAGGTGGAAAGTGATCAGGGTAAAATAAACTAAAGTAAAAAACAAAAAGAAGTACTGAAGGAAGAAATAAATCCCAAGAACGAATAGAATTGAGAGTACAGTAAGCAAGAAAACAGTGAATATATCAAATACAAACTTAAAAGGTGGAAACAGTGAATTAAAATAAAAATTTTAAGGTTATGAAATAACAATTTGTTAGGAAAACATTTAATAAACAAAGAACAAAAATCATACAAAACAAATTTGGTTAAGGTAAAGAATCAAATAGAAACATTACTTATACAAAGAAACAATACCGATACACAGAATAACTAACATAAAATGAACATAAACGGAAAAATGCAGAAAATAATTAAATATGGAACCAAAATAATAACTTATAACACAGAAGCAAAACTAACCAAGACACAACAATATATGCATACAACTTTAAAAAAAATATCCTCCATACATGAAAGAAAAATCCAAACAATAGATAGAAATATGAGAATTAAACTAGAAAATAACGAATTATATTGGGAGATAGAAACAACAATTTTAACGTTATTGAATGATAAAATGGAGTTGAACATACAGAAAAAAGAAATAGTTTTCATAAAAAAACTAAACTTACAGAACTAAATTAAATATAATAACAGGAAAAAGCTACAAAACACACCACACACACCATACACTACGCACGCACGCACAACCACTCACACGCACGTACGCACGCACGCACGACACACACACACACACATATATATATATATATATATATATATATATATATATATATATATATATATATATATATATATATATGGTTCAGAAAATTGTAATATATCAAAGTTAGGTTTTTAAATACAACGCCGTCTATTTTATGTCAATTTTAGATTATACTTTAAAAATTAAGTCAACTTTATTCAACGTTCCCTATACCTATCGCTTACCAATTTTGAGAAAACATTAAATTCAAATAAGAACTAAAACACGAAACCTCTTACTTTGAGTAACACAAATATACTGTATGATATATATATATATATATACCGTGTAAAGTAAGGAGTAAATTCAATATCTCGTAAAGCACAATTTTTTTCAAAATCGCTCGGACCCGTCGATTTTATATTTTTTCAGGGCATATTTTGCGAAAAAAAATAATTGTGTCTCAAAAAGATTTGCTAAAAATTTTTTTTTCAAATTGCAACCCAATTTTTTATTGCATTTTGGATTGCCCTTACAATTCTAAACATTTGTCATGCAGCATGTGCTGAACCTAAGTCCAAGCGTTTTGGAGTTATTCGCATTCAAAATTTAAAGATTGAAAAAGGTCATGAAAACGAAAAATAAAATAATTTTATAACGTTTTATTATATCGAAAACAAAGATTCGTAAACTTAAAAATAATTTTATTTCAGCAAATGTTCGAAATGTCCTCCGTTAGTCAACTGACAATAGCCTAATCGATCTACAAATTCCTGCTGCACATTTCGAACCATTTCGGGCGTTATTCGACGTATTTCTTGACGGATGCGTTGTTTTAAATCATCTAGATTTGCCGGTTGGCTTTTACATACCTTGCCTTTAAGGTATCCCCATAAAAAAAAGTCTAATGGTGTTAGATCGGGTGATCTTGGTGGCCACTCAATAACACCGCTCCTTCCAATCCACCTGTTTGGGAAAGTGTCGTGCAAATAAGTTCGAACTACCAGCAAAATTGAGGAGCACCATCTTGTTGGAACCAGATGTTATGGTGTGGCAAATCGATGTTCTATCTCGTTTTCTTCATGACCTTTTTCAATTTTAAATTTGGAATGCGAATAACTCCAAAACGCTTGGACTTAGGTATAGCACATGCTGCATGACAAATGTTTAGAATTGTAAGGCAATCCAAAATGCAATAAAAAATTGGTTAATTTGAAAAAAAAATTTTTTAGCAATTCTTTTTGAGACACCTGTATAAAATTTTTTCTCGCAAAATATGCCCAAAAATATAAAATCGACGGTCCGAGCGATCTTTGAATAAAATTGTGCTTTACAGATTGAATTTATTCCTTACGACCATTATATATATATATATATATATATATATATATATATATATATATATATATATATATATATATATATATATATATACAGGGTGTCCAGAAGGTGTGGTCAAAACTGCTAGGACGTATAGAGCTCAAAATAACCCTAGTCTTCACTTGAATTTTTTTCCTATGTGTCTTCGTTATGTAGTTATCGGCCTTCAAAGTCCAGAAGTTAAAGATTGAATCTCCATGATAATTTTTAAACCGCTTCTTTCATTGCTATGAAATTTAGACACCCTAACTACCTCATAATTTTTTGATACTTAACTGGAATTCATTGTACCTTTATTGTACAGGTAAAGTCAAAATTAAGTTTCGAACGGTTTAGAAAATACGTAAATTCTAAATAAAAAAACAATCTGTAAACGTTTCGTAAGTGACGTTTCTCTGTTGTTATGGAAATGACTGTCATTGTTGATTGTTGATGTAAATCGGTTAATAAGAACTGAAAAAAGTTAATACCGTTAAAACTGTAGGAGAGATATGAAGGCATTTACTAATGAGGAGTGTGAAGACATGCATTTAATGTATGGTTTGTCAGAAGCAAATGCTTCTTTAGCAGTGCGACTTTATGCCAATCGCTTTCCTAATAGGAGGCTCCCAAATCGTAGAACTTTTATAAGGCTTCATAGGAATTTACGAGAAATAAGTACTTGATGAAATTAAGCTGTATCACAATTAAATCTCCCGTTCTTTTATTTTATTTTAATTTTATTCACTAAAATGCATTTTTCTCGAAAACGGTAAGAGATATCTATTTCGCACAAGAGTACCTTTTTTGTTGCTAAATGATAGTGGAATAAAATTACTATAGTAAAATTCCAAAATTGTCAAAATTGTGTTAATTTAGAATCTTAATTTTGCCTTTACCTGTACAATAAAGGTACAATAAATTCCAGTTAAGTGTCAAAAAATGTCTTTCTATGAGGTAGTCTAAATTTCATGGTAATGAAAGAAGCGGTTTAAAAATTATCATTGAAATTCAATTTTAACTTCTGACTTTGAACCGATAACCATAACGAAGACAGATAGGAAAATCCTTCAAATGAAGACTAGGTTAGTCTATAGTCCTATCAGTTTTGACCACCTTTCTCGACACTGCATGTACAGGGTGACCCACTTAGGCGGGATTGCTCCATAACTCCTTACTATTACAAATACGAAAAATGTCTTATATAAAAGTTGTCCAGTCATAAACTACACGTTTAAAATTATTTTCAGAAATGGCGGACATCCGGTTATACCGGAAATTCATGCCAACTTCGTTATTTTAAATAGAACAACCTATATATTATTACATTTTTGAATTCCTCGCTAATTTAAAGTCACTTTAATAATCATACAATGGGTCTACGTCACATTGCTTCTGAGTTATTTGACATTTTGTAGAAAAATGATGTTTGCAGTGCCTTCGAAAACTTTCAATATCTCGAAGACGGATACCGTAGAGATGTGGCTTTCGTTTTCACTTCCGAAAAGGGTACCGCATCATTCTCATTCATTGCCAAAAATCTTGCTTTTAGAATTCAATAATTTCTATCGCTCCGAAAATAATTTTTTTCAAACATGGATAACTTGATTTTTTAAATGGAACCACCATATTTTCTTACATCAGCGGATAGGAAATTAAATTTCCTTTCCATTGATGTAACATTATCGATATTTTGGAGTGATAGTTTTCGAGATATTCACATTTTTATCTAAATTCAGTTTTATTGCACATTGCCACGCAATTCGTCCTTAGAAAATGCGAGGCCTGGAGCAAAACATTTTGCGAGGCCTTTTTAACTATGGATACCAGTTCGGAAAATATTTGTCAAGCTATACTTGCAAAGTCGTAATTGTAAGCTTTTGATAAACAAAACGTTTATCTCTTACACTCTAAAAGGATGGTGCAAACACCCATTTCAGGTGGTATGTTTCAGTAATTTCGTTTCAGGTTTCATGTAAAAAAAACAATAGGAATCTCAGAAAATGAGCTAGAAAAATCAAAACAAAGTTTATTCTTTAAGTAATGCTTAAACAGTGCTTGTTAATATTAAACATAGTAATTTTGTCTAACAAACAATAAATTCATTAGAAAAAAGAAATGTCTTCTTTCTTGCTTTTATTAAATCAAATAGTAAATTATAATAAACATATACATTATTGTAAATACTTATTTAATATTGACGTTCCATATCTTTTAGATGTTCATATCTTGTTTATTAAATTCTTCCATTGTTCCATTGTTAATGTAGGTTTATAATTTTCACATCACATCTGTAAAATAATAAAACATTATAGCCTAATAGAGACCTGTTAAAATATGAGTTATAAGATAAAATAACTTAATAAAACAGATAGTTCCAGCTAAACCGATGTAAAATAATACTGTAAATGCAATCGTTCATTGTTAGATAAACTATATTTAAAATTGTGTTATTATCAACTTTGACTCACCTTATATGAACTGTACTTTTCTCGCTTTCATTCCAGCGAAGTCGTCAATAATCTCATCAAAATTAATTATGGCTGTCGTGTCAGATTCAATCGATAGCATTCCAAGGATGATAGCCTTTCTTGACTCATGGAAGATCTTAAATATGTCTTGATAAGTTTCAAGCGAAAAACTCCTCTGCGCTTGCACGGTAACGGTATAGTGAGTAAAATTTATACGCAATGAATGCGTTAGGAAACGGGTTTTAATTCTGTTCATAAATCGTAATATTCCTGCAGCTGTTACAACCTCATCTGGTAGGATTTCACGAAGTACCTTAAGCTCAGAAAAAGTTCTCTTCCAAACATCCTTTTCTTCTTCGAAACTCAGAAACGATTCTAGGTCTGTACACTTTTGAAACAATTTGTCTTCTTTTATTTCTTTTAGTTCTTTAACATGGTACAAAATCAAACATTGTATCATAACTGGCAATTTTTCAAACCTTCTTTTCAAGGACTGTGCTGCAGTATCTGCAATAACGTAAAATACTCAACTTTAAACGTTTGCTCCAGATTCCTGCATAGGCTCATCTTCTCCCTCGTACTCAAACATTCTTCTTTTCTTTCGCTGCCTTGCTTTTTGAACTTTGGCTCTACACCAGAGTTTCACCAAGTTCTCTTGCTGTCAATGTTGCTGCCACAAACCTTCATCTCTAAATTTCTGAAAACACTGAACTAGCCCTTGAAGTAACTGTGACGCAACTCAAGGTGCATTTTTGAGCCTGAAGGTTTTGCTAACACTGTTAACAGCAAACAGCACATCATACCAAATACATAGAGCTAGTAAGAACTCATAGCTACTTATTTCATTCTTAACCGACTGTGCTTCACTATTGGCTTTGGATCCTCAGTGACCTCAACTAGTTCAACTAATGCAGTGTGAACCTCCTTAATTTGATATCGTGCTTTCACACTTTCAGTTTACTCTCATCAGTATCACAGGACCTTTTACAGTCAGATTCGGTACATGTTTCATTAAAATTTCACCGCATTGTTGAGGCGGAAAAAGTAAATAAATTCTTTGGACGACACCAAAAAACGTCATCGCTTTAGGGAACATTTTGCAGCGTCACAAATTAAGAGGTTGAGGCTATGACTAGCGCAGGGCATGTAAAATGCCTTTGGATTTATTTCAAGATGCGTGCCTGTACTCCAGAGTGGATACCTTCATGTTGGATCCGTTGTCGTATCCTTGTCCCCTACAGTCTTTGATTTGTAATCCAAGTTCATCTAACTCTTGTAGAAGGACGTCAGTTAGATTTTTCCTGTTGTTGACTTAACGTCTAAGAAATCAAGGAAATGTTCTTCGATGCTTACACCTTCATTTTAATTCTCAAAAGAACTGCTTGCATTAAAATCCATTTTCACAAATCGTATCACCAAGGATAACTGCTCCTTGTGACTAAGGTCAGGTGTGCAGTCTAACATTAATGAGAAATATTTAGCTGTTTTTATGTCCGTGACAATCTTGGATTTTACTTTTCCAGACAACAGCATTATTAATTCGTTTTGAATGTTCGCTAAGTAGTGATCATGAATTTCAGATGATCGAATTCGCCGAACATGCTCTTGAATGACGGGGTCGAAAGTAGCCAACATCTCAATTAGTCCCAAAAATTGCCGTTGTTTCGCTCGTATAGTTTGCTGTTTGATTCTCTAAAGCAATTTGTGTTCTGCCAAATATTTAATAACATTAACAACTCTTTTGAGAACCTCACGCCAGTACTCTTTTTCTTTGTTTATCAATTCCTTGCTTCTTATCGATTGTTAACGCTTTGTTTAAACGCACTTCACATTCTTTCCACTTTCTAACGTTCTCAAAATGCTTTGGTGACGTCTATGGGTTGCAAGTCCTCTGCAATATGTGCCCAATCACTGTAACCTTCACCAGCCAATTGAGACCCAGTGTTGTTACCAAATAATTTAAGCAAAACAAAATGCCTTGTCACTAGTTTTACTGTACACAAGCCACTGCCTATGCACCTCTTCTCCGTTGCTCATGATTCTTTTGTAATATTTAGCCGAAAATGTCTTTTTCTGAATTTTGAGGAAAACTAAAATTAATTACTTGCAAAGGACCTTTGTATGATTTCATCAAATTTAGCAGTTGAAAGAAACAGGCCAACACCTGGATCGTTAATGTCAAAAACAGACCCTTCAGCTTCTGTAAAAATTGAGAGGTTTTGAGGATCAGGTTCTAAAGGATCGTTTACATCAATACTTAACTCTCAGAAATTGAAAGGTTTTGAGTATCAGATGCTGAAGGATTACCAGACGGCAAAAAATCCTTAATTCATTAAAACTACTTGTACTTGGAAAAGTTTGATCTACGGGTGTTTCAGTTTTCCTACTCACGATACTCAAGTTCTCACAGCAGCTGATCCACCATCTTGAAGTTCAGCTCCATCTTGTTTTAAAATGTAACTAGCGCATGTTGTGATTTTAAAAACTTTTCGTTTGTCCTTCTTCTTCTGTTTTCATAGCCACTTTCAAATTTCCTACATTTGTCTCTTTCTCTAGACATGATTAAAATCTGTGTCATACACTAAAACATAATCAAAAACCGAAAAACGATTCCACAGAACGACGCTCCTACAGTCGGCACTCAGGATAACACCTTATTTAAATATAAATAATTAACTACAAAGTCAGTCACAATGTCAATAATTAATATGCGCGATCGCGATGCAAATAACAAGAACGTTACTACTGAACTGATGGGTCATGGATGCTGACATGACTGTTGGGCGTAAGGAGGATATCATGTGTGACAGGCTCGTCGGTCTATCGGCGCGAGTATGACTCACCGGCGCGGACGAGCGCGAGGCTAGGGTTCGTCATTTTGCCGCCGCGCCGCTATCAAACGATGTTTTGCATTGCTTTCTTTAAGTCACTAATATCTTGTTCGTTTTGTTTTATCTATCCAATAATTGAAAATATTGCGCGTATAATCAGACTTTATATTTTAGGCATGTATATCTTCACTCTGACACTATTTCAATTCAACCAAAACTTTTACTTATTGTGTTTAGCAGAGTAAGGCCTCAGCGAGGCCTTCCTAATAGGCCTGGAGCAGCTACTATAAGGACGGCACTGTTGCCACGGTGCTTTGGAAAACGTTTGTCAATTGTTTTAAACAACTGATAAGAAACGTCAGTTTCTCGAGCTTCTATTGTGCTTTGCTGTCTTGTGTATCAGTTTAAGTGTTTCTACAAGATATTTCCATTAAAATGTTGTTGTCCGACGCAGGTTGATCAACATGACTTTCATTCTTGGAGAATGCCAAAGAAATGCGTTATTGGCGTCAAGGATTTATGCGGTACGGTATCCTGAACGAAGACTTGAAAGTAAAAACGAAAGCATCTCTCTTACCGGTATCCGTCTTCGAGATATTGAAAGTTTTCAGAGGCACTGCAAACGTCATTTTCTACAAAATGCCAAATAATTCAGAAACAATGCGACGTAGACCCATAGTATGTTACTAAAGTGACCTTTAAATTCAACGAGGAATTCAAAATGTAATAATATATAAGTTCATGTATTTAAAATAACGAAGTTGGCAGTTTCGGTATAACCGGAAGTCCGCCATTCTGAAAATAATTTTAAAACTTAGTTTATGACACTGTGAAAAACTTTTCTTAAGACATTTATTCGTATTTGTAACAGTAGTTATGGAGCAATCCCTTAATGACATTATATATATATATATATATATATATATATATATATATATATACATATATAATGCACCCCTATTTTGGTGTCAAATTTATATTGCGCCCTTCTGGTTTGGTAACCCAACGCGGTTTTATTTTGCCTCGGCTTTGCTCAATCGGGTTTATTTTATAAACGGGGTGTGGTTCGTAGTAAGTACTGGATGGGCTTAACACTGTAACCTTAAATAAAAACCGTAAAGCATTTTTAAAATGTATATTAACCAAATATTTACAATAAATAAAATAAGAAGGTAATTAACAAAATGTATGGAGAACTTCTGGTCCGGGTCCTGCGTCACTGGGTGCGACGTCGCTTCTGTGAACAAAGATAGTCTTTTAATCTATTCCTTACCTAAGGCAAAGTTTAGGTTACGGTCCTGCAATAGTACGAGAGCGTCAGCCTTGATACCGTTGTTGGTCGGGCGCCAGCGCAATGAACTCGAATCGTTTGAGAAAATCGATATCGTGTTTATACGTTAAACTCTGGATCGCTGAAGCAAGGATGTCTTACTCCCGGGAAATAATACACGCGAAATGCACGTATACAAACGCGAGGTCTTGTGACGGTCTTTCCAATTATAACCGGTTTAATGCAGGCAATTAGATTATTTATCTAACTAAATTAATTACCGATCTCTACACTAAGTTTAATTATTTATAATTAATCAAGGGAACAAAATACTTAATATTAAAACTACTCTAATAGGTTTACGTAAAGATAGAATACTCTACGTAATCTCTAATTTGTATACAAACGTTCTCGCACCAGGTATTTACGATGGTTAGGTGGACTACTAATTTATACTACAGGTTATGGAGGTATTCCTCTGCATTTAAAGACACCGTATATGGTTATTAGGTTTGTCTGGAGATGGTGTATGAGTTTCGAGCGGGATTTCAGTAATGCCCAGAAGACGTAGGCGACGGCCTGACTTTACTGTATATACTAAGAGAAAGGTCGTAGGTCTTTACAGCCCTGTAACAACCCTTCACCCTCAAGTGTTAATGAGATACGTCGGGGGCTACCCCTGCGTTCCTCTCGGTGTACTTTGTGGTGGCGAGTGACGATGGGATCTACCCTTCGTGCTACTCTAGGTGCTAGTGTAGTATAACTCCTGGAGCTCAGCCCGGAATTATTTACGGTCTGTAGTGTTTGAGTGTAAATTGTCAGAATGTATAACTTTACAACTTACGTGTCTATCAATAGCAGTACAGAATTGAACTTTAGGTTGCCCGGTGCGAGTTGGTGTGCGTTCTCGCCCGATCGCGAAGGACTCTTCGTCGGTGAACAACAGGTCGGTGCTTACCTAAGCAAACGGAGCGGCTGCGGCTACTGGTTTCTGGAACGGTCAACGGTACGGAGCGGCTGCTGGATATCGGCTTAACGAATCTACTAGATTCATCTCTCCTTCTGAAGGATTTTTTTTATGCGCGTCGCGAGTTTATAAAGGTGCATCTGTGGGCGGCTTCGCGGCTACCGTGCGGGGAATACCGTTACGTGATTGGTTAAAATCGTTCTGACGTGCAGAAACTTACGGTTTCTTAGAAATACACGTCAGCGGTGATGAATAAATTATTTGTTGTGCAATATCGCGTAAACTTATGAAATCTTACATACAGGATGGTCCGCAATTTATTCTAAAAGATATAAGTACAGGATGCTGGTTCTTTACATACCACCCTTTCCTCCTCTTGCGGAAGATCCGTCCGCTTGATTTTTATTCTAGCGCCATCGGGCATAAGGACGCTGACGCGGCGGCGATTGCGTCGCTGGCGGCGATTTGGTTTTCGGGCGGTGGTGGCATAAGGCGGGCCGGTTCGGGTACCTACTGTATCTTTAGTCCTGGATTCCCTCGGTAACCTCGGCCGTCCGGCGCAAATGTTCCGGTGTGGAGGTGTCCTTGGTCTACCGTCGGTGTGCAGGCGTGGCGGTGACCAATACCATTCCGTTTCTAGGATGGTCCTGGTGACGGTGTCGGGGCGCAGGCGGCAGTTTGTTCCCGGACCGGAGTACTGCGACGTGTCAGAACGCTGCGTCTAAGTCTTCGGTCCCGGGTTTGCGGTATCGGTTGGGCTGCCAGGGCGAGATCCGTAACGGAGCTTTCGGCGTATACTCGGTTTAAAGGGGCCATGTTGTGGAAGATAGCATTTCTGGTTTTATCCTTTGCTTTTATATGATTTTTGAATACGCGGGTTTTTAATAGCCGTTAAATTTTCAACGTTACCATTGGTCGTTGGTCTAGTCTGATCGGTGACGTCAGTCGCATTTCTCAAATCTTTTACATGCGCTTCTCCCGCGCTTTTCCTACTACCGGGTTCTCGGAGCTCGACAATTACGGGCGATTTGATTTTATACACAAGGTAAGGACCGGCATACTTTTCGCTAATTTCGCGGAAAATTCTTTCGCTTTGCTTGACAGGTAATGTGTTTTACGATATACGAGATCTCCTTTGCGGGGCGGTAGGCTCGGTGACGCAGGTTGTAATGATACCGTTGTACTTCAAAGGTCTTTGCTAATGAATCTCTAGCAAGTTCTTGTAGATCTTTTAAATACTTCATGTGTTGCGCTTGATCAGCTGCGGTTACGGCGGTTGCTTCTGTTGTCGGCGGTTGTTCTGGGTTGACCATGCCCTAGGTGGTTCTAATTCTCCCGAGATTAAAGGCAGGGAGAAACCAGTTGATCCATGCTGTACGGTATTGATAGCGAAGGCTATTTCAGGCAGGTGGGTGTCTCACTCTCGCTGGTTATTTCGCGTAAATTGTGCGATCATCGTCCCGATCACTTTATTGGTTCTTTCCACCGGGTTGGCATGCGGGAGTATGGTGGAGTAGAACGATGGTTGATTCCATGCTCCTTCAAGAACGTGCGGAATAATTTCTGGTATACTGTGGGCCGTTATCGGAGATCAGGTGTCGGGGAGTTCCAAAGCGGTATATTATTTGTTCTTTTAACGCTTGGATAATCGGCGGACTGGTAGCGTTACGGAGCGGTTTAAGTTCGACCCACTTAGTTAACCGGTCTTGAAAACTAACAGGAATTTATAGCCTTTCTTGGACGCGGCAGCGGTCCGATAAGGTCTGTACTTACATTATTCCACGGATGTCCAGGTCGCGAAAAGTACATTTCTCCTTGCGGCTTTTGCGTACTACCTTTATAAGTCTGACAACTTATACACGTTTTTACGTATTTTATCACGTCGGATTTTATGGTGGGCCAGTAGTAATTGCGGTATATGCGGCATAGTGTTTTCGCAATTCCCAGGTGTCCTGCGGTGGGGACATCGTGACATTCTTCCAGGATATCTCGGCGTTTTTCTAGCGGTATACAAATTTTCCAACTAGGATGGCTTCCCATCTCTTTTTCGGGTGTCGGATCAGGGAATGATTTAAATAGTTGTCCTTCATCTATTTTATATCTTGGGTGTTGATCAGGGTGTTCTCGGACTTGCTGTATCAAGTATTTATACCACGGACAGGTTATTTCTTCGGTTTCCTCCACCTCTAATGGAGACAGGTCGGCTTTTACTCTATAGTCCTCGTGTAAGCGAGATAGCGCGTCCCACATTGTTCAGTGCCCTTTACGGTACTCCACCTGGAAGTCGAACTGTTGTAGTTCCATTATCCAGCGGGCTAGACGGGATGTCGGTTTCTCTAGCGTGCGAAGCCACTTGAGACTTCTATGATCTGTTATACAGTGAATTTATAACCCTCTAGGTAACTTTTAGTTTTGTATGGACCATACTACGGCCAAACACTCTTGTTCAATCGTCGAGTAATTCCTTTCCGCTGGGTTCAGTGCCCTGCTGATGTACGCTATCACTCGTTCATTCGGTGCTTGTCCTTGTGTTAGCACGGCTCCAATTCCGGTGGTACTTGCGTCGGTTTGTAATACAAAAGGTTGATTAAAATCCGGACAGGCTAATACAGGGGGCGGTCAATCTTGTTTAATGGCTTCAAAGGCGTGATTTTGTGTGTCGGTCCACTGATATCTGGTGTTCTTTTCAAGAGTTCGGTAAGCGGTTGACTTAGTTTCGCAAAGCCGCTAACATATTTGCGGTACCACGACGCCAGTCCCAAAAATTGACGGGTTGTTAACGGTACGGGAGCGGATATTTGGATAATTGCGTCGATTTTTCTGGATCAGGTAAAATTCCTTTTGCGGTAACGACGTGTCCCAAATATTTGAGTTGGGTCTGACAGAAGTAGCATTTGTCTGGTTGTAGTTGAAGTCCGTTATCACGTAGTCTCTTGAATACTTCCAGGTTACTCAGGTGTTCTTGAAATGTTTTCCCAGGACGATGATATCATCTAGATATACAAAAGCGCGTCCAATCAGTTCTGGACCAATAATATAATCTAGGAATCTCTGGAATGTAGCAGGGGCGGAATGAAGTCCAAACAGTAGAACTTTGAATTGGTATAGTCCACGGCCGGGTACTGTAAAAGCGGTGATGGATTTACTTCAATCTTCTAGAGGAATTTGCCAGTATCCTTGTTTCAGGTCTAGGGTACTGATATAGCTTGCTTCCAGCTGGTCTAAGATGCCTTGAATATATGGTAACGGGTATGCATCCTTGATGGTGACCTGGTTAACTTTTCGAAAGTCGACGCAGAATCGATATGAACCAGTTGGTTTCTTAACCAACACTACGGGAGAACTCCACGGGCTGTGTGACGGTTCTATTATGTCCTCTGCGAGCATATTATCAACCTCCTGATTGATAAGTTCTTGCATTGCTGGATTGCGGGGATAGTATCGCTGTTTGATCGGTTTAGCATCGGGCACGAGCGTGATCTTATGTATAACATCTTTGGCTTTTCCTGTTACCTTTGTGAATTTCCTCATCTCGGTTTCCAGAATTCGTTTAACTCGGGTAGCTGGTCTACGTCTGGTCCATGTATTCCACTCAAGCCTCCTTGTACGGAACTTTGCAAGGGGATACGTATTCCGGCGATTTCTAGTTGTTTCTGGTGTATGTGTAGAGTGGCCTGAAGATGTTCCAGCGCGTCTAATCCAATCACAATGTCGGTGGACAGTTGGGGTATGTAATAGCCCGGTAACTGGAGAGTTTTCCTGCCTATCTTGGCGGGGAAAATGTATAACCGCGGGTTTCCGTCATGGAACTGTCGGCAAGACGTACAGTTGCAGCTTTTAGCGTGCTCGGATATATATGGTTGTTAATTAGTAAATTCTTTACTTTCTCGCCTATATATGTTCGAGAGGCTCCGGTATCAATTAAAGCATTGATGGTTTTGTTAAAGACCATAATCTCTAGGAAGAGTCTATCATCGTAGGAACGATCTAATCTTTTATCGGGTTTCCTTCGTGTAAACTGCGCTACGGTTTGTAGCCAAGTGGTCCACTCGCTGGCGGTTGTTTTGTTTCCAGGTGTAAGATCCGGGGTAGTAAAAGTTCCTGGGTCCCTTTACCGGCGTCTGGGTTTTCCGACCGCGGACAGGGGCAGTCCGGGATAATACACCTTCTTTGCTGCATCTCGAGCAAAAAGCTTTAAACGGTTCTCTACACCTCTCTTTGAAGTGTCCGGTTTTCCACATCTCCAACAGACGGTGGAGCGGTCATACGGGTGGTGATATGCGTTGGGACGGTTTTAGTGGTGTTGATTTCACGGGGACGGTGTGCTGGTGTGTCAGGAGCTGGTGTTAGACCACTAAAGTGTACCTTCTGGCGGTTTGGATGTGTCCGCGGTAGCATTTCGAATTGGGTGGCCAACTCGAGAAGTTCGGTCAGGTCTTTGAAATCTCTTTGGCGGATGTAAATTTATATTCCACCCTCAGGTTGTCATACATACGTTGTAGTTGTTCTTCTCTCGACATGTTTCCATGGCGTCGCATTAGGTCAGGACGGCAGTCACGTATTCCGTAGCTTTTCTCGGGGTTTTTGCAATCTATTGCGGATTTCCTCCTCTAGTTGAAATTGATGTCGCGGTGGTAAAATTGTATTTTAAAACTGACCAAGAAATCTTTCCAAGTCGTCCAGGATTGTTGATGGTTTCTGTACCATAACAGGGTGCTTTCCTTTAATAATTCCGGAAGGGCGAGTAATAGATCACGGTCGGTGATGTTGTAGCAGGTTTGTAATTCCTCTACTCTTTCAAGAAAGAAATCGGATCGCTGATACCGTCGTATTTCACACCCCATTTGCGTATTCTATCGCAAATATCGGCGCGTCTGGTTCCGGTAATGTCTAGGTGTTCCCCAGCTGGTGGTGGCGGTATCGGAGCGGCTAATGTTAGTATTTCTGGTGTCAGTGTGGTTACTTGTCCTTCTCCGGCGCGTAAGTATTTTATTATCCTGGCTCGAAGTGCATCTACATTTCCTCCTGTCTCTAGCTTATATTTCCTAGCTTCGGTTGCTAATTCATCCTTCTTGAGAT
The DNA here is from genome assembly GCA_036346205.1 of Vesta saturnalis. Taxonomy (NCBI): domain Eukaryota; kingdom Metazoa; phylum Arthropoda; class Insecta; order Coleoptera; family Lampyridae; genus Vesta; species Vesta saturnalis. Next base: position 2,276,351 of record JARFJB010000664.1, read on the forward strand.
GGTAAATCCATCCCACTCTTGTGTCGGTATCTTCAGAGTCCTCGGTATACTCATCCTGTAACAGACAGATTAGTGTCTCTGGAAAACAAAAATATGTGATTACTGGTCTTCTGCGGTCCTTTTGGAATCTGTAAACGGAAAATTATTTAAGGTGTTCAGTGTTTTTCGAGCCCCACGTTTAGGTGCTACTTTTATAATGCACTATTTTGGTGTCAAATTTATATTGCGCCCTTCTGGTTTGGTAACCCAACGCGGTTTTATTTTGCCTCGGCTTTGCTCAATCGGGTTTATTTTATAAACGGGTGTGGTTCGTAGTAAGTACTGGATGGGCTTAACACTGTAACCTTAAATAAAAACCGTAAAGCATTTTTAAAATGTATATTAACCAAATATTTACAATAAATAAAATAAGAAGGTAATTAACAAAATGTATGGAGAACTTCTCGGTCCGGGTCCTGCGTCACTGGGTGCGACGTCGCTTCTGTGAACAAAAGATGGTCTTTTAATCTATTCCTTACCTAAGAGGCAAAGTTTAGGTTACGGTCCTGGTATAGTAGCGAGAGCGTCAGCCTTGATACCGTTGTTGGTCGGGCGCCAGCGCAATGAACTCGAATCGTTTGAGAAAATCGATATCGTGTTTATACGTTAGTAACTCTGGATCGCTGAAGCAAGGATGTCTTACTGGAAATAATACACGCGAAATGCACGTATACAAACGCGAGGTCTTGACGTCTTTTCAATTATAACCGGTTTTAATGCAGGCAATTAGATTATTTATCTAACTAAATTAATTAGATCTCTATACTAAGTTTAATTATTTATAATTAATCAAGGGAACAAAATACTTAATATTAAAACTACTCTAATAGGTTTACGTAAAGATAGAATACTCTACGTAATCTAATTTGTTACAAACGTTCTCGCACCAGGTATTTACGATGGTTAGGTGGACTACTAATTTATACTACAGGTTATGGAGGTATTCCTCTGCAATTTAAAGACACCGTGTATGGTTATTATGTTTGTCTGGAATGGTGTATGAGTTTCGAGCAGGATTTCAGTAATGCCCAGAAGACGTAGGCGACGGCCTGTCTTTACTGTATATACTAAGAGAAAGGTCGTAGGTCTTTACAGCCCTGTAACAACCCTTCACCCTCAAGTGTTGATGAGATACGTCGGGGGCTACCCCTGCGTTCCTCTAGGTGTACTTTGTGGTGGCAGTGACGATGGGATCTACCCTTGTGCTACTCTAGGTGCTAGTGTAGTATAACTCCTGGAGCTCAGCCCGGAATTATTTACGGTCTGTAGTGTTTGAGTGTAAATTGTCAGAATGTATAACTTTACAACTTACGTGTCTATCAATAGCAGTACAGAATTGAACTTTAGGTTGCCCGGTGCGAGGTGGTGTGCGTTCTCGCCCGATCGCGAAGGACTCTTCGTCGGTGAACAACAGGTCGGTGCTTACACTAAGCAAACGGAGCGGCTGCGGCTACTGGTTTCTGGAACGGTCAACGGTAGGCGGCTGCTGGATATCGGCTTAACTTGAATCTACTAAGATTCATCTCTTACTGATTTTTTTTTATGCGCGTCGCGAGTTTATAAAGGTGCATCTGTGGGCGGCTTCGCGGCTACCGTGCGGGGAATACCGTTACGTGATTGGTTAAAATCGTTCTGACGTGCAGAAACTTACGGTTTCTTAGAAATACACGTCAGCGGTGATGAATAAATTATTTGTTGTGCAATATCGCGTAAACTTATGAAATCTTACATACAGGATGGTCCGCACATAATTTATTCTAAAACATATAAGTACAGGACGCTGGTTCTTTACAATATATACAACGTGAACCAAAAAACCCTTACTTCAAGTGTATATTTTACACGTAAATTGAAGATGTAAAGTCAGATCAAATTTTTCTCTAAAATGTATAGCTACAAAGTTGAATTTTGAAAATCGTTTTTCCAAATAACTCGAAAACCTTTAGGAATTTTAAAATACTATCCCCAATGAAAATTATTTCTTTGTTAACGAGGATTTTTCTGGTTTGATTGGATTGTCTACGAATGGACTGGAAGTATTAGTTTTCACATTGTTCCGTATACTTTCTATTTCAACTTTTTGTGTGTGATTTTCAGGTATTTTGGTGACTTTTTGGATCGTTATTCAATTTTCTGCAAATTTGATTGTCTTGGTTGAAGTTGATAAAGTGAACGGTTTACGAGTTATTTGCAATTTCATCGATCACGGTCAATTAAATACTACCGCATCAAAATTTAGTAAATGGGCAGTGGACTAAAAGTCATAGTTGTCATATTGTGATTTTGATCAATTTTCATACAATTTATTTATCCATAATGAATAATAATCAGCGGATACCGAATAAAAGACAACATTGACCGGCGTCTTCGTGAAAGTGGTGCATATTATCAATTTATAAAATTATATTCATATCGGGTTCTCACAGGTTGTTTCAAGCCACCAAAATTGACAGTGGTAGAAGCGAACTGCAAGAACACCAGTTTTAGAACAAAGAGTGTTGGATCAATTGACGCTGATCCCCAACAAACTCTCGTCATTTGGCAAGAAAAATAATTCAAATCAGTCCACGGAATGTAGAATTATTAAAACGGAACTATTGCGACCTTTCCATTATCGAAAGATACAAGCTTTGACCATTAATGATTTTCAACAAAGTGAAATTTTCACGTTGGTTTCTAGAAAAATTCAATAATGACCGAAATTATCCATCGATTATCTTATTCACTGATGAGGCAGGTTTTGCCATAAACGGAACTTTTAACTTCCATAACAATCATTACTATGATTATCAAAATCCATGCGTGTTCAGTGAAACTAATTATCAACAGCAATTCAGTGTGAATGTATGGGCTGGTGTTATGGGCAATAATTTAATTGGTCCATTCTTTTTACCACAACGTTTAAATGGTAATTCATACACCAATTTTTGGATAATGATTTACTCAGTTACTAGAAGATGTCCATCTGGATGTTAGGATGTATTTCATGCACGATGGTGCGCCTCCTCATTTTGCACTCACTGCTAGGCGGTCATTGAATCCAACTTTAATGCAAACTGGATTGGACGTGGAGGACCGGTTCCTTGCTGCACGTTCACCGGATCTAAACCCTATTTTTTTTCTGGGGTCGTTTAAAAAAGCATGATATTCAGTGCTTATTTAATAAGAGATGATCGCAATTGTTTTCAACTCATCAGTCAATCGTGAAAAGAATTCGTAAATGCATAGCATCAACGGTGAACAATTCGAATATTTAATCAACTAATTTGTTTGTTAATTAATACTTTGTTTAACTTAATAAACTCTTGACAACTATGAATTTTAGTCCACGGCCCACTTACTAAATTTTGGTGCGGTAGTATTTAATGACCGTGATTGATGAAATTGCAAATAATCGTAAACCGTTCACTTTATCAACTTCAACCAAGAGGACCAAATTTGCAGAAAATTGAATAATGGACCCAAAAAGTCACCAAAATACCTGAAAATCACACACAAAAAGTTGGAATAGAAGTATACGGGAACAATGTTAAAACTAATACTTCCAGCCCATTCATAGACAATCCAATCAAACCAGAAAAATTCGTCAACAAAGAAATAATTTATATTGGGATAGTATTTTGAAATTCCTAAAGTTTTCGAGTTATTTGAAAACGATTTTCAAAATTCAACTTTGAGGGCCTGTCACTTTATAGATACATTTTAGAGAAAATTTTATCTGACTTTTCGTCTTCAATTTACTGTAGAATATACACTTGAAGCAGTACGTTTTTGGTTGGTGTATATCTATATATTATTTATAATTAATATATATATATTTACTGTGTAGGATTTATGTTTATACATGTTTAAAAGGATTCTTATTTTATATTTTTCAAAATCAAAAATCCATTTAACCTAAATGGACACTGTATAATTTTATTTATGTAAATAACTTTTCATTTTCTGTAAAAACTATGGCTAAATTAACGATTTAAAAAATTAAAATTTTTTCATATATTACATGTAACATTATAATTTTGTATAGATCATGAACATTGTACGAAAAATGCTTAACAGTGGTGATTTCTAAAAATGAGCGATTCTGACTGACAAAATTATAAAATTCTACCTCAGTTATTCAAAGACAATCAAGAAAATGTGGAAATTGAATTTTTTCTGAAATGCAGTAGTTTATAGTAATAGTGTATAAACAATAATAATTATTAATACAGTTTATTGTTGAATTTTTTATATTTATCGCTGTAAGAACTTGCATATTAAAGATTCAGTGTGATCAGATCTATTGACTTTCATTGGTAGTTAAATTTTGAGTTGGATTGTCACAATAATCTAATCTGATTGGTTCAAATTTGAAAAATCCTGTAATTTGATTGGTTAAAAATTTTCCAGTTGATTGTCTCTAAATGGAAATTTGTATTAAAATAAGATATTGTTTGATTTGTTTTAGAAATTGTTTGTTAGCGTCATGAGGTACGTAAATATCTCGATCGACCACATAGACAGAAGAACTGCTAAAACTTTTGTGAAACTGGTATGTATTACAAGAAACAGACCAAAGCAGTATGTTGTAAATAATGAGGACAATGAGTTCTTAGTTTTAGGCTCAGATTTAATGCAAATGTGAATTGAAGAAATTTCAGACAAATTGAAATTAAAGCATGTTTGAAATTTTGAAAAGAATATAAGTACCATTTATCACATACTAATTCATCAATTTATCTGGATGAGACTTTCAACGAGCTTGAAGTCTTGAAAAATTCAAGAAGATGACTTCTTTAAATTTGTTTTATTTATCGAAATCAATTTACAATAACGGCTTTAAATCGACATAACTTTCATTACTATGATACTTAAGTCACCTGTATCGCACTGTAGCCATAAAATCGCTGGAGCAATGTATTTTAAATTGTAACATGTGATTGGTCCATATTTTTTTATGGAAACTTAATCGTAAAATTTTACGGTTTTCAAAATTTTTTATTTGTAGACAAGTTTCTTTAGATATTAGAAATAAAATGATAGCTAGTATGGTCCACATTTTAGTCAATGTAAAATTATTTGAATAACATTAATCAATGAATTAAATCTATCATGTGATGCTTTTATCAAATATTTGCCGATAATTTTCAATTACAAATTATTTGATAGTACCGTACATATTAAATGTAGTATAAACTCGTAATTGGATTTAATAACGCATAAATTTGGAAAAGTTTGTGTTTCTCCTTTTACATATTCTGAAAGTGTTTGAAAGCATTACAAAAATTAATGCATTTAAAAGTCTTGTGTTTAGAAAACGAAATAAGCTTTTGAATTGAAAGTTTGAATATCGTAAAATTTAATATGATTACATGTTGTTATCGATCGATCGTGAAATCCTTTTACTAGTTTGTTAGAGTTATTAGTTCTTAAAATACGTAGTCGTTAATTTATTATTTTGTTGATCATTATAAAAAGTATGTAGTTAATGACATATTTTTGCTGTTAGAATTTGTAATATTGAGTTAAAGTGCATTTATTTATTAGAACTACATTAAATTACAATTGTAAATATCTATAAATTTTAAGTTTGAAATTAAAACGCAATTTGTTTAATAAAGTGTAAGAATGATGCATTATCGTTGAATTGACGCCTGAGAATATTTTCACTAGTTTCAAGTTTGTTTAATTAGTCATAGTAGACACAATTTTATATGGGCTACATATAAACTAAAGTCAAACAAATTAATGTCGATGATTTTCAGAACAAATTTTGTGAACATCTAAAGTAGCTAATTTTGGTTGTAAAATTTAAGCTAATCTTTTTTATAATAGGCTAGTTAATATTTAATGAATTAGATAAAACACCAATGTACGTATAATGAATAAATAAGAGTAACTTAGTTCAGACGCTTACGTATACAAGTATCGGGCAGATACAATCCCGCAAAAGAAAGTTTTCATTAATCTACGATCGACTTTCGTTGAAAAAATTTTTGATTAATCTGATTTCTTGATCTAGTTCACCCATCACGAGTTTAAATTATCGTAACATCTTTGCATTGATCAAATGTAATGTGTTATAACTAGTGAATTCATTTTCCTTAGCAGTCATGCTTTTATAAGAAATCAAGGTTCTTTCGTAGTATAGTTCACAATCGATAACAATGAACTTGTACAACTAAATTTCGTATAACGTTAACGACTAATATTAAGAATTACAGATCTGTTACGCAAAGTAAAGTTTAATAAATGTAAATGCATATACTGTAATATATCATACAACAAGTTATGATAATCGACTAATTTTCTAAATCGACGCATTGATATCCGTCAAAGTTTCGAGCGTAGCTAAATTATTACTTACTAGGAAGTCAACTTTCAGGTCTTCTAGGTGTATGCATAACACAAGGGGAATGATCCAGAATTAAGGTAAACTTTATGGTGCTTTACTGTTTTATTTGCTTTTCATGACCAACGAATGTTAATAAAATTTCTGTTTTTAATGCATTATTTGTTTTGTATGTACATAAGATTGAATACGTTTCTTGTTAATCAATTTTGATTATTTTAGTGTAGAATTTTATGACAAACGTATTAAATCTTTAAATTAACTTTGTTTTGGGTGTTTTTGTATAAATTTATGTCGAATATTATGTCAAATTTTATCAACGGAATTATATGCTTATACTCTGTTCTGTTCAACGAACATAAAATTTACAACAATTATTAGAAAACATGTGCTAGCTAGTTCTTGCAATAAGTCATTTATTGAATTAACATGATTAATTGATTGCAGTGTATTTTTGTGATAATTTCAGCTGTTATCATAATATATGTTGTTTAGTTTACGGACTTGTTTTTTTTAATTAGATGTGAACCCAGATGTTATACGACATCTAATTGCGAGTTTTGTTTGTGCTGTTTATTTTAATGAGATCATAGAGTTAATGTCAACAGTTTTGGTGTTTATTAGAAAGTGAAGTAGTTACGTTCGAAACTATAAGTAATATCTATTATAACGAAGCATTTAAAGCTTGTTGTTATGCATTCTTATTTTGGATTTTGTATAATTTATAACGATCTGATTAGTATCCTTCCGTCTGGTTGTAGATTAGAGTAAACTTTTTAGTTTTTTGAGATATGTTTAATTGAAAGTCAGACATACTAAATGAAGTAACGTAACGACAATGATTGATTTAGTTAGGGTAATTATTGTTTTGTTTACTATTGCGGCACGCAATTAGTTTAAATAAGCGTGCGAGAATATTTTGTAGCCGTTCAGGTGTAGTAATCTGCTAGATGTAATTACATGGTAAGCAGTGATTCAAGTATTTAGACAAGTTGTGAACTTACGTAATTAAACAAATCAAATTGCGACTTTTGAAATACTCTGCGTTCTAGTTTTACTTCAATATTTGGACTTTTGTATGTTAAACTATCCTACGGTGCACAATTAATTAACATCTTACCCAACATCAATTATAACAACCAACCATTACTTCTTCTGACTGCTTTGGTTAGTTGTATGTAACTAAAGCGATCGTGCAGTGCTTTACATATACTTTTAGAAAAATATGATGTTGAAGTGAATGAAATTTCAACTTATATAGATGGGTTGATAGAGCATGCACAAAGTCAGAACCTTGGTTACGTATGCAAAGCGCTTCCATAGAGAAAACATTTAGTTCTCATTATGCATACAAATATTCGTATTGTACTTTTATTAATTACTGTTGTTTTTTATCATACCACATAAGTTTTTACTAAAATGGTAATTTAATATATATATATATATATATATATATATATATATATATATATATATGTATATATATATATATATATATATATATATATATAATAAATTAGGTGCAAAATATAGCACTATCTAATTATTTTTTTGCATTGTACTTTTCGTAATTGTTTTGTTTAGGCAACACTACTATCACTGCTGTATTTCTTTTATTTAAAGTTACATATAAAATTATACATCATAATTAAGTATAAAAAAATGATTTATTTACTCTTTAAAGCGTCTTTCTTTTTAACTTTCACTTTTCCATTCATACTATCCATTTTCTAGATTTAAAATATCTAACACAGAAAAAACCATAGTTATTAATATCTTCTTTATTTAGTAAACATGCTATACATTAGAAAACACAATATTTTTCCATACAGTATCAATTAATATATTACTCTGTAGCAATGCATAATTTACGTATGGTTTACATGTTAAAAACAAAATGTTATGTTTGTTGTTTTTCATTGCAAAACTACTTAAGAACACATTCGTATTTAGTACTTTAAATTCTTCAATTCGTGTTTTTTCTTGTTTGAAATACATAAAAAGCTTTCAGTTAATACACATTTAAAACCATCTGTTCCATCACTATACGTTCACGCTAGTATTAATTACATCTATATTCGTCACTTTATACTTTCTCGATATCTCGAACTAAGCATTTTTAAAGGGTTTTGCAATGTGCTTTGGTTTAACCCTGCTACTTCCATGTTTGTAACTGACTGATCTCAACACATACAGCTCGCTGCAGTTTATATAGAAAAATGTGTCCTTGATTACCTGTCGCAATTGTTAAATACCCACCTTGAGCTACTTTTTGTTTAGACTATTGACTGATCTACTTATTAGCATATACAATTAGCACTCTTCTCGTTTCTGTGACCTTGAAAATGTTTAGTTTTCTAAGAAAGTAATATGATACCAGCAGGTCAATAATCTTTAACCTTGAAAATTCTATTTTTAGATTTGTAAGAAATGTAATATAAGAATATAATGATTACTTTTGCAATTTCTATTTTAGCTTTCCAATTTATGACAACACCATAAGATAAAATGATTACTTTTACAATTTCTATTTTTAGCTTTCCAATTTTGACCTTCATAACACCATAATAATATCATCATTACTTTTGCAATTTCTATTTTAGCTTTGAATGTTGACTTTGACAACACCATAAGAATATCATGATTTCTTTTGCAATTTCTATTTTTAGCTTTCAATTTGACCTTGAGAGAACGAATGACCTTGAAAGCGACGCGTAATGCACGACGCTAAATCACTTGATCTTGTAATGTAAATCCTATACAAAGTGGATTACAATATATGACTATGACAATCATTGATTTAGTTAGGGTAATGATTGTTTTTATTTACTATTGCGACACGCTTAGTTTAAATAAGCGTGAGAATATTTGTAGCCATTCAGGTGACAGATCTGTAGGACTGAATTACGTACAGGTAAACGAGTTATTTGAGTATTTAGACAAGCTGTGAACTTAAGTAATTAGACAAATCAAATTGCGACTTTTCAAATACTCTGGCGTTTTCGGTTTTACTTCAATTTTTGACTTTGTATGGTAAATATACTGTTAAATTAATTAACATCTTAAGAACCCTGAGCAGGAGAAAACAATTTTATCTATCTCGTTTTGCTACCAGTTTATACCGTAATGCATTAAAAATTTAGTTTATACCACTACATAACATGCTGGTGACATGAAGATTAGAATAAAGGATGCGTTTGCTACTGTAACATCAGATATCCTGAAAACGTTAGGAGATTTGTTTTGAAAAAAATGCGGTTATGGATAGAAGAAAATGGTCATCATATTGAGCATTTATTGTAAATTTTTTGTATGTTTTTTTTCATAAAAGTTTACGTCTTGGTTTTAGTTTTATTTTGATTAATTTTGATCCCATACTATTTATCAACTACAATTCAAAAATCATTACCACTAGAATGTACTTACACACAAAAATTCATAGTAATTTTATAGAAAAATCGTAATAACTTTTCAATCGTTAATTTTAGACATATGCATTATTCACAGTTTTCATAGAAAATGAAAAGTTATTTTACAAAAATAAAAATTATACAGGGTTGTTTTTGATGTTTGAAAAACATAAAATAAGAATCTTTTCCTAAACACTGTAATAAATATCGAAAACTTGCAAATAAGCCTTAAAGGTCAGAATAAATCGATATAAATTTTCTGAACCACCTTGTATAATAGAAAATAATTTAAACAAAAATAGTTATCAATTTACACCAATAGTCGTGAGTCACCCATATATATATATATATATATATATATATATATATATATATATATATACATATACATATACATATCAGGGTTAGAAAAGTACCGAAACGCTTAAATATCTGCAAAACCGCTAAAGCTATGATTACAAAATTCGGCATTTGGGGTTCCTAGGCATGCGGAATTGGAAAATGATATCGGCACTGTTGCCAGATTTCCCAGTCTTGCGCTACACATAGTCTTTTGTTATCTTAAATAGAATGTCCCATTTATTTTATTGAAATAAATGATGTTATGAAGGTTATTTTTATTTGTGATTGGCCACTTTCCTTGCACTTTAACTAATAACAATAACTAAGATAAGAAGGATATTAAAAGCCAATGGACTAAAACAACTATAATTTAATTAATTAATTAACAATAGAATTAATAATTAACGACACTAATTTTAATTAAATGCTCAAAGTGGACTCCATTATTTGCCAGACAGTATCCAAGTCGATCATAAAATTCTCGCAATGTGTTGCTCAACATATCCGGTGTTATAAGTACAATTTCGATGCGGATTCTTTCGCAGAGTTCGTTCAAATTTTCTGGACGATTTCTGTAGACACGGTTCTTCAAATGACCCCACAAGAAGAAGTCCAGTGGAGTCATATCAGGGATCGAGGTGGCCATTCTAATGCTCCACGTCTTCCAATCAGCCTTCCTGGGAATTGGTTGTTTAGAAATTGCATGGCTTCTCTTGAATAATGGGGCGGAGCACCATCATGTTGGTACCAGATTTCACCTATATTTCTATTTTGTTGAATGGCAGGAACTATACTTTCTCTAAGGAGCTCCAAATACTTTCGCCCTGTTAATGTACCTTCTATGAAAAAGGTCCGATAATATTGTTTCCCAATATTCCCGCCCAGACGTTAACTTTCTCAGGATATTGGGTATGAAGTTCTTCCATCCAATGGGGTTATCTCTAGACCAAATTCGGCAATTGTGCCTATTAACTTGGCCGTTCAAGCAAAAAGTAGCTTCGTCACTGAATACAATTTTGTGCGCAAAATAAGGATCTTGGTTGATATTTTCCATCATGATTTCGGCGAATTCATTGCGGCGGTCAGGATCATCCTCTAAAAGCTCTTGAGTGTAATGGATCTTGTACGGCTTTAATTTATTTTCCTTCAAAATAGTCCTTACAGATTTTTGACAGATTTCGGTATTTATAGCTAACTGGTTGGTGCTTACTTTTGGATTTTCCTCTATTTGTAATAAAACGTTTAATTTATTTTCATCACTTATAGCAGTTCTTGGGCGTCCGGTTTTAGGTAAACATTTTATGGACCCTGTTTCCTCGTAACGTCGACAAGTTCTGTGTACGGTAGACTTTTTAATGGGTTTATTAGGATAACGATCATCAAACAACTTCTTGATATGTCCTTGTTTTATTTCCATATCCACGAAAAATCAAAATATCAATACGTTGGGTTTCTGATAGAACAAAAGCCATAATCAAATTATAATTTTGTAATCGATGCAATATTCAGCGGCTTAACTGATCAATGATGTGTTTAATTATTGTTGTAACATGGCGACGGCTAGAGTGTTGAAAACAATTGAAGCAGTGCTTACTTATTCCTAGGGTATTCATATTTTCGGGCATCTCCGATAAATTTAATGCATGTCATTCTAAAATAAGTAACTATCCCATAATATTTCTCACTAGTATCTAATAGTATAAACAGAATTTTGAGAATTTGGGATCTTCCATTCAAGATAACAAAAGATTAAGTATTGAGATCTTAATAAGTTTGAGACGCTCAATTGATTGCAATAAAAATAAACAGAGTATTCTATTTAAGAAAACAAAATGACTACGTGTAGCGCAAAACTGGGAAATCTGGCAACAGTGCCGATATCATTTTCTAATTCCGCATGCCTAGGAACCCCCAAATGCCGTATTTTGTAATCGCAACTGCAGCGGTTTTGCAGATATTCAAGCGTTCCGGTACTTTTTACTGAAAATACGGTGCCGTCATATCTCAGCAACTAGTATATCTGAAAGTTTGAAAATTTAAGATCTTACTAAGTTTGAGACGCCCAATTGACTGCAATAAAATAAATAGGGCATTCTATTTAAGATAACAAAACGACTACGTGTATCCGCAAAACTGGGAAATCTGGCAACAGTGCCGATATCATTTTCCAATTCCGCGCGCCCGAAACCCCAAATGTCGAATGTTGTAATCGTAACTTTCGCGATTTTGTAGATATTTAAGCGTTCCGGTACTTTTTCCTAACCCTATATATATATATATATATATATATATATATATATATATATATATATATATATATATGTTCTGCTTAACATTAGGAGGTAATGGGTTCGATTCCGTTACATCTACCTTGTATGAGATTTTTCAGGGGTTTTCCACATACACATGTAGCAGGATGGTCACTGCATATACGGACATCATGTGCGGCTACTTAGGTGAATGGTGGGGTAGTATTTTCCAGCTCAGCACCCTAACCCCGTCCCTTTCGATCCTATCCTAACCGCACCCATCCTTATCCTTAATCCCACCATGCACATATACGTAATGTATGTATGCAGGCTTGAATTTCATGATGTGGCTGAAGGAGCTTGGAAAGCTCAAGCCCGCCCTCCCCTTGGGAGGGAATGAAATACGTGACCTCCCTTTTCCTATATGGAGGAAGATTACCTAATGGAAGTGTTACAAGAAAGGAAACAACTGAAATCAAAACTAATAGAAGCCAAAAAAGGCAAAATAGCATATATTAAATACGACAAACTAATAATAGATAATAAAATAATACCAAGACAAACATATAATACACACAAAATAAAGACAAGCGAATGAAATGAAACAACAACAGAAAACAAGGAAAGTGCAACTGATGAGGAAATAGATATCACGACGATAAAGGAAAACTCACAGGCGAAAATAGGAAACGAGGATAGGTAAGGAAATACAAAAGAAAACAACCCTAAAACGAAACAGATCTAACTCAAGCCCTCAAAGTTTCGATAGGAAGTCAAAGACAACAGAAAACCAAACAAAAATATTCAAACACGTTATTTGCTCCAATGAAAGAAAAGGAAAGAGGAAGAACAAGGAGGCACTGACATAAATATACTTCAATAGCAATTAAATAAACCGTCTGATTACACTAAGACGAAAGACGCAAGGACAAATGCACATGAGAAGGAAAACAACCAAACAAAAAGAAAACATTAAAAGGTACATAGAACATAACAACAATAAACGATAAAGAAAAACTAATAGAGGAGTTGAAACAAAGGCAAATACAAATTATAGGACTAAGCGAAACAAGGACAGGGATACAAACAATTGAATGAAGGTTATACTTTATATTACTCAGGAAACACAATAGGAACCAAAAATAAGGAGTTGGAATAATAATTACAAATGAATTAAACAAAAAATCGGAAACCAATAAACTTAAGAATAATGGAAATGGAATTCGGAAGAAAAGAACAATTATACAAACCTACGCCCGAGTACAGTGGACAGAAAAGATAACAATGGAAACATATCATAGTGATCTACCAGAGATATTAAATAAAGGTAGAGAAACAAACGAAAATATTTTAATCGTTGACGATTGGAACGCCACAGATACGAAAAGAGGGCTAGGAACCATTAGCGAACATGAAGAAAGTGAAAAGAACATAATAGAGAAAGAATTCTGCAGTTTGCTATAGAAAATGACTTAAAGGTAGGAAATACTCATTACCAACAAGAAATAAAATACAGTTTCGAAGCAGGAAACAAATGCAAGAAGCCTAATAGACTATATAGTGTACACAAAGAAATGGAAAATTAATAAAAAAGTAGAAATAAGTAAAAACGCAGAACTAAACACACAACTTAAGCTAGTGACAGTCGAAATAAATCTAAAATAACCGCAAACTAGAAGAAAGCGAAACTATAATAAACGAAAAGAATATAAATGAAATATGGAAAATATTCAAAAACATAATACTAGAAACAACAAAAGAAATATGTGGCGAAAAGGACAAGATGGTGGAATGAAGGAGTAAAACAAAAGATGGAAGAAAAGAAGAAAGCTTAAAAAATTCATGCAAACTAATAAAAAGGAAGACCAAGAAGAATACATAAAACGCAGAATCGAAGTAAAATAGGAAATACAGAGATCAAAAGCAGATTGAGAAGAGTTTGGAAATGGAATACAAGAACAATAGGAAATTCTAGAACGCGCTACAGACACTTTTCTCGTTCTCATTCCCGCTCTCATTATCATGAATCTTCAGTCGAGCATTAAACTCCGTCCGCTTTAGATTATTCCAGAACAACCGGGGCCTGCAGTTACTTAAATCCGTGCATATAAGTTTCCTTTACAACCTTACACATACATTGGTGGACGGCACCATGCCGGATGTTCGTTACCGACGTAGTCTTTCACTTACCCTGTCGGACTGAAAGATTACCTGCCTGGATTCTTCCGATTCCCGGCGTCTCGATATAAAAGCGCAACGGGCCGTAGCCTAGATTCTATAAATCGATACTCATTAAATAACGTGCAGGGTGTCTACCACTTGAAAGTGACAAAGCCGACCACAATTAGACCACTATTTCTGTCGTCCAGTTCTCCTAAATTGCCAGTTTTTCAAGTTTACTTTTATCTGCAGTCCTAGATAACAATTTACCTCCTATCGGAAGTTCTGAACCTATAACCGACTAAGATCGCACGTCGCGACAACCCAGATTTAAAGGATGAATCCTGTATCAAATATTCTTTAAATAACGATGGCTATAAAACGTTTAGTTTATCCTGCCTGTCTGTATATTAAGTATACCTGAAAACTTAAGGTTCCGATGGTTTTAAATACCTTCCACCGCCCCCGAGTTCAAGATTCGTCCGGTAGCCGCCACCATCACTACCACGTCAGGCCTAAACGGCATATCCAAGAGGTAATCGAATTACTCGCTCCCGTCAATAAGTATTCAAGACGAGAATACCCAGAATCCAATTTACCGTGTATAAATAATCCAACTAGTTACGAATTATAACTAGAAAATATCTAATTGCCAGTAATTAACGTTAAACATTTATTAGGAAGACTAACGTTAGTTAATAAACCCCTGTAAATATTAGTTAGATACGAGTACAATTTATATTATAAAAATAAGTAGAAACAGTTGCATAAATACAAGTATTTTATATCCCTTTAAATTTATCGATTTTCTGAGTGATCTAGAGAAGCAGGTATTAAAACCATTCATCTCTTCGAAAATATTTCCAACTCGAAATAATGTTTGAATAACAGTATAAGACTAGCTGCTCTATGCCGTTTTCTACCAGACAGGAACTTACTCCAAATATTTTTGTACTTTTGTTCAATTTTCCTTTTCTTTCCGTATTCTTTTATACAGAAAGCTAAGATCATTTTAACCTTCTTGTAAATACACCAATATTATTTATACTATTTTTTCATTTAATCACCTGTAAATATACAGAACATATAACTAGTTTAAGTGTTCAATTTCTAGTGATATAAATTAGTTTTAAGTGAATATTTAGCGATTGTATCAAATGGGATAATAGAACTATCAAATCCTTCTGAATGTTTTATTGATCAGAGTAGAAGAATCTAGTAGCAAAGGATGGGCCCCATTTAACTAACTACTCCCTTTAACCTCCGATTTGAGCTAAAACGGCGGTACATAAATTAATGTAAGCCGAAAAGAACAATACAACGAAACGATAAAAGAACTAAAAACTGGAAAAGCAAGTGGACCAGATGGTATACCGCCAGAGATGATAAAATGGGAGGCCAAAATTAAAAGAACCGCTCACACTGATAATAAATAAGGCATGAAAGGAAAACCAAATATCAATAGAACGGAAAGGAACACAATAATACCAATGCGTTGTTACCACGATTTTGTAAATCTGTTTATACCACCGGCTATTAATAATAGTCTACTAACAAAAAAACTATACAGAATGATTAACTTACGCGAAATGTAATGTTTCTCAATTTTTTCAAATGCAACACCCTGTATATTTTTTCACATTTCGATTCCCCCGTGAAAAGTAGATACTAATTGATAATAAGTTTCATAGCCATAAGACGGACCCCTCTTGAGATATTGACACTTTTACGTAAAAATATTCTAAAATACAAATTTACTATGACAATAGAATTCAACAAAGAAATTACAAATGGGGGACAAAAAAACACGTACTGAAAGAAAAGCTTTTATTTCATATCTATGAATGTGAAAGCTTTATTTTCTGATTTTGTTGATTTTCACGTTAGTACAAAAAACATTTTACATTTTTTTAATGAAACTATTCTTTTAATAATGTATCATAAACTAATGTAGTTCTATAAAGTTTCCTTTACCGAGAATTTAAGTTAAGCTTTGTTTGAAATATATTCATACGTTTACCTATTTATTTACACTTGTTTACAAGTAAATCAATTTAATACGTGTTTCCACGAACTGGTTCTATTTTAGATTTCTAAGAATTGTAATATGGTACCCCTGGCAGGTCAATACTCTTTCAGATTGAGCACTATAGTTGTACATTTCTAAGAACTGTAATATACCATTTGACCTTGGTCCACTTTTTAGCATAGACAACAACAATCGGTCATTCTTCTTGTTTCCATAAACTGATTCTATTTTTATATTTCTAAGAATTGTAATATGATACCCTCCACAGGTCACTAAACTTTGATCGTAAACTTTAACCTTTAACATGTATTTCTTAGAAATGTAATGTGATACAATAGATTTTGACCTTGCAGAGCTTGGTTCTATTTAGCCTCAGCTACGGTGGGGAAACGACTACCGCTTCTGAGAAACGGTTACCTGTGTTGGGAAACAGATCCCTGTTTTTGGGAAACCGCTATCTGTATTTGAGAAACAGATACTTGTTTTGGGAAACGGCTATCTGTCTTTGGGAAAAGGATCCGGTTCTCGGGGAAACTACCTCATCCTGAGACAAGTCCTGGTGGTTAAGACAATAGTAGTATGTAAATAAAATCCCACATACTGTAAGCGTAATCTTTTTATTATTACAAGAACCATCTAACCTTGCTGTACGTTTGAGCATGGACACAACCCTATCATTCTTCTTGTTTCCAAGAACTGATTCCATTGTTAGAATTGAGCAATAGGAACGCTTGTTTGCTATTTCCAAGAATTTGACTTTAAGCAATACACGAACCACTTAACCTTGACCTACTTTCACGAACTGATTCTCTTTTCAGATTTCTAAGAATTGTAATACGATGCCAGCAAAAGTTTACCTTGAACAGCTTGACTTAATTTAGCCAATACGAAAATCACTTAAACACTTTTTAGCATAAACAACCATCATATTTCCACGAACTGATTCTATCTTTAGATTTCTACGAATTGTAATTGATACCCTTCGAATCAATAAACTTTAACCTTGAACATGTATTTCTTATGCCCGGTTTCACCAACAACAAATAAAGCGTTATTAGTAGATTAACTTTATTCGTATAATAAACGTGTCTCTTTTCATTTCACCAACAATAAATAGCGTTATTCGTTGGTTAAAGTGACAATTAAACTAACCGAAGAAATATCTCCGGTTAAGTGTAAGTATTTCAGATTCAGATTTCATTGTCAGTATTATTTTCAATATTTCACTTGAAAACGGACAACATGGATAATAGGTAAGTTGAAAACACATTTATTGATATGATTATAATGTTAAAAAATTTGTAAAACAATAATTATTAGACTTTTGACATCATCTTCATCGTCACCTTCGAGTTCATTTGAAGACAATCAGTCATAGACGCTGCCGTTTGATATTAGAGAGAAGAAATGATTATAGAGTATGATAACGTTGATTTCCGAAATAGATTT
This sequence comes from Vesta saturnalis, assembly GCA_036346205.1. NCBI lineage: Eukaryota > Metazoa > Arthropoda > Insecta > Coleoptera > Lampyridae > Vesta > Vesta saturnalis. Next base: position 2,294,363 of record JARFJB010000664.1, read on the forward strand.
CGTCTATGGAAAGCGTTCGTCGAGGAAATTTTGCGTTTGATTGGCAATAATTTAGAATGGCTTAATAACAGAAACCGTCCCACCAGTCCAACGAACCAGCTATTAATAACCTTACGGTTTTATGCAACTGGATCATTTCAGTTGTGCGTTGGGGATCACTTTAATGTATCTAAAGCTACAATATGTAGAATAATAAGAAAAGTTACTCACCACATCGCTTTGCTTCGACCACATTTTGTGCAGATGCCTCGCAATCGAAATGAATTAATCCAGTGCCAAAACGGATTTTACAGAATTTCTGGTTTCCCATGTGTTTTAGGAGCTATTGATTATACACATATGCGTGTACAATCACCCGGTGGAGATGCTGGAGAAGCAATAGAAATCGAAAAGGATGGTTTTCTATTAACACCCAGGCAGTGTGCGATCATAAATTGATCATTAGAGACATTGTAGCACGGATGCCTGGAAGTACACACGACTCCACGATATTCAATGATTCGTTACTTAGAGCTCGTTTAGAAAACAACGAGTATCCTGATACTTATCTTCTAGGAGATGGTGGATACGCATGTAGAAAATATCTGCTTACCGTTGCTAAACCCACAAACACGAGCAGAACACAGCTATAATTATGCCCACATCCGTACACGTAATATTATTGAAAGAGCGTTTGAGTCCTAAAACGCCGTTTCTTCTTGTCTTTGGGTTTACGATTAAAAATTGACACGGTATTAGGTGTAATTGTAGCGACAGCTGTACCATAATGTTGCTATTAATATGGAGACAATATGCCTGTTGAAGATCCGGAAATTGTGATACCTGCTTTTGAAGATGCGGGAAATATTTTTCAAAATATTGATCAAGAAAATATGGGAGTTAGGACAGCTTTAATAAACACAGTTTTACAAGGTACATACACGCAACACGCACATATTATCTAAGCAAACAATATTTACTATATCCAATATTTATGTAGAAGTAAATTTTTTTTATCCTCTAACTCCAACAATTTAATATTTAATTCACATTCTTCCTTTTTCTTTATTATTTCTAATATCTCCATCTTTTTTTTATGTCTTTCTTGCTTCATAAGAAAAACCTTTTCTTGATAATAATTTGCACCATCCTTGCCTCGTTTTTTTACATTTTTAAAAAATTTGTTGCTTATATTTTTAGGGCTGAAAGATGAAACCTTCGCACTAATGCAACTCTGGCCGCTGTCGACTACCCCAGCGCTGCATTGCAGTAAGTTAGTGACTTCGTGTGTTTCACTGGTGACTGGTAAACTATCCTCCCAACTGTAGTTTGCTTGGTTCGTCGCAGGTATTTCTAATTCTTCAACAATAACCGCATCATTTATTGTGCAGAATTCTATTTTGTCGGTGATTGTTTCTGTAATAATTATGTAATGTTTATGCTTTATTAAAATCAATTTTATATTTAGATACTCTGTAGGTATTAATTACCTTGGTGTAAAGGGTTGACTATGTCGTTATTACTATCGTAGTCATTGTTGTGCCCGTCTACTTGTTTCCAAGTAAATTAAGTACGCGAAGATCGCAGTTAGAGCTGCGAGCAACTCTGCCTCCACCGTCTTGTACACTTTGACCTTGAATTGTATAACGATGAAAATTAATTAAACACATTTTAATATTGGCATTTTTACTTTTCATCAGCCCTGTGTTTCTTGCTTTTTTCAAATTATCATATAATAATTTTAATTGGTTGCCACTCCTCCTCCGTTTTGCACCCTATTATAACTGGTAGCAATTTCTTCCCATGTGCGTGCTTTTTGTTGGGATGACACGGCATCAGTCTTTTATTTTCTATGACTGACTTATGTTTTCTATAATTAAAAGTAAATTTTCTTTTCCTCTTCAAATAATTTTGCTTCTTTCCCGCTTATTCCTTTTAATAACATCCATTTTCACTAAACACACGAGTGAACATAAACAATACTGTCAAATATCACATGTGCCTAAATATTGGTTCGTTCACAATGACATTTCTCCTATTCATTAAATATTTAACTGAAAGCATGAAGCTGTTGGTGAAACAGGAAAATAGTTAACTGGAGAATAAAATTTATTCATTCAATAACTATTTAACGCTTTTTGTTGTTGGTGAAACCGGGCATTAGAAATGTAATGTGATACCCCTTATGGTACCAATAGATTTTGACCTTGCAGAGCTTGGTTCAATTTAGTATCAGTTGAAACTCAAAGGCATATTTTTCTTAAGGTCAAGTCAAAATTTGAAGGGTAAACTTTTGGTGGGAAACTTAAATCTAAAACTAAAATTTTCAAAGTCATCACATTATAATTCTTAGCAATCTTCAAAAAAGTAGAATTTTCACGGTCAAAGTTTAGTGACCTGCAAAGGGGTATCATATTACAATTCTTGGAAATATAAAAATAGAATCAGTTTGTGGAAACAATGAGAATGACAGGTTGTTGTTGCCTATGCTAAAAAGTAGACCCAGTCACATGGTATATTACAATTCTTAGAGATCTACAAATAGAATGGTCAATCTGAAAGAGTATTGACCTGCACGGGGAGCTATGAATGTGAAAGCTTTATTTTCCGATTACAGATAGCGGTTTCCCAAAAACAGGGATTTGTTTCCCAACACAAGTAACCGTTTCCCAGTAGCAGTAGTCGTTTCCCCACAGAAAATAGTCAAATAACTCATTCACCGTGGCTGAGGCTAAATTGAACCAAGCTCTGCAAGGTCAAAATTTATAAAACCGTTGCATATTTCCAAGATATAAAAATACTTAGATATAAACCTTAAATATATCGGTTAATTATGTTCTATGCATTTTATTGATATGACGCGTAATTTAGTAGCAAAAAAATTCCTAAGATAGAATTTAAGTGTTAGTTCAAATTGTTTCATCATCTGAATAACGATTAATTTTATAAGAAAAAGTGTAAACGTGTTTTTAAATAAAATTTAATTTTACATAAATTTTCTTTATAAAGCTTTTTAATGTAAAGCGAAATAAATGTACAAATTAAATAAATATGATTGAAAATGCTAAAGCTGTATGGTCGATATTTTTATAGAAGCAGACGATCTTGAAGTTTTTCTTACGTTAACATGTACTAGAGTCGCGGCAAACTCTTTTCCAATGTGGGAATAAACGTCAGCGCTTGACATTGTTGCCAAACGTATGAAATTCGACGCCAACATAATACCACAGATAACTACTAGTAGTAGTTATCTGTGATAATACTTAGGTTATAGCAAAGAGTATATAATAGGGAAGAGAATCAACCTTATGGATAAACTCGTACGGCGTAATGTGTGTTGCCTATGGGTCAATACTATTATTTTATCTTTGCCTTTCTATTGTAGAAAGAGCAACGTGAATGTTGACGTATGAAAGAAGAAGATGTAAGACAACGATTATTGCAGGGTAAATGAAACTACCTGCTCTTCAACAGGCTTCCTTTACCAATGATGCCAAATATAGTATTTACGTTTAAGAACTCTAAAGGTTCGCTAAGCAGGTAGACGCTATTCAAAACTGCAGAAATCTCACGCCATAAATTAATTACCAAGTATTGAAAAGTACTGATTATCGCCATTAATATTGTATATACGACAATTTAAATTAGGTGGTATTTTAATGAAATAGAAATAAAAGTTTTTTCTTTATTGAATAATCAACAAAACAACTACAAAACCTATAAATAAAATAAATATATCTAACGCTAATAATAGGTATGCTGCATTTAAAATTTTTATTTCAAATCAAGAAACAAATGACAGGTTTTTGTTTAGTTGCTATAAAAATTACTATGCATTGCACTAATTAAACATTAATTATAATTTTTATAAGTAAATCGTTTTTGGAATAGTTACAAATTACAGCTTCTTTTAAACGTAAACAAAAGAGACTAATCACTTAATGCCTTAAATAAGTTAATTAACAGCAATTCAACCAAATTTTTTGTAAAAAAATTTGGAAACAATTTAAATGTACTATGGATGAATAGATGAAAAAGGAATTATTCCTTACTAATTCCTTCATAAATTGTTCACGTTTTTCACCTTTTGATTATTTGTTTGTTTATTACGCCCCACTACTTTTAAATCCTGAGATAACCACTTTAAAGTTTTATTCAATTTACACATTATTAAATGTTTCATAAAGAATAATTTGTGTTCATAGCAATTGTCTTTGTCGTCTAACCACTCCGGCATCACTAATTTAATTTTGTTTATACACATGTCTAATAAAATTCTTTTAAAATTACGTTTTGCTCGATTATTGATGAAATAATTTGGAAATATGTCTAATATTAAGGTCGCCACTGTTACAACACAAGTGCTTGGTTTTTAAATACTTTATTTAACTTCTAGCGTAGTCTTTTTCTAGTAAAAAGTTGTGCACTATTATTTAATGGTTCTTCAGAACAAAAACTATGGCATTGTTCACAATTAAATTTGTATAAAGTTTTGTAAACAACATATCCCGCGAAATATACAATTGCACAGTCTTCTAGGGTAGTAATATTTTCTGTATTCTGTTTATCGCGTACCTGATGTTCTACTTCATTACGAACAGAACTTTTGTCATCCATATTACTAGCTGGATTGTTAACAAAAAGCATTGAAATGTTATATTCTTCATGAGAAAAATTTGCTTCAACTTCATCTTCTAACTGTATATCGACGTCCTCATCCACTTCGCAATTTGAGTTTTCGGGTGGCTTTAAAAACTTTATTACGATGTTCCACTGTAACGATTGTCTAAATGATTTTGCCGTGGGGTTGGTATTATGTCCGCTTTTGCGTCTGATAGTAGCAAAGAGATATTCGAGTGGGTCTTGATTCAACCTACTTTTTAACAGAAATTTTAATCCGCTGCTTTTCAAATCTTCCCATAATAATAAGGTAGCATTAATGGATTGTCTTAAACCACGGAAACAATGTATGCCTTCCTTTACCTTATTTTTTGCAGTGAAGCAGTGCCACTTGGCAATCCAGTCTGTAATTTCACGTAGAAATATTTCCAGTTTTGGCCTTCTTATTGAAAATGCACTTTGAAATGGATTCGGAGTATTCAGAATACGACTGTTTAAAACATCAAATAAATTATTCAATTTTAACAAAAATCGGAGGTAGTTAAAGCGCTGTTACTTTTCATTTGTCCAATACTTACGCACGTTTTAATGGCAGCAGAAACGGTTCTAGAAAAAATCTGTGTAGCATATTTCACTCGCATCTTTTGAAATGTATTTGGATTTATGTGACATTCGCTAATTTTGTTAGTGTCCTTGCAGTATTTGAAGCCTTATCTAAATGATATACTGTCTTAATGTCTTTCCAGGAAGCATTTTCTTTGTCGACATATATATCATGTGACATCAAATTATTTCGGACACTTTTAATTAAGTGCGGGACATCATATATTGCGAAAATTTTTTCCGTTTACATTAAAAATGGCTGATCCGGCGTAATTCCTAATAGTTGGAAAACAGCCCTGTTTGTTGCTGCTTGGTCACACACTAACGCTCGAACATTTAGACCGGCACATTGTAAAGCATTTATATTTTGTATAACAAGCGCGTGTAATTCTTGATGTTTAACGGATGTAGCTGATAGATAGTAACTGATAGGAATTTTCCAATTATTTATTAATCCTCTTGCCATAAACACTAATGCTTGAGTAGCAATTTTATGATCTCGGTCAAGATGTCCTAGTTCTGGAAAACCTTCGATTAAATCTAGCTGAGAATTGTATTCAATGCCTTTCTTTATGCTCATTTCGTCCATTAGCAGAACGCATTCTTTTCTTCGTGGGTCATAGTCTTCACTTTACTGGATAGTTTTCTCAAAACCTTTGTATCCGTACCAGTACGTAATTGAGACATTCGAAGCCAAGATGCAATGGTGGCTTTTGAGGGCAACGTAAATTTTAAATCTTCCCTCAGGAAGAGGTACAACGCAGGTGACTTATAATACATGCTTAAAGCGAGCTGCTTTTCGTCTTTTGTCCATGGATTTTATATTTGTGATGCAGTTGCATATTTATAAATACACGAACATGTTTAGGGATAGCAGATGTTGAAGAATGCTTAGAATTTTTTTTAAGGCGATTAATGCAAACATCTTTTCTTATGATTTTCCTTTTTAAAAGTTTAATTTGAGTTCTGTATTTTGGAGATGTTACTTGACTCCTTCTTTTCCTTTTCTTAGGAGTTGGCATATCCAAGACTCCCTGCAATGTCAAGATGGTTTAGATAAAGGAACGAGCTAATTACCTATAGTTTAATAACATAACATAGATATAACGTTACTTTTATTTGGAACACGTTGAGATGATTGTTCTCGGGTGATGAGTTAATAACGACGCGTATGCGATTATACGAAAAATATTCTAAACATAAGTTAAATACGATGTTGAAACCGACAATAACACATTTAAAATAAACGCCGTAACCGGAAGTACAAAAGTACAAAAAACTCTTGAAACGTAGGGGTAAGGGGCATTTTGTTTATAATAAAATAATAAATTTTACATTTACTAGACACTTGCAATTACGACTTAATCATCCGCTGTTACTAACAGTGAAATAATTATTACACGATTTGTACATTTGTGCGTGTTAAATTAATAAACATACATCGTATTACCTGTAAAATTTCGGAATCAATCGGATCTTCAACAGCACAAGTGTTATTATAATCAAATAAAGCATGGTTACTCTTGAAACTGCAGCTTCCGTAAGTTTTGACGCCAGCTTTCCGTTTTAAAATCAATTTTTCAGGAAAAGCCACTATGTTCATTTGCCTGGCTCATTGATACATCCCGGATCTTCAGTGTATTTGATTGGAATTGCATCGTGTACCAATGAATTATGCAACGTATTCATAAAACTCTTCTCCGCAAAATGCATAGCACAAACAGTTTTCTTATTAAGCTCTTTCAGGCCTAATCCAAGAAGATTCACATTTCCACAGTTCTAGAACCACTTATTACTTCCCACAGAATCAAGAGGGAAACGGAAAGAAGCTTCGGAGTTACACGATTTTGTTTGCAATTAAAACAGACGCAACATGCTTTCGACGGCGCCATCACACAAATAATAACAATAACACAATAATAAGCAACAACAAGAACAAGTAACAACAAACAACAATAAGGAATAACAACAAATAACAATAACGGAATCAACAACGGCAAACGGAAATTACAAAATCGCAAATATTATATGAACCACCAATGAAGAGAATCCATACAAAAGTGTTTGTAAATTGTGAGCGCTAAAGGCGCATTTTTAAATGTCATTATTTAAACCCCAGTTATTCTTTTATACAGATACGATCAAGGTATGCATAAACTAGAATTATAATCCTTGATTCCTTGGGTAGGTACATGGTCATTCAATCATTAAGCCAAAGAGTAGGTATATAAACATTATATACTCTTTGATTAAACGAAACAAGTGTACATTTTATTTTTTAGAGTATTTCATTTTTTAATAGATATTTAAAACGGCTACTTTAGTGCAGTTTAGATTGAAGTTTTGTATATTTTTACCTCGAGTAGGATTTGAACGTACGACATCCACTTTATTTTTCTATTTACGGAATTAGTAAAAGTACTTATTTATATTTTTGTTAACGCGCTAATGGGTTTTAAATTTATTTGAAAATACCATTTGCACCCAGGCAAATGCACAACTATTTGTTAACCGGATTGTTAATCCGAGAACAATACAATTTTTCCGTGAAAATAGCTTAAAGCGCCTTATTTTATTAACAATTTTATTAACTTATTTTAGTTGTTTCATATAATAATAGTATGAATTCCTTGTTCAGTTTAACAATTGAAAAATTTCAACAAAAAAATTACATGTGAAATATAAAAGAACCAATACTTTATTTTAATAATTAAAAGTCATTTTGATTTTTCATATTAATTATTCTACAATTTTATAAATATCCACACAATGCAATTCTATTAAGTTACCTATTTAAAGAGCGATTATGTTGTGTATGAAACAACCAAATTAAATAACAAAACCAAAACGACCATTCCTTTGTATAATTCTAAATGTAATACGTTGCTAAATAAACAAACGTCATAAATCAAACGGTATCCTTTCCAGCAGGTAATCGCAGAGATTATGTGACAACGCTGTGTCAACAGCTTTGAAGAAATTTTTGGAAAACGGTTCAATTCTAAAATGAATTAGTTTGGTTAGTCGAGTACTAGATGGCCGATGCTAGCGCACAAAAGCGGTCGACTAACTTTGGCGTATACGATATTTAATACGGACATTGCCTCTCTTCCCTATTATATACTCTTTGGTTATACTTATTGTTTACATTTATTTTGAAAATTAGTTTTTGATGGAAATACTCGTTCTCAACTAAGTAACAATACTTTTAACAGTTCTTAGATCATTTTGCGATGATTAAGCAATTGTAACATTTTGAAGTAGTCATGTATAATTTCGAGGAGCTTATATTTATCATCAATTAATATTGGGAATTAAAACGTATGTGATTGGAATTGATGTTTTAGCTTCGGTACATTTATAAATATAGGAATAACCTATAAAATTAAAATAAAGGCTCAATTTAAAGAAAATTATATTCGAATACTAAATATGAACATTGCACTTTGGTTATACAACAACACTGAATATTCATTTTGATAAAATTCTCATGGCGACGACGATATAAAGGTTATTCTTTAAATTTATTTTATTTATAAATATCATCTTCACTTTCGGAATCGTCTTCATTTGGATTAATAATAATTGGCAATATCCATCATGTCAAACATTACTTCGGGATTCCACCATTTAGTAACTTCGTCTTCTGTGTGTCGGACGCAATTTTTCCATATTTCTGGAGTAATCGTTTGTAAAGCCTCTTTCCACATATTTAAGCAACTCTGCATACTTTTGCCATGTCTTCCTATATGTTTATTGTAGTATGTTTTGGCGATGTCCCATACGTTCTCTATTGCGTTAAATATGCAATGATAGGGTGGAAGCCTTAATAGCTTGTGCCCGTATGTTTCCGCCAGTTCATCAATAACATACTGTTTGGGAGGTTTATTCCTAAAATTTAATGTGTAAAAATTTAAGATTACAAATTATTATACTTACATTGCAACTATTCTTTAGATAACCATTGTTGAATGTCAGCTTTTTTACATGTAGCATTTGGTGGTTTGTTAATAATGGTACTATAATACGAAGCGTTATCTAGTACAATTACTGATGGTTTCTCCAAATTGAACAATAATTGGTTCTCAAACCAGCGTTTAAAGTTCATTTCATTCATCTCGCCATGATAATCAGGATTTGATGTCGAAGAAGAGAAAATTAAATCATCACCTGGGATAAAGCCCTGATCATTGCCTGCATGTAAAACAATACATCTACAAAATAATTGATTATCTATAATAAACATAATGAGTTTGATTGACATTTTACCTTTTGCCATCTACTTTTGTACTTTTAACAGTTTTAGATTATCGTTTTGCCATGATGGAGCTACGGTTCCATTTTGAAATATCCATGTTTCGTCTATGTAAACTAATTCATATAATGATTCGTTGTTATATTTCATAAAAGATTTTAGGAAACGTAATCGTTTTAACGAAACGTCAGCCAATTCCATAAGACCTCTTCTCGGATCATCTTTTTCCATTTAAACCCTGTATTATTCAAAACGGTATGAAGGGACCTTATACAGCCAGAAAACAGATCATCGTTATTTAATTTTTCCCACAAAATCTTGACGGTTATGTGCTCATCTAAAATATTAATAACGAAAATTTTAGGTGTTCCAGACTGTTTCAAAACATTACTGTTTTCATACATTCGGTATATAATATTTCGAATAGAGTCGCACTGATACGTAGCAACATCTGTGACGGGTTTCTTATGTAGTTGCTTTTTTTGGCGATCTTAATGGTTCGTTGTTTCTAACTGCTTGCGAAATCGTACTAACAGTAGATAGATTAATGTTCAAGGCTGCGGCTACACGCTACAAAGATATAATTAATGAAATCACAATTAATCTAAAGGTACTCATTCTTACCTCTCTAACAGCGGCCAATGGTAACAGCGGTCCACCGTTATCACGCTCGAGTTCAAAATAAGAAATTAGCGAAGCTATAAGCTCTTTTCCTCTACTTCCAAAACGTTTGCGAGACATTATAACACGCACGAAAATACAAATGACACAAGGATTTGTTATGAAAAGAACAGTTGTTTTTATAATAGAACAATGCAAGCCACACGAATCGAAAATATCAAAATGTGGAAAACGTCAAAATTAGAAGTTATGTGTAAACAGAAGAGCTGACAACATTGTAATTTATTCGGCAGTTCTAACAACCCAACAACGTGTATTTCACTAACATAGATATATCATTTGTAATTATCAGGGTTATTATGGAAGTTGGTATGTTAAGTTTGTCTCTCTCTAACAATTTCACCCCACAACGGAAAAGATTTTGCCGTGACTTTATTTATGTACATGAATCTATCTGACATGAAGTTTTAAACGTCATTCTGACGTAGATTATAATTTTACAATGTTGCCTGTTTTAGTTACGAACGCATAGTTTTCCTAAAAAAATTAAAATTATTTCATTTCTTTTAATTTCCATGTTGTAGGTTGGAAGGTCGTGTGGTGTTCCATAAAAGATATTTTTACATATTACGCACTGTCTCACCATTATAAAACTTGAGTTATATAAAAAACAAATAATAACGTTGCACTTATCTAAACGTTCGGAAAAACACTGCAACAATAATCAAAACAATCGTCAGAATCAGTCAACTATAGGGGCAGTTTGCAGTTATGTTGGGACAAGTACAATTATAAACAAATAGGTCTATTCTTGGTTAATAGTCATTGGTACTTAATTTTTGCACTAAGCTAAAATGATTTTCGGGGATATTATTTTACATTTGAAAACAAAACTACCCTTAAAGTGTCCATAAATAGTGCTTATACCCTACTCATAATATAACGATCTAAGGTTAATATTTGAGGATTGCAGTTTGTATATTACTCTAATTCGAAAGTAGGCTTGTCAGCGATTAAAAATAGAGTGTTTCCTCAAGTAACTTTTCTCAAAATAATTAACGGTTTCTTTAAGAAATGTGAAAAACAATAATTATAATTAATACGGCATAACATGCTGCCCTCTATAAAATAATTACGAAAAAATTACTTGGCAACATTGCAAATCTATTACTCCATGTAACCAGTTTTCAGTATTTGTGTTTATATCCTTTTAATTACAAACACAAAGGTTGTATGATTAAAAATAAATATGGAGAGTATTGTATTTCGCAAAAAAAATAAGAAACGTTATCCAAGCAGACGAAAGAAAAATAGGCGATTAGCAATGTTGAGGTAAGTATACTTTTCTTTTGAATTAACCTGATACCATTGAGTAATGAAATCATTACAAAGAATTACTATGCGGAATATCAACTATGTTGTATAGTTTAGGCCAATAGATAAGCAGAAGAAGGTTACTTTAACCCATTAGTTCCCAACGTTGCGTAAACATTTTGCAACATTTTGAAAATATATTTTTCATTACCATAGTAAAATAATTTTGAACAGTCTATGCTTTAAAGGACATAATCTTTTATATCTTGATGAGAACTTTTATTTGATTACTCGAAAACCTACTTTTGCTCAGTAGTATTATAACTAAATATGCTATTTAGTGATATACAATTTGACAACCCAAAAAAAATTATGTAAACAATACAAAATGCCCTTCAAACTTATTGAAATAACTTTACATAGTACTCATTTCTAATCGAATATTTTCCTAATAGCAAAAGTTTTATTAGTTTTCACAAAATACAAAGCTCAAAATAATGTTGCGTTTACGCAACATTGGGATTTCACGGTTAATAATATTAAAAAATTCCGGGCCACATGCTGGGCGCGCGCGCGTGTCTGTACCCCTGATGTCAGTTTGGTTAGTTCATTTGTGAAGTTATAAGAGATAAGTTGTGTTTGTTAGAAACATTCGTGTTGGATTTTCATAGTAATTGGTAAATGAAGTAAAATTTCAAGAATTGAGATTCAAGTAAGTATTTATGAGTATTATGACAAGTTATAATAGAGATAGGAAAATTTAATGCAGACACATTGTTTATGTATTTTGTAAACATATGGAGGTGCTTGAGGCGCATTGGGATATAACCTGAAATATCTTTGAATCGTCACGAAAGCCATGCTTTACTGCAGCATCAACTTTTCTAACTCCAGTTATAATAAATGCACATATGTTTTGCTGCTAATTGGAAATATAGTTTTTAGATATGTCTTGTGAATATAAAAGACTTGTCAAGTGCGGAGCTAGTAGCATTATTAGAAGAGGATGGTGATTTACAGCAAGCTGTAAATATTGATGCGGTGTATATACCACCACCGGTCGACGAACTTACGGATGAAGAAGAAATTGATGATGGTATAAGTGAAAATGAAAACGTTTTACCGGACATAGCTGGAACATATGAGATTCATGCAACTGGTCCTGATGAAATTGTGGATGAACAGCTCCCAAGTCGATCAAATTCCAAGAAAGTGAACACTACTACTAAAACGGTTAGTAAAAGTAAAGCTAAAAAAATTCCCAAGTGGAAAAAAGCTAACCCAACGTATAAAAATTTGCCACAAGATGAAGAACATATTATGAGAGAAGAACTTGAAAACAAAATTAGTGGAAAATCTCCATACGAAGTTGTTTGTTTGTATTTTAGTGATGATGTTTGGAAAAAAAATTGTTGACTTCTCAAACAAATATGCACAGGATCATAATCGGCACTCCTTTCGGCTAAATATAACAAATCTGAAACGCTTTTGTGGTATATTGATCTTTTCTGGTTACCATACGTTGCCAGCTACAAAGATGTACTGGTCGAAAGACGAAGACAAGGGTAAGAAACTATGAGCAGAAATAAATTTGATTCCATCAAACGAAATATACACTTATCAGATAATGACCAATTAGATAAAGGAGACAAATTCTCGAAACTGAGACCTATATTTGATGTAATAAATGAGAAAAATATGCAGTTTGGAATTTTTTCTCATAATTTATCGATAGGTAATGGTTCCCTATTTTGGTCGACATAGTTGTAAAATGTTTATAAAAGGTAAACGGGTACGCTTCAGTTTTAAATTATGGTGTTTATGTAGCTCAGATGGATACTTATATAAATTTATTCCATATGCTGTAAAACAAACAGATAAGGACGTAAATGACTTAGGTTTAGGAGAACAGGTTGTCCTGAACCTTTTGTCCGTTATACAGAATCCATATAAACACCGCGTGTTTTTTGATAACTGTTTTTCTTCGCATAAGTTGTTTTGTCTACTAAAGAACAAAGGCTTTTAAGCCACGGGCACAATCCGAGAAAACCGAACGTGCAAAATGATACACCGGAAACAGCAAAAAAGAGAAAGAGGTTCATATGATTTTTGTTTTGATGATGAAAATGACATTTTGTTAGTAAAATGGAATGATAATTCTGTTGTCACTATTGCCACAAATAACTGCAGCATCGAACCTTTGATAACTGCTAAACGATATAGCAGAAAAGAAAAAAAGGTGGTCCCTATCCCACAACCAAAAATTAATTGGCGGTTATAATAGCCACATGATAACGGGATCGCCAACTATCGAATTCAAGTAAGAGGCAAGAAATGGTGGTGGCCATTGTATAGAATAAAGAATTACACCTTGAAAATGCTATGTTTACTACTGTTGGGAATTAATCGGTTAAATGATTTGACTGAACCTAGACCAGACTGCAGTAAAGATCAAGAAGTACCTGTACATACCGTTGCCGACAAAGAAAATGTTAATCCAAATAAGAACCTAATTAGTCACAACAGCTCTTTTTAGTAATTGCTTAAATTATGTTAGTATTTTATAAATCATTTTTCGATGTCATATTTAGATACTGTATGAACACTGTAACTATAGAAATACTCTCCGGTTTTCATATTTGCATAAACTTTTTTTGTAATACGTAGAGAATATTATAAGTATAAAAAATAAAACAACAGAACTTCAGGTTTATGTTCCACTATTCCATACCTTCTATGGTACCAGTTTCTAAATTGAATTTGTTTTGCCCTTCTCTTGAATTGAATGACCAGTACCCACCAAAGCGAAACTATAGTTAAGTCTAAAAAGCATGCAATTATAGTAGTTTTAATGTATTAATTGGACAGCTTATAGTTCTAATAAGCATGATTTGTAAATTTTCAGCAATGACCATGATTATTGTGAAAGTCAAATTAATGAAACTAATCCATCTATAGATAGGTATGTAAGCATGATCTGAATTACTTATAAAATAAACATTGTTGGGAAGTACTTCAAGTGCTGTTGCTGTAGTGACAATTCTTGGCAATAATGAATGTCGTACAAACTGCAACTCTATTGTCTAAACTCAAACTAACCTAATTTTTTTATTTTCACCACTGACCACAGTTTTGTGGAAGCATGGACCATGACTATTGTAAGTACTGAAGATCCTACTAGTTTAAGTGTATACATGTAAGTATCTATTACATGTATTTATAAAATAATGTTACATATGTTTTAGTAGCTTTGTAAGGTCCTTTCTTACAAGTTTTATATTTGCCGCGGCTAAACTGCAATCGGTCTTTAGATTAGAAACTAAAGAAGGGAGTGGTTCGTCGGACGATTTAAACTTTAGCTCAACACTGTCCACATAAAATAATTATAGTAAAACGGTTTAATAGTATATTATTCTATTACATACAATTCTAACGTATTCACACTTAAACTAGGTTAATAACATTATGAACAACCAACATAAACATTAAATTGAGTAAAAATGAGAAAAGCCATTGAAATTTTAATACTTAGACAGCGGCGTCGGGGCATCCACTAGGTTGGTACGGAGAGTTAGGATGTCCTACTCCACTCACTTGGGAAGGCGGCTTAGTGTTGTCGAAGCCGTTTCTGTAAACAAATATTAATAACCCCTAGTTACACTCAATGAGGAACGTAATGTTTAAATGATTAATAACTTTACGTTTCATTAATTAATTATGCTGGATACGGCCCTGTCTACAAAAGAGAAGAATAAATAAACAAACTACTGTTTAATTTAAAACGAGGGTTGCACGGATCTAGGTCACTAGTGAAAATCGATATCCCGAGTTCACGTTCGTACGCATGACCATCGTTCACCGACCTTCTTGCTTGCTGCTTTAACTTTAGTAATTACTGGAAGACGGATAGGAGCGTATGCTTCGTGAAACAATTTACCTTCGCGATCTATTACGTTCGATAATATTAATATTTTCAGAGGTTTACTTTCGCATTGAAATTAGGCTGGACGGATTATACATGTTTGGTTGTATAATTAATATGGTTGCGCGTTATCTTCTGGGATGTAATTTTATGGTGGTAATTTCTTTTTATGTCAAGGAAAGAAATCTCACGTAGAGGTAAGCGTAATTTACCTAAGTGTATAATGCACAAAACGCGTATTTATTGAAGGCGTTTTTTATACTTGCGGAATAAGCTGGTGGAAAACAATTAATTGATTGCTTTCTTGAAACCCAATTACTAAGCGAGTGGTTATCGAGGTATGTTATTCTACAGGTCTTTGACGGATATTCTACGTTTAATTCGTTTGTGATTACGGGCACTTCGGTCTTCGCCAGCGAGCTGGTGATTTTTAGTTCTTGCAAGTGTTGGGAATGTAAGTGAGAGTAAATGATGAGAGCTGCAGGGCTGTGCAGTCCTACCTAGCTCCCGTCGTCAGGTGTATGGTAGAGTGTAGTGATCCAGGTGACTTCTTCGGGCTGACCCGTCGAAACACCTTTTGTGTGTGTACACCCGACTGCTTCGGGACTTGGCCCGTCGCCGCCTGAGGGTTTTGTGTGTTATGCGTGTACACCCGACTGCTTCGGGACTTGGCCCGTCGCCGCCTGAGGGTTTTGTGTGTGTTATGCGTGTACACCCGACTGCTTTGGAACTTAGCCCGTCGCCGCCTGTGGGTTTTGTGTGTGTTATGAATTACTCTACAGACTTACGTGTCGTCAATCACAAAGATCGAGGATAGCTATTTATTTACAAAAGGTTCGCGGTGCGCGTTTGCAAATACAGGGAGCTAAACTCGCGGCGGCTATCACTAGGTCTGCGGCGATTTACTTTAAAACAATCGTCACGTGCAGGTTTTCTGAAACAGGAGTTAGTCTAACGGACTAACTAATACAGGAGTTGGTATAACCAACTAAATAATTCTCGGCGGCGGGATGCGTTCACGAGGCGCGATGGAAATATTCGCTAGGATCGAAAAAAAACTGACCCCAAAAGGTTTTTATAGGGGTCTTTCGGTAGGCGGTGGTGGCTTCCGTTTGGGGGAATCCTATCGATAATTGGCGGAGATTACTCTGACGTATAAAACATTCGATGTTTTATGAAATCTACGTTGGAGGGGAAACAAATTAATTTTTGGTTGTGCAATCAGACGAAATACTAAGAAATATTACAGGAGATACTAAGTAATATTAAATACTAGGAAATCTTCCATCATTTCTTTTACGAGGGATGATTGCTAAATAATTAATTAAAAAAATTTTGTAGTAAGGAATTGCGGTTCGTTACAGCTTGGATTAAGATAACGGTGCAAATAGTTCTCAAAGTACCATAGACAGGTAAGTTATTGGTTATTTTTTAATCGTCGTACTATAAGGCATCAATTGGACAAATGTTTAAAATATGTTATTGCTCTCAGGAATGATACCAGTATATCTATTAGTGGATGATGAATCGTTGATATACAACACTTATTTAATCAAATTTGAACCAATGAAAAACATTCACCGTTTGAATGTCACATTACACATATGTCAGTTATACGTGAAACACGAAAGGGTTTTCAGAGTAAATTTTTATTGCAGTGTAAAATGTGTCGCAAAGAACAAATCATTTCTACCGAAAAGGACGAACACAAGCAAATTATGGACATTAATACTTCAGTTACCTTAGCTGCAGTATCAACAGGTCTTGGATTTTCCCAAATTCAGGAATTAACTGCTGTATGTAACATTCCGTGCATGTCAGATAAAACATATATGTTATACCATACAAGTGTTTCTGACATCATCCTTTTTACTGCTTGGAAGGTAATGGAAGAAGCTGGTCGAGAAGAAGCATTACTTGCTCGTGAATGTGGTGAAATTGATAAAGATGGAATACCATGTATCACAATGGTTACTGATGGAGTTTGGGCTAAGTGTTCATACAATGTAAATTATGACTCATCTTCCTGTGTGGTAAGTTATAGTTATAAGAAAATTCTGTACTGAATGTAATTCTTTTTAGGCATGCATTATAGGTTATAAAACAGGTAAATTACTTTATTTGGGTATCCGGAACAAATACTGTTGTGTGTGCACACGCTATGAAAATAAGCATGTGAAACCACCAACCCATAATTGTCACAAAAATTGGACAGGTACTTCCATCTCTGTGGAAACAGATATTGTTGTGGAAGGATTTCGCATGAGTCAACAATTTCATGGTTTAAAGTACACCAAGATGATAGGGGATTGAGATTCTTCTGTATTCAGAAGATTATTAGAGTCCAAACCTTACGGAAATGAGCTGGTTGAAAAAATTGAATGTAAAAATCATCTTTTACGAAATTTTTGCACTCGATTACGGGAAATATCTAGTAAGTACTGTTCAACCACTGCAGAAGGAGAAGTAATTCAAAGCAGTTGCCTGTTCCACCTCTTCTTAGAAAAGAAGTTTTAAATAACATCTTACGATTGCGTACTTCCATTACCAAAGCTGTACATTTTAGAAGTAAAGAAAATGTCACATTCGAGGAAAAACAAAAAAATTTAGAGAAAGACTTAAACAATGCTCCATCACACGTTTTTGAGGAATATGGTCTTTGTACCCAACTGGGATATTTTAAATGTTCACCTAAACCAAAAGAAACAAATTTGGTACCTTTAATAAAGGAATGCGGTTTGTATGAAGATATTATAGGGATCATGCAAAGACTAATAAAAAATGTAAATAGTTTAATACTAAACATGGACAACAACATTGCGGAACATTATAATAGCATAATTTGTAAATTTGTTGGAGGAAAACGAATCAATTTTTCACTAAAGGGGTCATATCAGACAAGATGCGAAGCAGCTGTAATATCGTTCAACAGCTGTGGTGATTATTATCGAATAGTACATAAAACTATTACTGGAAAGAGCCCCCAACGTTATATGGCATTGTATATGCAGCGTTTAAGGTATCGAAGAAGTAGAGGTTACGTCTCCGAAAACGAGTCTAAAATCAAGTTTACCTGACAAAGATTATGGTCCTGTAGCAAATGTTGTCACTTTATCACTAGACAATGATGAATATCAAAAAAAAGAAAGAGACTTCTTAGACAGCTTGAAAAAAAATTATGAAGAAATTGCATCTATTGAACAAAAAACAAGAGGTCAATCTACCAGTGCCATGTGGATTCAGGAACGAACATTGAGGTTAACTGCTTCCCATTTTGGACAAATTCGTAAAATGAGGCCTTCCACAAAAAGAGGCAACTCTGTAAAAAATATTTTGTATGGGAAGTTTTTAGGTAATTCTGCTACAAGGTATGGATTGGAACATGAGAGCCAAGCAATAGCAGCATTTGTAAAACAGTTTGGTTTGAAGGTCTGTCCATGTGGTCTGTTTATATCCAAAACAGAATATTATCTTGGTGCGAGTCCAGATGGCATAGTAGAGCAGGAGGATGCTATTGTGGAAATAAAATGTCCAAGTTCAATATCAAAAATGTCTCCCCAAGATGGTATAAAAAATAAAGTTATTACATTTTTGGAGCCGCGTGAAGCAGACTTTATTTTAAAACGAAGACCCAATACTTCCAAGTACAGGGGCAATTGGCGATAACCAATAGAAAATGGTGTTACTTTTGTGTTTGGAGCCCATTAGGAATTATTGTTGAAAAGGTAAATAATTTCTAGTTTTATATGGAAAAATCAGTCATTTTTCGTAAGATTATACCTAACGATTTTTTTTAGATACATTATGACAGAATTTCTGGAAATATGAAATGTTACCTAATCTGATAGAATTTTATATAAAATACATGTTGCCAGAACTGGTCGATCCACAGCACCCACGTTCATTACCTATTCGTGACTAACAATGTTATATTTTGAAATTTACATCAGTATTTCCTATTTTCTGCAACATACGAGAATGATGTGTATTATTGTGGTTTGCATATTTTTGAAAATGTAATATTAGTTATACACTGATAGGCATTGACACTAAACATTGTATTTCTTTTTCTAGTAGTATTAAATTTTGTGTAGTTCATATGTAGTTATATCGATCACATTTTCATATTTTTCTTATGTGTATAGTAGTTTTGTGTTGTTTTGTTATAATAGACTTAGGTTTCGTATTTTTAATTATTTTTGTCACTTTTGTTAAAATTGTTTAAGTAGTTGTCATGCTTCAATATTATCATACCTATGATTTATACCTAGATATAGAAAAATGAGAAAGTTTTAATTTTAAAACTTAGAATATATTAATGGGGAGAAAGAAACTCGAACACGTATTGTCTGGTGCTCGGGTACACAAACTACTTTTAAGGTAAATTTTAATTATATTTTTTAGGGTTTCTGTGCTTTAGGACATTTAGTTACAAAAAGAGTGCAAGTTGTCGAATTTTCACAAAAGGTTTATTTTTAATTTGTGTTAGGTAATTTTACTAGCCTAGTTTAGAAAAGTTAAATGGTTACTGCAGTTACATGCCTAATATAAAATGAACATCAATTTATTATTTAGTGTAGATCGAACTCTGCTAGGGTATCGGAAGTTTACAGATACTTAACAATTCATTACCTAAAGGGTACTTTAAATATTATCAAAATAAAATACTAGTTAATAAAGTGGATAAAGGTAGAAGTATCTCTTGTTACTTCCAATACATTCTAAGGCCCTACAAAGTAAAGTTTCACCATTCTATGATCTGTGGTTGATACTGAGCAAGGCATTAAGTATTAAGCCAAGAGGCAAGATCACAATATAGTTAACAGTGAATTTGTTTCTGATAAAAATTATAAAATATTTAGATGCGTTACCATGATTGTCACTGTTATAGTTAGTTACATTCCTCCTGTCACCTCTGAGTACAGCATTTCTATGATAATGTGCATCATCAACGATGAAAATTTTTTAAACAGTGGCATTTTTGATTTTCTGAAGTAGGTATTATAAAAATGAACATAAATGTATAGTTATGTAAGAACTATTATTTACTTTATCTAATTGTAGTATTTTTGTTTTTGTTGTCATGAATAAAACCTGCTATGTGGTAAAATAGCTCAGAATAAAAACTGATATGTGCACTGAATTTTACTAATAACCTGTCAAGTTTAGTGGACAAATAAAACCTTATTATTATTTTAATTAACCTACTAATTCTACTATTTCAAGCCTAAAAATAACTTCCAATTTAAGACCAAAATTACAGTACGACATAGGATGTCAGGGTATTTTGAACACCCTGTGTACGTAGTGGGTAATTTTGTTTGTAATTCTAGCGATTTACCGTCAAATTTTTGTTGTCAAGTTGAGTTTTATGAGTAAATTTGTTTAACGTGTGTAGCGACCGTTAGGAAAGGTGTATGGCGAGCTTTAGTTTTTTTTTGTTTGTGAATTATTATTCCGTAATTTAGATTGTTTTCCTTATTATTCCCCGTTTATAGAAGTTTGATTAACGTTTATTTGTAAATAGTTGTATATAAGTTTAATTAAGGTTTATTTCGTTTGATTTCCGTAAAATATAATAGAAAGTTTTGTAAAATATAATAGAAAGTTTTGTAAAATTTAAAGAAAGAGTGTAGATTTAAAGGTATATGATGTCATGCTGGCGACAAGAAGACGAGTAGTTATAGTGGTTCAGATTAATAGTGAGTATGTTGGTTTTAAGTAGTAGACATAGAATATGGGACTAATTGTTTGTACTTAAATGAAAATATCGAGATGTCTTTCACGATGATTATGCTGACGTTTAAAAATTTTGAAAATTCTCGAGTCCTTACGGATGAAAACGAAGATTGTGTGTTGGGGCATTAAATTTTCCCCTTCCGTTTTTTTAATTGGTGGAACTAAATTGAGTGGTGGGATTCAAAATTCCAAGATGGATTTCGAGTAGTAATTTAGAGGATTCTGAAACTGAGCGCGCTCTCGAGTAGTAGTACGGTGACGCTTGTTACGCTTTAAGGGGTGGTTTAGAACGTTGATATATTGGACCTTGTGGTGTTTAACGAACATACTTTTGTGTTGTAAGGGTACTTCTGAAGAAAACCTGTAAAGGGATTTTAATTAAATTCTTCAATCACCAAAGGAATATACCTAGTGCCGATTTCGATTTTACGTAAAGTTACCTAGAGATCATTGTCGTGTTTTATTAGTGCTTCAGTGACCTCTTTGGTTTATATCGCTTTTGCGGATTCTTTTTTAACATTAACGTTCTTGAAGTGCCACTTATTTGCCGTACAAAGCGTGTTGGAAAATAAAGAAACTTTCGCAATATATTAAAATTATAGTTATTTAAATCAAGTTATTAACCTTTTGGATTGTTAGTGGAAATAAAACTATTTAAGAGATAAAAGTTATCAAGCAAGTTGAGCGCACAATTATTATTTTAAAAGAAGTTTTTAATTTATGCAGTAACATTTTAACGAGATTCAATCAAGGAATCGTTTGTGTATAAAAGAACAATAGTCAACATTTCATTCATCATTTGTCAGAGCAGGAAGATTTCATTTCCGTCATAGCTGTAACCGACCACTTGGTTCGTTTTCCATTGTTGTAACGCAGGAGTGGTGTAAATCTAGACCTTAAGGTAATATAATATTGTGTTTTTTTATTGAATATTTTCAAGATTTTTTGTGTTTCGAACTATTTTTTTTGTGTTAACGAAGGTTTGAAAGCTGTGTCGTATTTTTTTGTTAAATTAAGTTGTTGTTTTAAATTTATTTAGTGTAATTAATCATAGTTCTGACGCTCCGCCTTCACACTTTGTTATTTATTTTAGTAGTAAAGGGCAATTGACCCTGAAATAGTGTGGTTACATATTCCACAATATCTCTATAGATTAAGCGATTTAGAACGGCGTTACGCAGGGTCCTGGCCAGACATTCTGTTGCCTTTTAAGTATTTGTTTTTTTTGTTTATACGCATTATCGTATGTTTACATTTATAATATTTTCTTTATTTATTTATTTTATTATAGCTTTGTTAGGTTTTATAAATGTGTTTTAATTCTGTGAAAACCCTTCTGTGTTACATAAAAGTTTTTTTGCAAATTGCAAGTTTACCGGTAGTTTATGAGTTCAAGTGTTAACGCAACGAAGTGACAGTTTTTTTTAATTATTGAGTAATAGCGTTATTGATATTTAGTGTTTTATTTGATTTTTAGTTGAGTATTAATTCATTTAGAGTGCATTCTATAGCTTGTTTTTTGTTTTGTTTTGATTTTTATTGAATGCCTAATTATTTACACTGAGGTGTAGTAACGTAACGTTATTGAGTGTTTATCACGCTTTTATTTGACAAGCGTGTAGTGCTATTTTGAAGCCCTATTTCAGGTGGTTTGCTGAGTTGCTGTCCAGCACACCTGAGATTGATTGCGGATAGGTAAGCGTATGTTTTTTGTATGTTTAGACACGCTATGTACTCGTAATTTTGGCACGACATCCCTTATTTTGACTACCAAACATTCTGGCGCCCAAAAAAACCGAACTGATTTTGCTTTCATCCCCTATTTTGACTTACGTACGATTTACTAGTCTGGTTGTGCAAAATTGTTCAACATCTGACCTACACCCATACGCTGGCTAGTCGGGGCAAAAAAGCCAATTTTATCTGTAATCCCGTTCTACCACCCGCTTATACCGTTACAAGGAACCTGTGATATACACTAAAATTATTTGTAGAAAAATTTAGTGTTCATAGAAACTCAAATATGTATATACAATGGTACTAAAGTGCCTTCTTTAATTACTGTAGTGTTTGTTGTTCATAATTTTGTTTTGGGTAACGAACTACACTGTCAAGGTCCATGCAGACACTTCTGTCCCTCGGTATATTAATATATGTCCTACATAATTATGAAACGATTCACACTACACAATGTAATCATGTTCTTTTGTAATATTACTGTTATTTTTGTTTAATAATAATTTATGAACCTAGACAATAGTTGAACTATAAGATGAATGTGAAATTTAGTTGCCAAAACCTGCTATGGCCAAGACTCTTTTTTATTATAAATTTGATACATAAACAGAAAATTGTAAATGTATAAAGGCCCCAGTACACGTTTGGCCAACTAGTTGGGCCAATGAATTGGACCAATAAGTAGAGCCAAAGAACAGTGATTACACGTTGGTGGAGTTGCTCAGTCTGCATTGGCCGTTTGACGACTATAGATTTCGTGGTGGGTGTTCTCTGATTATGGATGTGGAGACTATCGCAGCCGTGGCAATGTATTTGTACAGCACGTTCAATTTTATCGAAAGGTGCACCAAACCAAAGTGATAAAAAACAATGGCGCAAAAGAAGGTGTTGGATGCTGAGCATTCATCGAAACAGGACAAGGTAATTATAAAAATACATCCAGTTTGCATATGTTGACTTTTACAATATGAACATCAACTTAATTATAGTGAATGAAGGGAAAGAGGTGTGTCTGGATCATAGCATGTAAAAATATTTGATGTATTTTTTTAAATTGCTTCTTTTAGCGAAACGATGAACAACCAACTTGCTGAGCTTCTTGCAGAACCGTCTGGGGAGTTCGATAATTTCATTCGGATGTCATATGCTGATTTTGAGAATCTTCTACAACAAATTTCTCCAATGGTGGCAAAACAAGACACTGACTGGAGAGAAGCTATACCAGTAAAAATACGACTCGCATTGACGTTAAGATTTTTAGCTACTGGAGATAGCTTCAGAAGTTTACACTATCTGTTTAAAATATCAAGTCCACTTATCTCGCGCATAATAATTGAAGTCTGTTTGGCACTGAATGAAGTTCTGAAAGATATGATTAAGGTAGGTAAATAAAACTATCCATATTTTTTTTCATTGATTTATTAATACATACATAGGTACATTTTTTCCTGAATTTTTTATGCATTTGTATATGCCTCATATAGAATATTTGAAAACTGGCTTGACTGAGATTGCAAAGAATCATTGTACGTTTCATCAGACTGTGCCTGTATATTTGATGATGGACCTGATTGAGTGATTTGGACAGGTACCATCTTATCGGAAAGTATTTGAAGCCGTTGAGGTGGTACTTGATAAGGGGTATAAGTTGAACGGCTTACGTCTGCTGATGGAGGACGGCTGTGTGGTGAAGGGCATGTGTATGACCATTCAGATTTATCCGAACTTTGTGAAGAGCCTGGACGAGTGGTATAAGGGTACGAATTATTGTGTTTATTTTGCTTGTTTCGACGTCTGTTCAATATCATGCTATCTATTTCCGACATAATTTCTTCTCGTTCGTGCTCAGGAAATTTTTTCAATTTTGTTGCGAGGAGTCTGTCGTACAATTCGCATTCATCATCTTGTGTTGCAATTTTTTTGTTAAGTACCTTGTTTAGTGTGGTAAAAGCATTTGACATTTCCCTACCGGTCTGCTAATTCTGGCGGGTCTTTCGCACGGCGTTTAAGAACCGGGACTTTTATTTTATTAACTTCGGAACTGCTGCTAGTCCCAGGTGGAATTTCGGAGTGACTGCTGGTTTCAGGTACAGGAGAGTTTAAGTCTGTATCCGTGCTTGTTTCCTCTTCATTATATGTCGGTTGCGAGGCCTGTAACAGAAAATAAAACTTTAGGGTATTGTTATCTTATCTTGTTATTTTATTATTATTATTTATTTCATTCTTTATTTTATTTCAGATGCCTGAAACTGCAGAAGGATGGATTTCACGTGACAAAGTGTGCTATTGCCTTGAGCTATTGATGCGACACATACTAACAGTATTAATTACCTCGAATATTTCAACTGAAAGGAATTGCATCGTTCTACTAGCAGTGGTGGACAGTAATTACTGTTTCTATATTTGCGATGTTGGCTCTCAGGGAGAATAAGTGATGGCCAGGTATTTAATCAAAGTGTTATATGCCGACAACTATTATCTGACAGGAAAAATTTACCTTCCTAGTCCACTACCTAATGGTGATAAGGATATGCCTTACGTATTTTTAGGCGATGCGCATTCGCTCTCAGTGCCCATGTAATGAAACCTTTTCAGGTCATTACGCACTAGGGTCTCAGAAAGAATATTTAATCAAGAATTGTCCGTTTTCGGGTAAATAAAAATACTTTTGGATACTGTCTGCCAAATTCAGAATCTTTCAAAGATACGTGCCTAAGGTTTTGGACATTATTGACTTTAACTCTTATGACTATTGCAACAGACATACGATTGGATTTTATGAACTATTTATAGAACTCGTAGATAATTAAACTTTGTGTAAAATAAAAATGTTGTTTTACTTACATTATTATCCTCGGGTTAATTAGGCTGCAGCACTCATACACATCTTTTAAAAAGTTTATACAAAGGCTCGTAGAATGGCCAAACGGATTGTAAACCTC
Organism: Vesta saturnalis; assembly: GCA_036346205.1. Classification (NCBI taxonomy): domain Eukaryota; kingdom Metazoa; phylum Arthropoda; class Insecta; order Coleoptera; family Lampyridae; genus Vesta; species Vesta saturnalis. The sequence continues at coordinate 2,320,095 of JARFJB010000664.1, forward strand.
GTCCTCACCATGCCTGATTTTATTGACTGCATTTTCTTTTATGATGCAATCTGAAGGTAGCCATTAGTTCTTTTTTAGTTCATTTACAGGTACATGCTTACATATACGATTCAAGCATCATTAATCTTAAAATGAAAATAACAGATTACATAAATTATAACATTTCTTTCATTGCTGACCATTTAAATTTTAATTTTAAATAAGTATTTTATTTGTTACATATTCAGGCATAAAACAAGTTACTTACTTGTTCTTATTTTATGTTGTTCATGTTTGATTCCATATTATTGGTTCATTTTGATACAAATCTATAAACTTTAAATTTCTTCACTATTCAAACAGTGTGGCTCGAAATACTTTTACGCCGCAAATTAGACAACACTACGAGAAGAGACACAACGACCATGTTGAACGCTGTTTCAGATGCGCAAGATCTTGATGTGAGAAAACCTAACATTCGGTTTTAACCAACGCTGGTCGCAATCATGAATTACGCCAAGTGGTTCTGTACACGTTGTCAACTCATTGCTAACTAGTTGGCCAAACTATCTACATTTTCCATTTACATATTACAATTAGCGTTTACATTAAATTGGGTAAAATTTATAGTTTACGTTCATCCAGAAATTGCAATAATGAAATATTTCACACGTGAAATATCTCTTATAATCATGCTCTAAATCCATAAATAACTACAATAACAATCATCTCACTTTAATTAACAGTTTAATTAATGTATGGATCTATTTTTAATTTTCACATTATACGTATGTTTGCGAAAGTTACAAAACAAGTATTAGGTTATGTGGTGTTGCCAGATTGTGCGACCATACCGACAATTTACGACATTCGTGAATTGAAAGAAGGTATGTGGAAGAAAGAAACAAAATAAACATAAGCATTACTTAAATCGTCTGCTACGTAACCTGTGGAGACATAAAGTGTAGTTCATTAGCTGATCCGGAAGTCTCTTAATTTATTTTTTTGCTTAAATCTTTCGTTTTCATTTTGTTGTGCCTTTTATTTGTGTAAAAACAACTTCATTGAATATTTATGTTAGTGGTGTTATTTTCTCTTATCTATAATATTTGTTGTTTTGTAAAGATCAACTCTCCACACTAGTAAACCATATTTAATTGTAACTTTCTTTCATGTATAAAGTTCGATCTAGAAAAACATGACCCTAATTTTAAGTTCATTATAAAACAGTATTAGTAAATCAGTGTTCACTTACACACACAACATTAAATTTGTTATATAATAAAAAATATTTCTAATTCAGATTATTATTTTAAACATCGAATATTTGGATGGAATACTGTTAAATTATGCAATTTTCTTTCCTTTTAGCTAATCGTTTATCACAACCTTATTTTGGAAAAGACGAATTATAATGATCCACAATTTTAACATCTTTGTTGTATATGCCAACATTAAACGACATATACTAATTTGGGAAATTCGATTTGAGTTTCTCACATAAAAACATTGAGAAATTGTGATTTTAGTTGTTTATAAGCCTATTTGGAATTCGGAATTATTAGTGCCAACAACTAGTTTTTACATCATTTATCACTACCCATAGTTTTCCATTTATGTGAAATGGTATATTAACTAATTCCTCATAGTACCTACAGATTTGTAAAATTTTTATTCATCGTGTTAGAAGAGGTCCAATTTTTTAATTCAACATTGCTTCCGAATTATTTGTTGATTCTGGTTCCTTGATTATTGCTTTTGTTGAGTGAGTTTACAAGCACCAGAATTACAAATTGCACAATGTGTAACAACATTCGCTTTAACTTATACATCAGACTTTTATTTTGTAATTCATAATTGCTTGTTACAGAATCACAATGATCATATTTATACTTTCATTAAAAAACCAGAAACGGGTTTTGATTGATAATTAAAAATCAATGAGATAGTTGTTTAAATAGCATTCCCATTTTGTTGAGTAATCATCTTGTTCACGTAAAATTAGCACTTGAATTGAGAACAGCACCATGCCTACTAAAAATAGCCTTAGAATGTCGTGCTACGTGACTTCTTAAATAACGTTTCACTTTTGTTGAGTAATCACATTGATCACATTTAAAATTGGTACTTGAATTATGAATTTCACAATGCCTAATAATAATTCCCTTAATTTTTGACTTGAAACTAGTGCTCACATGAATATTCAATATTAGAAGTGTGTATTGCTACGTGGCTTTTGAAATAACGTTTCACATTTGTCGAGTAATTGCAGTATTCACATTTATAATTAACTTTTGAATAATGAATTGCACAATGTGTAATGAAACTACCTTTCAATTTTGTTTTGAAATTACATTGGTGACATTTATATTCAATATGTGAAGAGTGTTTTGATATATGCCTTTTAAAATAGTATTTCACATTTGTTGAGTAATCACAATGTTCACATTTATAATTAGCATTTGAATAATGGATTGCACGATGTGCAGTAAAACTACCCTTACTTTTTGTTTTGAAATCACATTGAACACAACTATATTCAATATCTGAAATGTGCATTGCTACATGCCTTTTGAAATAGTGTTTTACATTTGTTGAGTAATCACATTGTTCACATTTATAATTAGATCTTGAATTATGAATTGCAAAATGTTTAATCAAACTACGTTTAAATCTTGTTTTGTAATCACATTGATCACATCTGTATATAACATGTAGACTGTGTTTTGCGATATGGCTTTTGAAATAACGTTTCACTTTTGTTTGGTAATCACATTGTTCACATTTATAAGTAGTGCTTGAATTATGAATTGCGCTATGTTTAATAAAACTACGTTTGATTTTCGTTTTAAAGGTACATTGATCACAGCTGTATTCACTACGTGAAGTATGTATTGCTACATGGCTTTTGAAATACCGCTTCACTTTTGTTGAGTAATCACATTGTTCACATTTATAACTAGTAATTGAATTATGAATTGCACAATGTGCAATAAAATTATATTTAATTTTTGTTTTGTAATCACATTTATCACATGTGTATTCAATAAGTGAAGTGTGTATCACTACATGCCTTTTAAAATAGTGTTTCACATTTGTTGAGTAATCACATTGTTCACATTTATAAGTAGCACTTGAATTATGAATGAAGCAATGTCTACTAAAACTACCCTTATATGTTGTTTTGAAATCACATTGGTCACATCTGTATATAATGTGTGAATTGTGTCTCGCTACATGTTTGTTGAAATAGTGTTTCACACTTGTGGAGTAATCACATTGTTGACATTTATAACTAGTATTTAAATTATGAAGTGCACTATGTTTAATAAAACTACACCTAATTTTTGTTCTGAAATCACACTGATCACACCTGTATTCAATGGATGAACTATGTATTGCTATATGTGTTTGGAAATAGTGTTCCACATTTGTTGAGTAATCACACTGTTCACATTTATAATTCGTACTTGAATTGTGGATTGCACTATGTCTAGTTAAACTACCCTTATATTTAGTTTTGAAATCACATTGGTCACATCTGTATTCAATACGAAAAGTGTGTAATGCAACATGGTTTTCAAAATAGTATTTTGATCTTGTTGAATAATCACATTCTTCACATTTATAATCAGTGCTTGAATTATTGATTGCAACTGTTTGTAAATAATTCACTTCACTCGTAGAAGTAGTATTTAATATAGATTTGTCTTCTTGTTTATTAACCGAAACGTCTTCAAATTTATTTATAATTGTATTATTACAATAGTCGATTTCGTCTTTGATTAGAATATTATTAAACATATGTTCCTCAGTATGAAATAAATTCACGCCTGCTTCCTCTTCAGTTTCGAGTTTAATCAATTTTCTATCAACCAGTTCAGACATTTTCAATATTTGTATTCTTAAGAAATATGTGGTTTATTTACATAGCTCTACGTTCACTTTATGTAATTAATAATTTTATTTGGCAGACACGTATATCGACATTGTACGACGTACAATATCCATATCAGAGACAACACAGAGACGTGTAACTTCATAGGAAATTTTGTTTGCTTTTAGTTGTATTGTGTGTTCTTGTTAAACTACAAGAAAAATGTATAAGTGTATCTTTGTTGTTCAATCGAGAAAGCATTAGTGATGTCGCTACTGTAGTAATTCCCTCGTCTGTCAAAAATGTCAAATGAATAAAATGAATTGTCAATTTGTGATTTGTGTTTCGTACATTGAACTTTTTCGTATTGTAGGTTATTTTGTGTACATTTTGTTATTAATCTAATTAATACGTTACTATATCCTATTTAGCGTTTATTTTAAATATCTTGTGTGAACGTGCGTGTGTTAGATTTAAACTAAAATTTAAAAAACACAGAAGTGTAAGCTTATTATAATCGGTACTAGGACCACATTAGATTATATTTAGTGGTATTTCCTTGATTGAAAATTTGTAAGTATGCAACCCCCAATATTTCCTAACAACTGAAAACTGAATGTTTATTGTAGAGTCTATATTCGCTTCAAAATGCCCGAATCATTATGTTTAGTGTGGGCGCGCACAAAGAAGAAGCCGAAAAAATGCATAATTTTCCAAGGAATCTTGAAAAGTAAGTTTGAACTTAATGTGAACATACATAAATTCCGATTCTTATTTATTAGATCAAAAGTATGGCAAGAGAGCATTGGAATAAAATTTATGCCTGGTGTTACACTGCAAAATTATTTAATTTGTAGCAAGCATTTTGCAAATGAATGCTACATGAATTTATTTACAAGAAAACTGCGACAATGTGATTCCAACTTTGTTTCCTTGCTATGTAGAAACAGTGAGTTCTGCTGTCATTGAGGAGATTATAGAAGGTAGGTGTAGGCATTCTTACTATATTTTTTTGTGTACGTACATTATTTTTTCTATAGTGAAAGAGGGATTCACGTGGTTGATGTATATATAAATAACAAAGGTAACCAGTTAACCTTTGTTACTATCTTGTATGGCATATTATTTTTTGTTAATATAATTTGTTTTGCAGAAGATGTATCTGCTGCAGACGGCACTTCTGCAGATGCAATCCCTAGTACTTCTGCAGATCCAGTTCTCGTCATTTCTGCTGCAATGGAGAGACCAGCAATTTCAGAAGACCGAACTGCCTCTGTATTTCGAGGAATTCTTGGTGTAACATCATGTTCGATACCTCCTTAGAAAATGAGCTAGGTACTAGTGGGCGACAGTGTCACTTTCGCTCACTCGTTTTCATTCACACATAACTAGAATTCAATATTAAAAGCAAATGTATGTAATTCATTCAATACTATTTCATAACATGTATTTATATTCACATTGTGTTATCATTACCACAGATAAACTATCATTACTAATACTACCATAATTATTTTATTAAATTTCAATTTTTAAGATACTATTGAAATCACGACGAAATAGGGGGTGTCGTATCTCAGTTGTTATTAGTGCTATTGATCTGAACTTTAGGATGAAATACAGCACTCGAGAGTAGGCCGTATTTCGTTCACTTAAGTTGCAATTATACTAAGAATATAAATGAACTGCAGAAATGTTTGTTTACATTGGTTTGTGAACCCAGGACAAGGGTAGAGTAATTGCAGTTGTATGCATTCATTTATGGTAGTTTGTAGCAGGACAAGGATAGCGTAATTCAGTCTATTTATTGTAGTTTGTAATGCAATGTTGTCTAATTGTTAACATCACAACTAACATAGTAATTAAAATCTATAATATCTATATGTGTTATTGAAAACTATACACGAAAACATTAAGGGATGTGCAAGTATTACATATTGTATACACTCTCTCGTCAGTGTTGACAGTGTTTTAATAACGTTCGGATATGGAAAGGTGTATCTGTACCTTTTTATAATCTAAGCAATTATACAACTAAAACGAACTTCTTACAAGAGGTTTATCGATGAAATTATTTCAGTAAATTATGTAAAAGCTTACAACAGATCAATTATTTTTCATTTGGGTGTAAAACTATGTAATGTATAAGTATGCACATATATGTATATTTTTTTAATAAATTACGTATTATACTTAATACTGTCTTTCAGTTTCTTTATTCAATGATAAAAGCAATAAAATATTAAAGGTAAATGAAAACATTTATATCTCCCGCTCATTTTTAAATCGACATGTCCGCCACCTACTTTCACTTTCCACTACAGTTGACCAATGCATTATTGCGGCCAAGAATTTACATTAAAAGGTTCGTGGTTCAAAAACGATCATATGGGTCGCGTTCAAGAAAAGCAAATCTCTTCACTACGTTCATAAGTACGGAACACTTCTTTATATGTATACCGTTCCGACTGTTTCTGGATGTCAACCATCCATAAATAAAAACAGTTTTGCTAATGTAAATGTGACTGTTTATATTGTAATTCGACTTTTAAAAGTTTCGCAACATTATACACACCATTAGGTTGATTTTTGGTGACGTTGTCTGTTAGCCACTTACAAATTTATATTGTAATATATACATACCAAGAAATGCAGTGATTTGCTTACTTTTTATTATTTGCTTTTACAGAAAATGTTAACATGCAACAAGGTTTGAAACTCACTACAAGTGTGAGAACTTTTTAAAAACGTAATTGCACTGTTACAATTTCAAAAAATCATACAATTGATGACCAAGATCCAGAAGCAGGTGATATTGATTAAACGTAAAAATGGCCAAGAATTATACTCTTTTTCATCTTATTTTGCATTAGAGCAGCCTATTATACTTTTTTCTGTAGTGGTATTCCCATTTTTCAAAATGACAAAACAGTCAATTTGACGCTGTTTTGTCAAAAGTAATCGTGCTGTGTTGCCTACTCAAATAACGTACATGATGATTAAGTCTTTTATTGAATAAATAATAGTTTGAGAAAATGGCAAAAGTCATCGCAGAGTACAAAATTGCAAATTGTAATAAAGGGGAGGAGGGTTTACGCAAGAACTACCCCGTCTTAAGAAGTATATAAAATAGGTGATAAGATATTAGTTTTAAGAGAATGTCACCTTAGTTTTTTCGAAATTCTTTTGAACCTGTAAAAAGGGTGATGTTATATGTGTATATGTGTTGCCCACAACGATGATATAGGGATCGCGACCCGGGATTCATACATACGAGGAGTTCAGCACAGACACCGTCAGAACAATGTGCTCTGCAGGATTGTATCTACTATTAAATATATATATATATATATATATATATATATATATATATATATATATATATATATATATATATATATATATATATATATTATATATATATATATATATATATGCGTCCGGAAGAATGCCTGAACGTTGGATGCGCATTCGTCCAACTTCAAGTCTCTTAAGCGCGGCATGTCAGTGGCGTAGCCACCAAAAGCGTGTTTCGTTAATTATCATGTATTACACTAATGAATTATTTATTTCTGTTATTAATTTACATACGTACTTGTTAATTTAACTTTATTACAATTATTGCAACAAAACGGCAGTGAACCATTTTGTGTGCTATGTGAATTTTAAAGCTCATATACTTAAATTTATTAGACAAATATATATAAACAACAAATACTTTCACAATACATAGTAAAATAAATAAGTAGTTTTGCGGCGCATGTAATGCCAATGGCATTTGCTTAAATTCTCATTAAAGAAATCCTAATAGTTGACATTCCTTAGTATCATTAACAACAGATTAGCAAATATTCAAAAATGTTTTTATTAGTTAGTTCGTTTTCAACTGTGATTTAAAAGTGAGTGTAGAAATATGAGTTCTACATTGGGAAAAAGTGGCCAAGTAATAAGTGGTCAAACACGTGAGGTGATATATAATGTGTACAGTTATTTGAAAAACTTACACCCCACATATACCTTGAAACAATTAAAAGAAACCGTGTCTGAAGCAACAAAACTGTCTGTTACATCAGTGGCAAATATTATTAAACTATCACTGTTCATATGTAATTCAAATAAATAAAATATTTTAAAATTTCTTGTGGTTTGGTGACGAATAATTGAAAACGCGACACCTACGCCACTGGTAATGCTTTCAGTCGCTATTGCGTTAACGAGTGCGGCCGAATGCACGGATATCCATGCGCGACACGAGGCATTCTTTGGCCGCGCGGACTTTATATATATATATATATATATATATATATATATATATATATATATATATATTTGTGCTAGTCAAAAGTAACCTACCCCTTGTATCTTTTGAACGGTTTTACTTATACTAATGAAATTTGGAGGGTGCATATAAACGGATATAAGCTTCTCAACTAGTCATGACAAGTGACGTAATAGTCATATATGACGTCACAGGCCCACAGTGACCAATAATTTTAAATAGTACCTTATGGCAAGTGACATCTCGTTTGAAAGGTATTAAAATTATCTATTCAGTCATACTAATTTTGTTTTGGTTTAGGTTGATTTTGATAGAAAAATTAAATAAATACTAAAATTATAGTTTGGCATTTAATTAATCAAGATTGTAAAGTCTGCCTTTGGTTAATTGTCAAAAAAGTTGACGTTTTTTAATTCTCTCGTTGTTTTTACTTTGATAAGTTTTTATACCTTGACTATTCAGTTTAATTATTCTTTAACGCGACGTTTAAGTGTCTACATAGACAAAATAGTACGTACGGTAGCCGACAAAGTAGCAGCTATCTTAATAATTGGTGAATGTAGAAACAATTTCCATGCAGCGGAACGTCTTTTTAATGAGAGGTACCCCGATCGCCCTATATCGAGGACTTATTTGAGGTAACTTCTTCAGAAGTTTGAAGCAACCGGTAGTGTTCAAGATGTCAAACGATCTGGTCGACCAACAATTAGTGACGACAAAAAAATCGACATAATTGCAGAAATGGTAGTACATCCTACTTCTTCTACAGCCCAAGTTGCGTCTATCTGTGAAGTCAGTCAAAGGACAGTACATAGGGTGTTGGCTAAAAACAAATTTCATCCATTCAAATTAAAAATGGTGCACCAACTTTCAGATGATGACCCCGACCGAAGATTAGAATTCTGTGAAAATATGTCCAATCAAATTATCCAACACCCAGACTACATAAAATCAATTTGTTTTAGTGACGAAAGTACTTTCTTCCTCAATGGACACGTTAACACACAATATGTGAGATATTGGAGTGACACAAGTCCTCAGATCTTTCGTGAAAAACATACTCAATTTCCAGAAAAAGTAAATGTTTGGGCAGGTATTTTGGGAAACCACATAGTTGGACCTGTTTTTCTCAATGCTAACTTAACCGGCGAAGTGTGGCTGGAGATGTTATAAAACGCAATTGAACCGTTAATTCTTGAAATTTTGTAAGATAATCTAGATGAATTCGGCAACTTGGAAATAACGTTCCAACAAGATGGTGCTTCTGCACACTATTAGGGTGCAGTAAGACGTTACTTGGATGAAGAATATCGTGGCAGATGGATTGGACGACGAGGTCCGATAGAATGGCCAGTTCGGTTACCAGACCTGACACCATTAGATTTTTTTCTGTGGAGGTACTTAAAATCTAAGGTTTACGCTACAGCACCTGGCAGTATGCACATTTTGAAACAAAGAATTGTTGAAGAATGTAGAGCAATTTCCGCAGACACATTTGAACTAGTACGACAAGAGTTTAGCAATAGGATACATTACTGTCAGGAATTAAGTGGAGCACATTTCCAACATTTACTATAAGAATTGGTCCTTGAATCTTGATTAATTAAATTCCAAACTATAATTTTAGTATTTATTTAATTTTTTTATCAAAATCAACCTAAACCCTAATAAAATTAGTATTACTGAATATGTAATTTTAATACCTTCCAAACGAGATGTCACTTGCCATAAGGTACTATTTAATATTACTGGTCACTGTGGCCCTGTGACGTCATATATGACTATTACGTCACTTGTCATGACTAGTTGAGAAACTTATATCCGTTTATATTCATCCTCCAAATTTCATTAGTATAAGTAAAACCGTTCAAAAGATACAAGGGGAGGGACTTTGTACTAACTATATATATATATATATATATATATATATATATATATATATATATATATATATATATATATATATATATATATATAGTCCGCGCGGCCAAAGAATGCCTCGTGTCGCGCATGGATGTTCGTGCATTCAGCCGCACTCGTTAACGCAATAGCGACTGAAAGCATTACCAGTGGTGTCGGTCATAACAAACTTATAATAAATGGACACATATTGATGTCCTGATTACCTACCGAATAACTAAGTTTGCATATAAACATCATGTTTAATAGCTTGCAAACGAAAGAGAAAAATACAGTAGGTAAACTTTATCAAAAGCAAGTCTTCACATTAGATTACTTATGAAATTGAGCTATGGATTTCCTGCATATTTCTCCCCTGTTTTTATTTTGACAGAGTGAAAAAAGAAGGAAAGCTACGATAGTGACTTTTTGTTCTTTTGACAGTGCTACCACAGTCTCCCTAAATTTCTATGACTTACTATAATGCAAAATAAGGTGAAATAGAGTACAGCACATACCATCATTGAAGTTCTGGTAAAAAAACTTTGATCTAAACGTCTAAATTTGTCAATGAATTGTATTGTCTTCAATGAATGCTATCTTAGATTATTTAAAGAAAGTCAACAGTCATTCACAAATTTAATGGTTATACTAGTTGACAAGTGTATGATATCCGTTACACTGCTTCGGTACCTTTTCTTCCTCTCTGAGGCGTTATCTTAATCTCTCTACTCTTGTAGAGTCCACCATAACCAAAAACAAATTGTAATTGGTATCTTGTGTCTTAGTAAGATAAATAAAAAACCCTTAAGGGGGTAACGTATTTATGAAAGTAAGCGTAGAATGCTGCAGACCATATTACTCTGATAGTGTGTATGCTAAACTCCTTATATGTATGAATCCCGCGCCCAACCTACACACACACACACACACACACACACACACGCACACACGCACACACACACACACACACACACACACACACACACACACACACATATATATATATATATATATATATATATATATATATATATATATATATATATATATATATGTGTGTGAGCATATTTCGGACATTTTTCGGTATAACGCATAGTTTGGGAACATTTGTATACTTTGGGTACTGACCTCGAACTATCTTTATGTAAAACGCCTACTTCAGGGACACCTTCAAAATTTTCTATTAAACGTTTACTTTGAGGACGTTCGTCGCAAAAGTGTAAAAAGTAAGTAACAACCGCATAATTTGGAACAACTTATTATAATTTTAACATCTGCCCTCCTATTTTATCTTTTGACCGTTTGGGTAGTTTTATGGCCCGGAATGGAAAAAATTTGTTTTTACGTCTTAATTTGAACTGCAACTCGGTGAATAGTCATAATGACTCAAAATTTTTGCTATACGTAACTTTTTCATTTTGGCGTTATGATACATTTAGCATATCGATTTTTAATTAAAAAAAATTAATGTATTTTCGTTTCTGACTGGTCACATCTATAATTTTTTATAGCTATACCGCTAAGAAAAAAATACGTTATTGTATTAATGGGCAAAAACAAAACTTTGTTGTTTTGCGCTGTAGTTTGATTTGATGTTAAAAATCTTTATGCAGTAATTTCTTTGCAAAAAAGAGCCGAAATACTTGCTTCAATGAGAAACAAATATTTTTTTATACATTTTAGTTTGGATTTTCTGTGTACCAATTTTGCAAACAGAGTGATCAAATGCGTTGAAAGGGAAAGGTAAAATTGTATGACTCGTCACCAATGACGTACAAAGTACTAGCATATTTACAAATATTTTTGAAATATGGGTAAGCGTATTGTTACAAAGGTAACAAAAAAGATTTTGTATAAGCAGGAAACTTTGGTAATTTTGCATACTTTGTTCCTATTTGCTCTTTAGCGTTACCTAATGTAGGTACCTACTTTCTTAACCCTCATCCTTATGCTTCCTACAGTGATTGGCGTGATTGGATATGAATCTTTTAGGGCTAGTTTCCATACGATAAATATCTATATCTAGTTTACTACCATTTCTTGTTACCAGAGTATCGAGAAACGGGAGACTCATTACTTGATCGTAGTTAAAATTTCTACAAAGTTCTCAACACTACAAATTTTAGTATTAAGGATGGCAAACACGTACATAATCCAAACTCTAGAAAAATAAAACAAATCGCCACTTAAGTCTATTTGAAATCTACTCATGAAAAGATTGCTCACACAGGGAGATCAGCTAGTGCCCATTGTCATACCATGTCCTTATTTGAAAAATTGATGGCTAATTTCGATAGTAGTTCGTTTCATACACAACTCTGTTAATCTAAGAAATTCTTTCACTTTTGCATCGTCCAAATGGTTTTTTTTAAACATCTTCAAAATGAAGTTTGATCGATTAGAATGCTCGGACACAATAAACAAATGTCAATTGAGATTACAATTTAAGTTGAATGTTTTTAATTTTATCAATAGATTCATACTAATATGAAACACTAAAGTTGGGCTGTTGATAGGAGAGATTATTAAATTTATTCATAATCCATTTGGATGGCAGATAAGTAGGTACTTTAATACCAGAAACAATGGGTCGCATAACATTACCTGGTATATGAATCTTAGGCAAGCTAACGATGTTTAATATTTTTAATTACATATTTACTTTTCAACTTATTTGTTCATAACAAAAGTAAGGATGTTTACTTCAGAATAATTGAAAAATAACGGACAAAATGCCTAAAATTCCATTTAAAAAAGGGTTTTACACCGTTCGATTCAGATTATTATTGTAGGGCATATTCATTATAGATTTGTTTATTGATTGTTTGATTTCTAAAATTATTTTAAATGTAGTTACGCAAATAACTCTTTTTGAACAAATTTGGCTTGTATGAATACATAAATGGTATGATTTCTTCGGGAATTAAAATTGTACTCTATTTAAAAACAATAGCTAAACGCCAACAGCGTGATTAAACCCAATTATATAGATACAATTGAAAAAATGATTACTTCAATATTATTAGAATGTAAAGGGGTTGTGGATGACACTCTTAGGTTTCGACTAACGGTATCCAATCCGGTACTCAATGGTACTACCTACAATGTTTTATAACTCACAATTCGGTTTTTGTGAGTAATACAGATGCTTTCCTTCTTTTCAATTGAATGGACACAAATCACATTACTAGAATTTAATAGGGTTTTAAGAACAGAAGAACATCAATTTAGCGTAATTGCCTTTTTAATAAATAATAAAGTAAAATATTTTTTACGAAAAATGGTTTTAACTTATTATATCTTTTTAATCCTATTGTGCAGACAAAAGCGCTTGGCAATACATAACGAAAGTATACACGTGCAGTACAGTGTCGGACAACTAAGAAAAATAAGCATACGGGGTTTTGTAAAAGTTAGAAACACCTTAATTTTTTTTACCGGAGTTTAATCTAACGACTCTAATTAAACTAAATAAAAAAAACTAAGAAAAAACGGAAATAAATAAAGAACCCATATTTTAACTTATAAACAAAGATGATGTGAAAATTTTAATATACTTATTGTTTGACCACATTCCAATAAAACCCACATTTAAGACTTTATAATACACAGGAAATGTACTTGCGATAAGAGGATTAAGATAATTAAGGTAATTGAATTCTTGTCATGTCGGACAAAACCATGCACTTTTAATTATACTATTATTCTTGATTACCCTTACAGGGTATACCTTTGTGGTAAAATTTGATTGTTCAATTTGTATTTCTTACGAAAGTGTTCTATTGCTTATCTGCAGGGATATATGTATTTGTAATAGAATTTTTAAACTTTTGCAATTCCCTTTGGTATCTAATAAATTAAAATAAAAATAGATAAAACTGGTGATGTAGTTTGTCGGCATCAATAAAGTTTCATTAATAAAATAAAATTTCTTAAAAATCTATTGTTTAGTGGTTAGATTGTATCAGTTTTAAGTTGTAGCGGATTTTATTGGCCGTATTGTTTTAATCGGCAAATCTTGCTTTTCAACTTAGGGAGACAATTTTGCATCTTTGATTAATTTGACCTTTATTTATTATTTTTAAATAGAAATATCGGAAATATAAATTCGTAAAGTATCATACATATTGGGTTGTTCATGAAACGTAAATTTTATTATTCAACATATGAAACTAGCGAGATTGACAATGTCCATCTTTATTTATATGAATTACTATGACAATAAATTATTTTTATTATTATTACATCCCTTACGTTTACTCACCAAAATTCTAAATAAACATGCCTTGTCTTGGCTTGCACCCTTTTGGATAAAGTATGTTAAAAAGTTTATGCGTCACTTTATTAAAACTGAATTGGGTCGTCTCGTACCGTGTTGGCAATCTAAGGACCCATTATCAGTCGAAGCCACGCATGTTCTTTGAATTAAAAGGAAAATTTGTTTAATTTAAAACGGCTTGAAATGTAAATGCAAATTAATAAAGTTATAAGTAGTAGATCTTTTAAAATCTGTGTATAGAAAAAAGGAAAAGTGCCGGCAAAGAGTATTGTGCATAATCCTGCTATTTAAAGCTGGTTTTATTACAAGTTTACCTAAACTACAGGATTGAAACCGTTAGACTTATGAAAGCTATTCCGCTATTTTTGTGTATAACCATTGAGAAATGGCATTGTCACTCAATGAACATATAACCATATTTGTAAAATATAGTTCTGCATAGGCAAATTTTGATCATAATATCGTTACTCACGTAGTTAAAAGTTGTTGCATATGACTAGACAATTTTACATACCTTATAAACAAATCAATGATAATTAATTAACTTTTTGAGTATTAGTTATCGGTAATGTAAAGTATAATACTTTGCTTATTAAAAATGAACTCCGTTCTATTTTTCCAAATACCTTCATTGTCATCCAGTATTAGGTATATATGGTGTATCATTAAAAGTTAAAATCTATTTGACATTAACATTTATTAAATTTATCGAATATTATTTAAATATCTGTATTTAGTATCGTTGATTTTTTAACGGAACACCCTGTATATGTTGATTCTTTGAGAAAGCTTAACTTTACCTTCGAAAATGTATTCCTTGTTGGAGTTTCATTAAAATTAATGAGTTATTCGGCTTTTCATGATGGTTGTTCATAACTACCATTTACAGAAAATATGTAGGTATAAACTTGACAGATGAAAACGCAATTTTATTAAAGTAAACATTATGAATTCGCTAACTTAATAAACACCTTTAAGATGTTTCAAGTGTTGTCCATTTTCCAGAGTCTCAGGAATACGTTCATAACATCTGTCTTTAATAAAATCCCACATAAAAAAGTCTGGAATCGTCAAATCTGGCAAGTGAGGAGGCCACTTAATTGGTCTGGCTCTGCCGATCTATCTATCTCTAAATGTTTCTGTTAAAGAATTTCTAGCCACAAGTGAATAATGTGACGGCACACCATCCTGTTAATAACATGCGTTTATGACGCCATCTGGTTCCAGTTGTGAGCATAAGTAATTTTGTAACATGTCTGTGTAGACTGCCAGTAATTTTCTGTTCTTCGCAAAAAGACCAGCCCGTATATTTTTTCTTAAGATACACCACACCAACTTTCAACTTCGGCGAATCTCTTTCGTATTCCTCAATTACCCTTGGATCTTCAGATTACATTTATTACTTCGGCCGTTTATGTGAAATGCAGCCTTATCGGACATTATAAGAATAACATTGGGATCCTCTTTATATAAATCCAGTAACATTTCCGAAAAAACAACACTTTTGAAAATCCCTTTCATAAAATTTTTGGTGTATCTGAATTTTATAGAGTTAGCTTCAATACCTTCATACATATGTGAATTTCGAATTTTGACAATCCAGTTGTACCATATAATTAACATATACAGGGTGTTCCGTTAAAAGGGACCATGGGTTACTAAATACAGATTGGAAGTGAAAAAACTATGTTAAAAGAGAATGTTCTGTAAAAACCGCACCTCCCTATAGCGGCTGAATTCGGAGATACTTGTGGTTAAAATGGGTGAGAAATTTCTGTGGCGCCCAGTATTATAAACAAGGTTTTTATACCGGGTGGTCGTAAAGTAAGGAATAAATTCAATATCTCGTAAAGCACAATTTTTTTCAAAAATCGCTCGGACCCGTCGATTTTATATTTTTTCGGGGCATATTTTGCGAAAAAAAATTTTATACAGGGTGTCTCAAAAAGATTTGCTAAAAATTTTTTTCAAATTGCAACCAATTTTTATTGCATTTTGGATTACCTTTACAATTCTAAACATTTGTCATGTAGCATGTTCTATACCTAAGTCCAAGCGTTTTGGAGTTATTCGCATTCAAAATTTAAAATTGAAAAAGATCATGAAGAAAACGAAAATAAAATAATTTTATAACGTTTTATTATATCGAAAACATAGATTCGTAAACTTAAAAATAATTTTATTTCAGCATGATTTAAAACAACGTATCCGTCAAGAAATACGTCGAATAACGCCCGAAATGGTTCGAAATGTGCAGCATGAATTTGTAGATCGATTAGGCTATTGTCAGTTGACTAACGGAGGACATTTCGAACATTTGCTAAAATAAAATTATTTTAAGTTTACGAATCTTTGTTTTCGATATAATAAAGCGTTATAAAAATTATTTTATTTTTCGTTTTCTTCATGACCTTTTTCAATTTTTAAATTTTGAATGCGAATAACTCCAAAACGCTTGGACTTAGGTATAGCACATGCTGCATGACAAATGTTTAGAATTGTAAGGTCAATCCAAAAATGCAATAAAAAATTGGGTTGCAATTTGAAAAAAAATTTTTTAGCAAATCGTTTTGAGACACCCTGTATAAATTTTTCGCAAAATATGCCCGAAAAATATAAAATCGACGGGTCCGAGCGATTTTTGAAAAAATTGTGCTTTACGAGATATTGAATTTATTTCCTTACGACCACCCGGTATGTGCAGATTCTAATAATACCACCCAAAAAGGATAGCTATGAAAATAGATTACTCAACTCCTGTACAACTTTTGGATCCAACTTGTAAACGACCTGAATTATCAAAAATATTGTACTGCAACGATTTGGGTGCTATTCAAAGTACATGTTCCTTGGGGTCAAACTCCAGTCCGAAAGCGATGTGATTTTAAGTGGTAATTATTTTTTAAATCTCACTTTCTTATTGAACTATACAACCATACCGATGTTACTAAAATAATGATTACATAATGTCTTGTTTTTAAACTTCTGTTTGACTTTTTTTTTATTTTTATGAAATATATCATTATTAAGCATATTTACGAACAATAATTATGGAATCATTATGGTTTTGTGCATTTTATATTACAAGAAATAAAACCTCCTTCTTGTTTAAGAAAATGATACTACTGAATTGGACAATGATAGAAACATGACAGATTCGACATATAATCCGAGTCAGTCTAATTTCGATGATACTCCGCAAATTTCTCAAGTTTCAATAATTGCGTCAGTATCTACAAGCATAGATGAGTATATAAACGGAGATCTGCCAGTTGACATCAGAAAACTGCGGGTACCTTATTCTAAAACAGAAAATATAAGAACAATAAAAATACTTTTGTATATATTGCAAAACCTTACAAACAAAATTTGCTCGACATTTAGAATTAAAACATAGAAATGAAGAAGATGTAAGAGAATTTCTTTGTATCAGTAAAGTAAGTAAACGACATCAGCTAATTGCAAAATACGTCAAAAGGTAATTTTTGCATAATACAAATACTAATTTTAACACAGGAATTTTAATAACTAATCGCCAAACAACCAACAAGTTCAAAAATAGTCCAGACCACTACTTAGTGTGCAAAAGATGTCTTGGTACGTTTTCAAAGCGGACACTTAGAATCCACGCAAAAATGCTTAACCAAAAATGAAAATGCACGTGGAATTACAATAACAGGATATAAAATGAGTGGTTATATTCACGAACGTGCTAACACCATACTACGCCGATCTATCTTCCCAGTACTTCGGAACGATACAATAACTCGTTTGATTAAGTATGACGAATTAATAATACTATATGGAAATAAGTTGCAGATAAGCTCACTGACACTCATCATCACGATCAGATTCGTAGTAGTATGCGATTACTAGAAAGATTTAAACAGGCCATAATGGGATTAAGTACAGAAATTACAGAGTTGGCTGATGTTTTCATCCAAAACATTACGATGTTACGGTAGACGCCATAAGACAATGTGCCAAGTATGATTGCGAAAAACGTTGTTACAAAGCACCAACAGTAGCATCGTCTCTGGGTACTGCGTTAAGGAAATGCGCTAAATCGTTGATTGCCGAGTGCATAAAAACAAAACAACAACCAGAAAGTATTAGTGGAGGCGTTTTGATATTGTATGAAGATGATTTTCCTACAAGTGTTAATGTGTGGAATGTAGTGGAAGATCAAATAAACAATAAAGAAGAAAGAAGGTAGTATTACCATTACGAAGTGACATAAAAAACTTTATGATTATTTAAAACAGTCGGTAAAACGTCTTTTAATATTTTAAAACCAAATTTAATTACATTTCATGGAGAAAGCTTTCAGAATCGTGTTTGATAACTGTTCAGATGTTCAATAGAAGAAGAGCGAGAAATTGAGCGATTAAAATTGCTGACTACAATAATCAAGAAATTGTTGACAAAAGCATTAATCGCGATTTATTTGACCAATTGTCAGAAAAGTCACAAGAATATGCCAAAAGTTTACAAGAGTGACCATAGAGGCAAATTAGGACGTACTGTACCTGTACTGTTAGACGCAACAGCAGTAAAGTGGATTAACATAATGTTGCAATTTCGTTCGGAAGCAGGAATTTTATCCACTAATCCTTATGTTTTGCTGTTCCTACAAAAGCTCTTTAAATAAACAGTATCTTAGAGCTTATCCATTAATGAAACAATTTTCTGAAGAATGTGGCGCTGCAATGCCTGCTACACTTCGTGGAACAATTCTCCGAAAACATATAGCAACTTACACTGCCATGCTTGGTATTGAAGACAACCAAATTTCTGAATTGACCAATTTCATGGGACACAATAAACAAATTCACAAGGACATATACCGTATTCCAGGTGCATTAAAGGATGTCGCCGATGTGTCACAGTTGCTAGTAGCTGCTATGGGCGCAGACGACGATTACGATGATGACGGTGAAAGCAACGGCGAAGAAAATGATGAACGTAATAGTGAAGAAATTGCTGAATATAATTCTATTCCAATCAATCAAACAGTTGCAAGTAACAGTTCCTCAATTGTAGTGGTATTATGTTTCGGAGATCCGCAAAAATTGACGTCGTTGCCATCTTTAGCACAATGCCAAGAGGCGATTAATAACCATTCGATATTAAAAAACCGTACGTCTCAACAAATTAAAACGTGGATAAACAACAATCAGAAAAAGAAGCTCTAACACTGAAAAAATAGAAATCGATGTGGCTGCTACCGCTTCCTGTATCAATAGATATATAACTGTTTTTTGTTAGTTTTGGACCGTTATTCTATTATATTTTTACAGTTTTTCTAATAAATGTATAAAACTTAATATACTATTTATATCTCTGTCCTCAATGTATGCGTTATAGCGTTATATATAACTGTCCTCAAAGTATGCGTATTACAGTTAAACTAAAATATATAACAATAAATTGCTGTATAAAAAAATCTAATACCCTTGTTATCAGCTACTTAGACGCTATCTATGTATGCAATAAAAATAGGTGTCCGAAACTATGCGTCTCGCATATATATATATATATATATATATATATATATATATATATATATATATATATATATATACATATATATATATATATATATATATATATATATATATATATATCAAGCAATTATTTAGAAAAATCGTTAAATTATTGGAAGGAAAATTGATGTCATCTTAACCCACAACAAAGATATCAAAATGACATCGAGTAAGAACAAAGGAAGCGGTTCCAGCTTGGCGGCATAGTTACATCATCGGAGGAACAACCCAATAACCTATTTGAGGCCTCTTTACCGATCTAAGAAACGCATGATTTAAGTAAACCTCCACTTGTGAGAAAAGCGAATGCATCCAATTGTTTACCTGTGCTACAACATCCGCATCAGTAAGTGCTCTATCGTCTTCGTCTAGAACTTTAGCTGTAACGTACAACGTGGTCTGTCTGTGTGTAATCGTTTCCGTTTCCGGGCACTATAAACTCTACTGGGGCGTCATCACTAAGAGCTGATAAGGGCTTGTAAAATATCCATTCACCATTCTCGATACGGTAAAGCGAAGACACCCAATTCAGGCTTGACGCATTCACATGGTTGGGCATGTAGAAAAGCAACCATTATTATTTCCTTGAAAATATATCGTCGTAAGTAGGTTTCTTCTTCTTAGCAGCAATAGCTCTCGGTAGATACTTGTTATTATCGCTCAGGCGTACTCTTTTATAGCCCGAACCCTACAACATTTTATCGATTTTCTCATCGGCTTCACGTTTAAGATTTCTACATACTTCGTGTAATCTTTATTGAAACGATTCCTTAACAGGTCGATCTATGATGTCACTAAGAATATTCGCATCCGTTCGGAGAGCTGCTTTTCCAATAGTCTTTGCACCAGACTTAAATAATAATATTATACTTCTAAATATACCACCTAGCCAGCTTCCTATTCCGTGACCACGCTGATATGGTGCGCCTCTGTAGATACGCCATAGAACTATTACCTAATAAGGTAAGATAAAACTCCATTTTATATATCTCTCAGCTGCGAAGCTAACGCCCCGCTATTAAATTAGTCACTGTATCCACGCCACTTGACTGGGTATAGTTTATGTCGTCCGCGGCCCGTGTCTGCTAAAATCTTATTGACTTTGAATAGAGTGTCTTTATCAACTGTAACAACTTGCAATTCCTCTTCGTAAAAGGTACCTATAACAATATCGTTATTAAAATCGCTTATGCGGTAAACTGGTGGTCTTCTTTTCATCACTGCACTAATTGTAAATACTTCCTCACTCCAATTTGTTTCATATCCCTTCTCAAAGGTGTACTTAGTCCTGGCGATTGTGACATGCTCACCGACTTTATATTTAAGTTGACGTGTTAGGCCTGAGCCTTTCGCGTACAGGTTATTCCACACTTCCAAAATGTTTTCATCGTTTACAGCCTCGGGAGCCATCTTTATACTAAAATGAGGACTGTTGTTGTAATCAGTCACAAGTTTTTGGAGTACGTCAATATACCGGTAGGAATTTTTGTAAGTGAAATAACGCCACATCTTTGTTTTCAATGTTTTATTAAATCTTTCAACTACAGATGCTTTTACATCAGGGTTATTTGTTACATAGAAATTGATATTTTGTTTCTTGAAAAAGTTTTGCGCACTGATCGCCACAAGCTCTTTGCCTTTGTCCGTCTGTAGATTTGCCGGTGTATTATCACTTTCCCTAAAATGAAGATGCTGCTGTCTTTGGTTTAAGAGCTTTCTCCCAAACTCTCTTGCTAAATACACCAATAACCGTCAGTAAGTAGCTGTACCCACTATTGTGTTTACTTAAAGTTCGCATATCGCAAAGATCCAGCCCGTAAACGTTGCTCACAATATACTTATTGCGGTGAAAACTTTTTCTGACTGGTTTATGCACCGGATAAGCTTCCTGACCCTGCAGCCATTTTTTCACTTCACCATATTTATCCTTTACAGCATTAGTTAAAGGTGTTATACCCGAAAACCCAACAGATAATTCCACCTGCTTACTATTCAGATATTTCAATAAAGCGCACGTTGACTTTTACTTAATCTGGCTAATGTGTGCAGGATATCGGTGTTTTCGATTAAAGCGTCAGCCATCATATATGATATCTTGATGACTGTGAGACTTAAAACCCTTTTTTCGCTATATGTACTTGGCAATGCCTTGGCCGAATATTTTTGTTCTATAGCGTAGCACATCCGGTGTATTCTGTTTTAAATCGAAAATTTCGGGTTGTTAGGTGAAGTTTATCTTACCCAATGTTGTATCTGAGCTCTGTTACGTGGGTTCTTAAACAGAATTATGTAATGAGCGTTGAGAGGAGAGAGATATCACGCTTTCCACGTCCTTGGTGAAATATGTTTTGCGTTAAGAAAAACAGATTTCTATGGTGACGACCCTTTGTAAAAATATCAATTTTTATTAAGACCAGTTTTTCACCGTCAAACTACTCCATATCAGGTAAACACTTTTGAAATTCCACTGAGAGATCTTTGAATAATGGTTGCCTACAACTCGCTGTAGAACCAGATAATTTTTTCAAAAGCTGTATCGCAGACAGTTTCAATATTTTTTAGAAAATCAACGAAAAAATACGATTTCCCACAAGCCGATGGCCCCGCTACTATTGCCGAAAAGGGATGCTTAAACTGACCCTCCATCTAGAATACCAGACTGAAATACCAGATGAAAAATCTGGGGCCACCGGCATATTCTATTTTTTATTGTGCTTATCTTTTAACATCAAAACCGAGATTTAAGACGAGAGAGAGAGAGAGAGAGAGAGAGAGAGAGAGAGAGACATTCATTAGTCTAAAATACGCTAGTAGGTGGCATCACAAACAAATTCAATTTCAAAAGTATACCGTTAGGTGGAGCTATCTCTATTACAGAAAGCATTCATTGGTCCTAGAAATACACCACTAAGTGACTCCAAAAATTTTGTTCAAAACTATACCGTTAGGTGGAGCTACTTCTATTACAGAAAAACACTCGCTGGTCCATACACAACTAGATGACGCCACAAATTCAAAAATTTTGCACCGAAGGGGCCCACGGCAAGGGGCTCAAACCCTAGAGCAAGATCATATACCTATCTTAGTTAGTTAGCATTTAGGCCCCTTGGCTAGAAGAAGTATTCTATTAAGTGGCCACGATAGGAGGGCGCAGACCCTAACAAAAGTTCTAATACCTGTCTCACAAGTTAGAATTAGTGCCCCATTATTAGAATGCTATTCCCCACCATGGGGCTACGGCAAAGGGGGGTCCGAGCACAAACCTCTATACCCATCTTACAAGTTAGCATTAGGGCCCCCTTGTTAGAACACTATTTCCAGCCAAGGGGGCGCAGACCCTAACACAAGTTCTTATAGCTGTCTTACAAGTTTGCATTAGGGCCCCCTTTAGAAAATTTCAAATTTCCCGCCGTAACCGACCAGAATGCAGAACCTTACGCCTCCAATTGGAGCTCAAAGGCTAGGTGGGGACTAAGGACCAATCAGAAACCAGAGTGGCGGACACCAATCAGAACACTGTATGCGCACATATTTGCCTAGCCTCCAGAGGCTGAACACCCAAAAAGGCTCTTAATACAACCAAAAGGGGCCTAATTAGGGGTGAAAATTCCATCATCGGGCTGAGAAAGAGGCCGTCAAAAAAGGGGCGGGAAATAGGCGGATGAAAGTGGGCTTGGTTTATGACGTCTCAAAAACAAAATGGCGGCGACAAGTGTCGGTATACTACTTATACTACCTATTAATGCACACGGACGTTACGAACACTACGCAAGCAGTCGCGATCTTGTACGTTATTTGATTTATTACGCCACCAATATATTTATAACTATTAAATACTGTTAAATATTGAATAAGTAAAAGAAATTTAATTAGACATAAATACTTAGACCTGATGCGTAAATATTCTTATTTGTTAAAACGTATAATGTTTGTGGGAAGGGGTAATAGTGGCCCCATTATAGATAAGTATATGACGGACAGTAAATCAATGCTAATTTAAGAAACAAACAGCTTTTTTATTATAATATAATTCTGCTTTATATTCAATACATCGGTTTCTTATTTTTTGTTTGTTTTTTAACATGACAGCGAATAATGTTAGAATAATGAGGGTATATTATTTCCACATTGTCGATATTCTGTAACAAATACTTGTAGTTGTATATGTTGTGTTTGAATAAAAATGTACATTTCAATAGTATGGGTATTTTTAAATATGTTAGAGATAACCAAAGGGAATCTATTTATTAAAACGGAAAATAAATCTCTAATAATTTCTTCTACTAGGGATTTAATGCAACACATATTTTATATGGGTGAAATAGTATATGTGGTTTCTGACGACCAAAGTGACTACGTTACACATTCATCCTATAATCCTCTCGTTATGGTGGATCCATTTAAAAATGTAATTAAAACAGATAACACCTATGGAGGAACTAATTGGGTAATTCAAACGCAATCGTTTAATGCCTTAACAAATATTTTAGAACACCTAAACTCAAGCACTGTTTGGGATAGATCAATATCACCAAGAGGAAAATTTATTTTTATTTTACCCAATACAAATCTAACAGAGGTGTATTTAGATATTTGGATGTATGATATTTTTAACGCAATAGTAGTGTTGCATGAAGATTATAGAGTCACCTTTTACACATGTAACCCTCATAAAGAAGAAAATAAGTGCGGAAAAACAGCAAAATTATTCAATTCACAAACGTGCGGGCACAATATTAAAATAAATTATGAAAATGATCTTAGAAACTTTGATCAATGTGCTCTTGTTATTGCAACCCCAAAAGGCCACCATCTCCGTTATCTTTTTAAATATTGTGCTCTGACTCATTGTTTTACAAACTTACGTGTACTTCACACATTGGCTACAAATTTAAATTTGAGCATTCATGCTGCTAAGATGCCTTTTGATGAAGCAGTCAATCGATATGATTTGGTTGCAACGTTTGATACTCAGGTGAATAGAGATTATTCAGATTATGTAGATAAAAGTTTGGTTGTTTACACCTCGAATTATTTTTGGGTGGTTCCTTCTCCTTTGAAAATACCATTAATTCAAAATCTAAAATTTATTTTTAAAACGGAAACATGGATTGCAATTGGAGTAACTTTAGTATTAATAGTTTTTGTTTGGTGGATTTCTATTGTAAGAATTGATTATGCCAATAAAACCGAAAAGTTGTTAATGGTGTTTGGTAATGTTACATCACTTTTATTAGGAGTTAGTGTAACAAATATACCTACAACAGGAGTAATGAAATGGCTTGTTATCGTTTATTTATTATATTGCATTCATATTCAAACTGCATTTACATCAAACCTGTTCAATATTCTGTCAATTCCTAAATACGATACAAAAATAAGAGATATTGAAGATTTGGCTAACTCAGACTATATAATACATATATATGACAGTCTCTATCCCTATTTCAAAGTAGAAGAACCTGAACATACGTTATACTCTAGAATCAAACCTAAAGTCCGTTTTTTAAATGATACCAATGTAGATACAATGTATCTTGCGGTATTTAAACGTGAAAGTGCTACCCTAATGTCGGATTTAGATATCAATGTATGGCAAAGTGATTATACAACTATTGTAACAGCGATAGAAGATAATGTGGTTATAAAATCGATTTCCAGTAGAACAAGAATGCGAAAGGGACATTATTTTATGAGGACACTAAATAAAGTCATTACAATATTAAAAGAGTCTGGAATCTACCAAATGACAGAAAAAAACTTTTACATAAATTTAGATTATGAACTTGAGTCTTTTCGCGTAAACTTAGAAGTTTTAGCACTTACTTTGGAACATTTGTATGTATTTTTTGTGATTTATGGAGTGGGTTGTTTCATTGCTTCTTTGGTATTTGTATTGGAGATAACACTCTATAAACTCTTATCAAGAAAAAAAGAAACCAGAGTTGTAGTAGTTGTTTAACAATATTTTTATGATCTCCATTTAGTCCTTAACACATCTGCACACTATTAGAGTTACAAAGTGGTTCCCTAATTTTAGACCAGTTGTAATTTAATATATCGGTTTATTCAAATGCGAGGTGAGACTTCACTTAACCATAATTATTTATTTTTTAAATTAAATTAATTTACTTTAGGTTGAAACGTCACTAAAAAAAGCTTAAATTGAGCTAATGTTACGCAGGAGAAGAGGAAGAAGCGCGAGGGATGCGACCTGAAGAGGGAAAAGGAAGGAACAGGCATTAATTCTCACGCAGACGGTCAAGAAGGCGTGTGCTATATACTGCGTGCGGTGTTTACCTTATATATTTACCTCATATATTTCAGGGCGTTGTTGTATGTACACATTTATCTAATAAATAGTTTGTAAATTGAGTGATTCATTAATTTTTTAACAAATCAGAAGTGGGATTTACTCATCCCTTTGTGTTTGAGATAATAGACCGGCAAAAAAACAGGTGTTATCGGTCGTGACCTTCGGCGAAGTTCGCATTTTTCTGTGCTTGAAAATCTAAAAGGCGAAATAAGTTTTCTAAAAGGCGAGTTTTCAGGTATTCTGAAAAGGCGAAATATACTATACGTATTCAATTTATATTTAAAATGATAAAAAGGAGAAAAATAAAGTACGCATTAAAACCAGTCTGATGACTCATATATGTTATTTTAAAATGCAGCTGTTGTGATAACGAGCAGGTTAAAATAAATACTGACCGTGTACCTAGGTATCTGTATGACAGGCGTTACATTAGATTAAAAGCAGAAATACCCGATAAAGAAAAATTACTGAATGCGAACTACTAAAATTGTGAAAATTGCAATTTATTAATAATCAATATATACAAGTGTAATTAAAATACCGCATTTATTGATTTAAAGGCGTTGCAAATTGATTTGATAATCATTACATTACGTAAAATTATAATAAAGGTAAATCGAAATAGGCGTTATTATTAGCAATTGTAAACAAAAATTAAAGAGGTGTCTTTAAACTGTTGTTATTGAATTGAATTTATACATGACCATTTCATATAGGCATGTTGGTAACTAAAACTAAACTAGCGGCGGTTCTATTTATTTTTGAAGTGAAAATTATAAAATTACAGATTCGCAAAGGGGAATTGCAGTTGAGTCAATAATCATTTAGAAAGGCGTAATTAATAAATTGTAAAATATAAAGGCGTTTACAAATCGATTTAACAGTTAGATAACAAATAATAGTATGTAATAATCAGAAGGCGTTCTCTATTACATTCAGGTGAAAAGTTGATTGTAAAATACGAAGGCGTTTAAACATTTAAAAGGCGGGTTTGGTTCTTTTTTGTTTTCAATTGAAAATGGATGCAATTGCAGATTTGCAGATTCGATATTACGGATCATTATTATGCAGGGGCGTTACCAAAAGTTGTAAATAAATTGAAAGGCGACTAATTATTGGTTACAGGTACAATGTATGTACTTATCGACTTATAAAGGCGTTATATTCTATTTTGCGGAGTATTATTATACAGGGCGTTACCAAAAAGTTGTAAATAAATTGCAAGGCGACTAATTATTGCTTATAGGTACAATTTATATACTTATTTATTTAG
The DNA here is from genome assembly GCA_036346205.1 of Vesta saturnalis. Taxonomy (NCBI): domain Eukaryota; kingdom Metazoa; phylum Arthropoda; class Insecta; order Coleoptera; family Lampyridae; genus Vesta; species Vesta saturnalis. The sequence goes on from JARFJB010000664.1 coordinate 2,347,546, forward strand.
AAGGCGTCATATTCACGGATTTAGCATCCCGAAAGTGAACTTCGCCCTTTGGACATCGTAATCCGCATAGCAGCTGGTCAATTAGCTTATGTATATTCTTTGTGTCCAAATGAAGACATTATTATTATTATTATTCGATATTACGGAGCATCATTATAGTACAGGAGGGTAACTGAAAATAGCATATATAAATTTGGAGGCGATTATATTGGTGTTTCAGGTACAATTTATATAAATACATACGCGTATATAAATTTGGAGACGAGTGTAAGTTACATAATGACTGAATCGTAAAGACGTTACCAGCTGACAGGGATTACCATAGTATATGGGAATAAGTACAAATTGTACATACAATTCAAAGGCGGTTTTTAAAAATCAACTGCGGCGATGGAATTTGTTTTAATTATAGTAATACATAGGCGTGGTGAAGGCACACGGCGTTTGTGTGAATTAAATTACGAGTTAATTACTAGGCGAGATTTACATCGTGAGCGTAACCATTAATTGTCAATTATTGACATGTCGAAATGTCTGACCACGGCATTCTATTGATAGAGACGGACGACCATCTGACACCGTCTCCGAAAAAATATGACGACGGGCGTCTGGCGCCAGAGGTCGCGCGGCTCCTGATGGCGTAAGGGTTCGCCGACAAGATAGTGAGAGCGTTTGAGAGGCGTGCGCCCCTGGTGTTGGGGGACCTGTACTTGCTCCAAACCCCCGTCTGCAGGCGGTGGCAGGAATGACGAGCGGGTCTAGTGTCAGGGCCGAAGCGGGCGACAGGAGTAGAGCACCTCCCTCAAATGCAGCGTCGCATTTAATAGACCCGTTTGACTCAGACGGCGAGATGACATCTATCCACAGATGGATCACTAGGCTGGACATGCTCGGCGAAATGCATAGCTGGTCAGAGAAGGAGAAAGTGATGGCGAGCCAGACACGATTGGAGGACGAAGCGGCAAAATGCGTTACACCAGAGATGCAGTACAACGATTTCATGACGGGGTAAGAGGCGTACAAGGAAGAGGCATCAGCGTCAAGGCCTTCAACCTCTGGGTGGACCAGCCAGCGGATGCGCAGGGCGGACAGGGCACCAAAGAGACACCAGTCACCACAGGCGGTGGTGAGGACGATGCTACAATTGTTAGCAAATGACGACCCATTTCTCCAAGGGCTGGAGCGGAAGGAGAGGTGTCGGTGATGTGGCGCATCCAGACATGTATTAGCGGCGTGTCCCAAGAAGATGGCGGCGGAAACTGGCGTCAACGTGAAGATAAGTTTACCGCTCAAAACTTACTAACATTTCAGAGAGTAAATAGAGTATTATTTCACTGGAGGCGGCTAGGCGATTGGGGTTAACCAAAATACGAGACAGTGAAGGCGTGGTGCTCAAGGGATTTGGACGCGACCAAGCGCTGGCGTTAGGTGAGGCGTTGTTTGTCGTGAAGAATGATGGGATACAACTACCCATCAGGGCGTTGGTGAAAGATGCAGATATGGGGCATATAGAACCGCTTGTTGGGCAGGTAGATCTCCAGACACTAAGAGTCATGTTGGTGGTTAGGGACGGCAAGGCGTTGCTAACTGATGAAGGCGACATCAGTGCATTTTTAGGGCGACTAACGTTGGAAGCGGAAGAGCTTCAGAAGTATTAAGTTCGTTTGGCGGCGGACTTCATATGTGCATTAAGGTCAACCTCAGTGGCGGTAGTTGAGACAATCAGCGGTCCCCCAGGCGGGAACGAGGTTGAACGAGAGGCGTGTATGCACCAGGGTGAACAATTACATACTGAGCGCACCGTATATTGCGGCGGATCGGCGAGAAATGGTGCTGGTGTCAAATTTCAAGGACTCGTTTATCCAATGGAAGAAGCGACATCTACTGGCTAGGGCGAAACCATTTATTGAGAGGTGGCTCAAGTAGGCGAAATGCGAACCAGATTGACCACCGACATACCGGCGCATTACAGACCTTGTAGGTTGTCCTTGTCAGAACGGGTGTTAGTGAGGCAGAAGGCATGGGCACTATTAGAGGCGGATGTTATCAGGAATTTAATTCAGCGTATGTGAGTCCGTTGAATGCGGGCCTATTGGACAAACTGGCGGGTAAGAAGTACTACTCAACCCTTGATTTGGCGCAGGGCTATCATCAGGTGCCTGTACACACAGACAATATTGACAAGACGAGGTCTATTATATACATTTATATACATTGTATATTAGCCCCGACGGGCGACAACTCATGGGACTGGCGTCGTATTTTAGGCGGTTGATAAAGGACTTCTCTCGTATAGTAAAATCTCTAACGCCCCTAACCAAGAAAGAAGTGACGTGGTCTTGGGACGATCAACTGCAAGAGGCTTTTAACCAGCTCAAAGAGGCGATAGCGTTGAGGCCAGTTTTGGCGTTGTATGACAGTGAGCTGCATACTGATGCTAGTAAGTGGATTTTAGGCGCTTTGTTGTTACAGAGGTGAAAAGGCGAAGACGCTGCAGGGCGAGCAGAGAGTATTTCAGTAGAACCACTACCTTAACCGAATAGGCGTACCATAGCTATTAACTTGAGACTTTAGCCGTGGCGGAGGCCGTTAGGCGTATTAGAGTGTATCTGGTTGGCATGAAATTCAAGGTGGTGACTGACCGTGTAGCGATAAGGGTGACTCTTGGAAAGGGATTTAGTCCCTCGAATAGTGTGGTGGTGACTGAGTGTTTAGGAGTATGATCTGAATGAACGATTATTAATTCGTTTCTTTATAATACCGGTTTAGTCTATTTTGTCCGCAGTTCATCATACACTGTCAGTCAGTAAACAGATTAAGTCTATTTTGGATTCATGGTTCTGTGTATAGAACCTTGTCAGACCAGCACTGAATCCTTCGTGTTTGAACAATTACCAAACAAGAGTTTGACAGATTTAATGTAGATAACGCCTTGTGTGTATATTGTTGTTGCGCAGTAGTTTATTACGCATGTTGCGCCGTAACCTATTGCGCAGGTGTATTGCGCCTAAGCTCTTCGCGCATTATTGAGATCTATGCGTTTTTAATTTCTATACTAGTTTCGCTTATCGGACTTTTTACCTTTTTGAGTTTTCGGCGAGTTGTATTCGCGTCTTTTGCCACTATCCATATGTTGTCCCTTTGGATTCAGTGATCTTCGGTCCAGGTGTGTTCGGCGATTCTAGATCTTTCTATTTCACCTTTGCGGATGTTGTTCTTGTGTTCCTGAGTTCTCACTTTAAGTGATCTACTACTCTCACAATTCTTGGAATTCTGGTCTCTGTTGTGTGGTTTGGTTTTAGATCGGGGTAGCCATTTTCTTTAAGCGCTTAAGCGATATTTTTTTCTTTTTTCTGACCCTCTTGTTTCGAAAATTTTACTTCCGCTCTATCGTACAAGCATCTTGCTACGACTTACTTCACATTTTGTGGCGATTGCAGTTGTAGTGGAGTCGTGTAAGTATCGTTATGCCTGTGAACAAGTACATCCAGTAATGGCAGTTTTTGTTCCGACTTCAATTCCATTGTGAATTTTACCTAGATGATTTAGGAATTCGTCCAGCTTATGCCGTGTTGGCAAACTACGAAGATATCGTATACGAATCTTAACAACATCCTAGGTTTTTCTGTGAATTCGGATAACGTTTGGTCTTCGAAGTCTTCATGTATACATTGGTGACCACGGGCAATTGTAGTAGAATTTGTCTTTTACTTGGAAGTATGTTGTTCTAATGCAGATTGTCAGAAGTTCCATTGTGGTGTTTACCGAGAGTTGTGTGCGTTCGTCTAACTTTTCATCCTTTTCCAGCCTGTCCTTTATGATAGTTAGTGACTTGCCGGTGGGCACATTTGTGAATAGGCTCACGATGTCGACGCTTACCAGTATTTATTCGTGGCTGGGCTCGTTTCTGGTGGTTTTCACGAAGTGCTATGTATTTTTGACCATAGACTCGGTTTTTCCCAATAATGGTGTGCTGATCGCTAGTTAGATAGGGTGGTACTGGATGAGCAGAATTTATCGAGCCCACAATTGGTCTCAGAAGAATTCCTTACTTGTGAATCTTTGATAGGACTGATAGATGCAAAAGCTTACTATAGTTTGAGTGAGTTTAAATCTTTGGTAATCGGAGAACTCCCCCTTACGTTTTGTTAGCATCTGGTATATCCGTATATCTATTGGTGGTGTGGGGTCTTTTGGTATTTGTTTGTACTCGCCTCCGGCCAGTAGTTGTTGGATTCTACTGTTGCAAGTTTTCATATCCTTAACTACATTCGAGTTTCCTTTGTCTGTCATGAGAGTCTTGATTGCTGGGTAATTCTTGAGGGACCAGAATTCCAAAAAATGTGTATACAACTTACCATACGCATGCGGCAGATCATGAATAGGAGGGAGCAGTGGACCACTCAAAGTGAGAACTCAGGAACACAAGAACAACATCCGCAAAAGCGAAACAGAGAGATTAAGAATCGCCAAACATTCCTGGAACAAAGACCATCGAATCCAATGGGACAACATACGGATAATGCCAATGGACGAGAATACAACTCACCGAAAACTCAAAGAAGCCATCTATACTGTGTTCCATTTTGGTTGAAATTGTAGGGTATCTCGTTTGCGAGCAAAGATAGAAAGTTGCGGTTTTCGCGACCATGTTCTACTTTTTCGTGAAACGAAAGATACCACAAACAGAATTGTCATAGTCTTATTAGTATTTGACTTACAGGGCGAAATTCAAAATTTGCACTTTTAAGCACCCCTCGTAACTGCTTTTCCTTGTAATTTAACGAAATGGTGAAAAGTGGGTTTAATACAGAATTTTCCGTAGGATTTACTGGCGTGCATAGTTTTCTCCACAAAAAGTTAGTTTCTTCGCAATAAACCAAAGTTTTGTTTTTGTTAAATTAAACACCCTGTATATTTTTCCCCAAATAAAGTGCCACTTAAAAAAATATTGCAACCGGCGAGCGCTGTGTGAGAAAGGGAATGTTGTATCTATGAGATTACAGTTTTAAAAAAAGTACGTTTGTAATTTGCAATCATTGTCACCTCTACCAATTGTATTCTTAGATGAATCGTGGGTATTCTCTAGAGAAGAGATCTTACCGGGACGATACACCATAAGGTCTGAAAAATGCAAATTATTCTTCAAATGATAAAAGGAGCATCATATTACATGCCGGAAATCAAGAAGGTTTTATTGATAATAGAAGTTCGATATTCGCCGCGCGCTCCAAATCGCTTGATTATCACGACAGCATGGATGCAGGAACCTTTGAGATGTGGCTAGTTGACCAGCTATTACCTAATCTACAAGAACCATCCTTAATTGTTATGTACAACGTATCATACCGATACCACTCACGTGTTGTAGAAAAAATGGCATTTAATTCATTGAAAAAGGAAGAGTGGCAAAAATGGTTCAAAATTAAAAATATGCTTTTGCAGGCACAGACTTTAAAATAAATCGTTTGAATCTTGCTACATAAATATGAAAAGCAATAGGTGGTGGACAACATCATATCGCGAACAGGGGCATTTTATTATAGAATAGAGCTTAATCTCAGCTTTCAATATATATATATATATATATATATATATATATATATATATATATATATATATATATATATATATATATATATATATATATATATATATATATATATATATATATATATATATATATATATATATATATTTTAACTTCTTTTGCATTATTAACCTCAAAAATGAATGATACGTTAATTTAACATGTTGATGATATAGTTAGCTCTGAAACCTATAAACTCAGTATAAACGCGTATTTTCTTGAACGTCCAAGATATATTTGGGTATTAAAAAAGGGCTACTAGATTCTTGCTGCTTTATTATAATTAGAAACATGTAAATACGCGCTTATAATAAATCTAAGGACTTTTACGCAGAAATACAAAAAAATATGCAAATATAATAGTTTTTGAAACATATTTAAACTGGCAATTTTTTTTAATTGGGTAAAATGCACCTTACAGCTACAGAAAAAATATTAATGGCAATAAAACTTATAAAGAATACTTTAGATCTAAATTTGTGAGTGGACTGGGCCTAGTCTGATCTAAACGTAATTGACCTGATTAAAATTATTTTGTGCTACAATCGTATTGTTTGTTTATCGGGCAAAATATGGCAGAAAATCAAAATTTTGTAAAATATGATATGCTGATTTGGTTTTAGCCAGAGTAATGAAAACGCCGATGCAGCAATAAAATTGTATTTTAGCAGGTAAATATAGTTCCCTTGGTGTTAATTTTGATAATTTAGTAACTTTACATCTATGTAGGTTTCCAGAACGGAGACAGCCTAGTAAAATCACGTTTAATAGATTAAAAAGAAATTTAATTAATTATGGATCATTTTCTAAACCCGTCAAAAAAATATAATAAAGATCGAGAGAATGATGAGGGTAACCCCTTTTAGCCAGTGTGGAGGGTAATCCAATAAGTTCTTGCAGAATTAATCAGAAAGTAGTATTGGAGTTTCGAAAACTAGAATCCAAAGAATACTTCGCCAACATAAATATAAACCATATAAATTTAGGCTTGTTCAACATCTACATCCTGGCGACGCTGAACGTGGGTTAATATTTTGCAATTGGTACTTAAACATGTTAAATGTAGTACCCAACTTGGAAAGAAATGTCATATGACGAGGCACATTTTTAGCAATTCATGTGTTTTAAACAGGCACAATAGCCGATTCTGGTCTCAAGGAAATCAACACCAAATATTCTCCCAAAGACAACAAGGACGATTTGGACTAAACATTTCCTGCTTTATATTAGGATCAAAGATAAAATTTGCATTTTCGAAGGAAACTTATCAGTTGTTAGATATTTGAACATTTTAGAAATGGCTGTGCCTGAATTATTAGATGACATTCCTTTAGCTCTCTTGAAACAAATTGATTTCCAACAGGATGGAGCCCCATCTCACAATGCACAAATTATACGCCCGTTTTGGTAATAGATGGATGGGTAATAATGGGCCGATAAGATGGCCCCCTAGGTCTCCGGACTTGTCAGTCTTAGATTTCTTTTTATGGGGTTACTTGCAAAATAAAATATTTCAAACTCAATATAACATTGAACATTTGACAAATGCAGTTAGAATAACTTTCAGACATTTACAAGATCACCCTATTATTATTCTTAATGCTATAGAACGAATTGGAAAAGTGTGTGAAGCATGTATAACACAGAATGGTCATCAGTTCGAACATCTCTTTTAGTAATTTGTATTAGGTTTCTAAAGTTGTAAGTATTATGTTTAGTTTTTAATTTTGTGTTTTTGCATAAAACTTCCTAACCCTTAACCTTGTTTTTTCAGTCACGAGGGGTGCTCAAAATGTGCAAATTTTGAATTTGCCCTATATCTCTAATACTAATAGGGCTATGACAATTCTGTTTGTGACATCTTTCGGTTCACCAGAGAGTAGAACACGGTCGCGAAAACCGCATCTTTCTATCTTTGCTCGCAAACGAGATACCCTACAATTTCAACAAAAATGGGACACAGTGTACATCGCACTGACTACCTCAAGCTAGTGTAGAAATGAAACCCGTATGGATCCCAATTACACCTGCGCAACCACCAAAAGTAATTTATATTAGGTTTGTAAAGCTCTAAGTATTATGTTTAGTTTTTAATTTTGTGTTTTTGCATAAAACTTCCCAACCCTTAACCTTGTTTTTCATTCACGAGGGTGCTCAAAATGTGCAAATTTTGAATTTCGCCCTGTATCTCTAATACTAATAGGGCTATGACGATTCTGTTTGTGACATCTTTCGTTTCACCAGAGAGTAGAACACGGTCGCAAAACCGCATCTTTCTGTCTTTGCTCACAACGAGACACCCTACAATTTCAACAAAATGGGACAGTATACATCGCACTGGCAGACAATCCGATACCTCAAGCTAGTGTAGAAATGAAACCCGTATGGATCCCAATTACACCTGCGCAACCACGTAAAGTTATATATATATATATATATATATATATATATATATATATATATATTGGGATGTTGTATATAATTATGAGGATTTAAATTTGGGGATTAATAATTAGATAATCGAATAAGGAATAGGGATCATGTATTTAGTAGGAAATTAAATTTATTCTGGATGTAATTATGTGAATTACACTTTATAAAAATTATCACAAATGTATAAGAATGAGTCTGAATATAATTTACATCCAACGCATGCGTTGTAACGTAATTAGTGAAGTTAACAATGTCAAAATTGTCAAATAATGATTTGGAAATTTACTGTTTACGTTCACAATTAAATTTAGAATATGAAAATAATTTAAAATTTTGTTTCTTTACAGGTGTTTATACACGTATTGTTTGAAATTCTACACCAATACATATACCTAATAAATAAAATTTGCAGGAATTTTAACACAACAATGTACACAATAAATAGGGTTATATAAAAAAAATGTGACTCACATATACTGTTCAATGCAAATTGATGTCTTCGAGTTGTTTCAATTTGATGCAGGCACTTTCCACTTGATTCTAGTTGTTACCATACACCCATATGCTGCTGACCGGTACTCGGGTTGTCGATGACACCAACTTCCAAAAACTAATAATGTTTTCTTCCAAAACGGCAACACTCCTGTCACTTATTTTATCTTGGTAAAATTTTTATTTATTTAAATAAATTAACGCTTATTGATTAGTATCGTTTATAAAGTGTTTAACTGTTGTCCAAAATTTGTTTTAATTTCACTTTTATTTTTAGATGCCGGATCAAATATAAATTATTTATAAGAAATTGTACCCAGAAATAAAACACAAATAACCAAATAAATGTGATTTTAATTTGGTAGAACGGAATCAAATCAAGTTTGATAACACGAAAACTCTTAACAAAATCGTAACACAAATTAAATCGTAAAAATATTTTCCGAAAATTAACAGGTATCGGAGACCGAATTATATAATTTAATCGCCGGTATAAAAACAATTGCTCTCGAATATTTTCTTCGTTAATTATAACTTTCTTTCCGATAATTAAATTAGGTTATGAAAACTTACTTATTACACTAATACACAACACTGCTTTTACCTTTTTTAAAATTGAACAAATTCTAGAGAGCTAGCACTTCCAGGGCAATTCCTTTTATACCTTTTGGTTGTTACTAAAAATTCAATTCTACCTATGTAACTAAGGCTCTGATTGGTTGAAACATTTTAAAATTTTGACTAAAATAGAAATTTGGCCATAACTTTCTTATATATTAACGGATTTAAAAACTAACGACAGAAATGAAAACACTATAAAATTTTGAATAAAAAGACACCCAACAAGATATGGTTTCTTAAAATAATTGCGAAATCACCTAATCTAAATTGAATTTGCTTATAACTACCTAAACTTACAAGCTACACTTAATCTAATTACATAAACGGAATCCTGGGAAAATTTTACATAGAACACACACTTTTAGAGTTAGAAATCTCGAATTTAAAGAAATTTTAAGTGCATGTAAAAATATTCTAAATTCACCTCATATTTGACGAAATTTTGCGGTGAAATGCATTGTATCCTTTTAAAAACTGTGAGATACTGAGAAAGAACTCCTATTAATTACTTTAAGAGCATAATTTAAGCCTAATAATATGAAAAACTATAAATTTATGCAAAAACCTAGAAATCACAACATAACCAAACTTAAATCTAAAATAGCAAATAACTTATATTTAAAAATGTTTTTATCACTCAAAATGTTATGCTGGAGGTTTGTAATACTTGTCTTTATTATATACACTGTTCATTTCAAATGCATTGTGTCAAATAGTGTTGCATCAAAAGTCCCATCGTCTAACACACTTACTGGAATTTTCATTATAAAAATTTATATAACTATGAATGTCTTTATGTTAAACTGTTCTGTGCATTGTTCTTGCTATGAAACTTGTATCACTATGTTTGTAACAGAGTTGCATTCAAAATATGTGAGAAAAATGTCTAATATGTCCATATTATAACCCTTTATGAAATTTTCACATTTCCTGCATTCTAAAACTGTTTACACAATATCCTAATATAATCCTAGCTATACAATTTATGTTTAAACACCTGTAAAATGTTCACTTGCCAAAATACCCTCAAAAAATTGACTTTTATTGAAATAAAGGAAATACTAAATTGACTTTACGAAAATAAGCGCATTTAACATTCTTGACATTTTTGTTGGTAGCACAATGCTTTTTATGATGAAACCAAACTGTATAAATAATATTCAGACTATTTTGTACAAAACAAATCTACTTTAAACACATCGTGAACCAGATTTCTATCAAACAATGTCTCGCACATGTATTGAGCTTGAAATCACCCTTTTTTATAACTATATTATCATTTAAACTCTCCGATCCTTCTTTTACTTCTTTCTGAACATCTCAATATAAATATATATATATATATATATATATATATATATATATATATATATATATATATATATATATATTGGGTTATAGTGGTTTAGAGGTACATGTGTCAGACTTGTATGTGAAAGGTACCAAAGTTCGCATCTGAGAATAGTCAAGTGCTTGGAAAAAATAATAAATTAATTCTTATTATGATACCCAAGACCCGAAAAGTGTGTATGTTGCAAACTATGAACATAAATGGACCTTGAATGTATGGGGTGGAATAATAGATATATTTTTTGATGGCAGTCTCACATAGCCTATATTTTTGCAATTTCTTCGACACGATCTACCCCGTTTAATTCGACGCCTTCCGAAACATAAAAATAGCATTGTTTTAACACGATTACCTACAAATGTTTCGAGAATTTTCAAAATAACTCACTTGCAGTTAATTTTGTGATACACACAAAATTATATGTTATTCCTAGGAAACAAAAGTTTGTGCTAAATAAATAAATAAAACAGTAGCAAAAGTACAGTTTTTGCTTTTGTAGCGAGACGTTTCTGAAGTGGGCTCTGCTTACGTCAGGCTTAGTCCTGAGAAGGAGTGATTTCGCGCTTAAGTTGAATTCATTTGTTTTGATTTTTTCTCTCAAATTCCAACTTTGGTACCTTTCACTTACAAGTCTGACACCTTTTTTGTCTCTAACATCAAAACCATTATCAATAAATCTGTAAACCTAATATCAATGTAAAGTACATTTATAGAGGTATTCAACAATTTAATATAATACAGGATGTGCGGTTTAAAAAAATTTTATAATTTGTTGCCATGCTTTTTAGACCACCTTGTATATTTTAAAATATTTTCTTAAAATACCCCAGTTTACCTCAATAACGATTTGCTAGGTCATTTCTGTGGGAGATTTGGCATAACACTACCAAAGATGAAGGGAGTAGACACCCTGTACACTGTTCAGTAAATTATAATCTCAAAATCTTCACCACCGTTATTATGCATGATGCAAAGGTTATGAATTGCACAAGCCGATATAACAATTGCAGCAAGTCTGATATCGAATCTTCGTAATCTCAGAAATCAACCTTTTAATAAACCGAAGGCATTGTCAATATAGGCGTCATATCAAAAAATTGCATAGAACATAATTAATCGATATGTTTAAGGCCTATATCTAGGTATTTCTATATCTTTGAAATATTCGATAAAAACAAAAAATTGCTCCTAATACCCCCTGCTGGAATTCTCCCAAAGTCTAATCAGCTCTAAGCGAAATGAAATACAAAATTTTAAATACGTAGGTATTTTCGTTCTGAGTTATCGTGGATACTAACGTACATGATGGCCGATCTTGGCCAAAAGTTGTAAAATGAGCTAATAAGTCGATTTATCGATAGTGAAAAAAAGTCGATTGCATGACCTTCTATACCTACATATGTATATGTAGGTTGGAAGGTAAAAAAGTTCTGTTCCTTATAATCTATAATAAGTACAATACGTTTATGTACAGAAATACATATTTACAACCTACTGTGAAAATATTCCTTTAATTTTTAATAAAGGCTGATAGTATTTTACAATATCTTTTTATATTTAAATCTATATATTTAAAGCTTTTGTTATAGTCACTATGAGTTGCTTTATTACAATTAACACATCTTACAAACTCATCAATATCCCTATGACTCAGGAAATTACAGAATATTTATTCTTTTTATTGTATTACATTATTCAAACATTTATTATTTTTTTTCTTATTATTTAAATATAGCGAGTACAGTACCTTTATACTAGACAGTATAGACAATGGGAGGGAGTCTGCCATTTTGTTGCCAAATTTGAATGGAGATATATGGAATACTAAGATCAAACATGGATTTTCTTAGGTTTTAAACAATGCTCATGTTCGAAATGTAAAAATATACAATATATGCTGTTACTCTAAATTTAACGAAACCACCTTCCAAACAGCCAAAAGTAGATAGAAAATAAACACAATCTTCACATTTCTGTTCCCTTCCTGGTAGTTTCAAGTAATTTTAAAATTAAACAAAGCTTAGCTGTCTATAAGTCATAGTTTATAACAAGTGCCCATATTAGCCATTAAATACAGGACATGCAATATTGCGCAGAATATTTATTTGTCAGTTACCAACATATTTCAAGAAATTTTACAGATATTTTAATTTATAGAAACATATTTAACATACAATTTAATTATGTATAAAGTGATATAAAACCATAAAAACAAGTTGTTTCATTTTATGTTATGCATAATAATTAAATATTTGTTTATTAGGAGTGAGAAAAAGCGGATTTGCTTGCAAACTTATCAATTGCAGTTTTTATTTTCTTTTTTCCTGCAATTTTGAATCTGAAAGTCACAAACCTTGAAATTATTTTAAATTTTGACACAGAGGTATATGTTCTGCAGGTAATAAGTTCATGTTATTAACAAAACAATCCTAGGTATATCATAAAATTGTCTAAATACAGCTTCCATATCAATAAAAAATAAGAATATTGCATCATTGTAAAAGAACAGGGAATTGTTTGTGTAACATTTAAAAACTATTACGTTCCAAAATGTTTTAAAATTTTTTAATTTTTAATCTTGCATTCCACAATCTTTTTTGGCTAGTTATGTATTTTAATTGTAATTTTTGATAAGCTTTTTCATATTGCTTAACTTTGTTTAACAACACTGCAGTATTCTCTCCTTCTTCAGATACTAACGGCAACACAGTTTCGTTTTCTTCTGTATTAAATGCATCTACAAGAATTTCTTCTGTATTTCCACTTTCAGGCTGCTGTTTAATGGTTGTCAAAACCAGATTTCTATCATTAGGTGCTTTGCGTTTAGTAACTTTTTTGGAAAAAAGAATAGTGTGGGAATAGCATCATGCTTTAGTTTTCGGGTGCCGTCTACTCTGGTTTTTTCTCACGTGTTGTTCAAAATGAACCTACAAAAGACAACATTTATTGTTTAATATTTCTAACTGTTTCAAACATTTCAGTTTATGTTGTTTAATTAATTTTAAGTTTCTTGTAAATATTACCTCGCATATAAAGGAGGTATCCGTTGGAGTCCATTTTTCGTCGTACCTTAATTTCCCATTCCTTCCTTCGTAAAGGATCCTTAAGAAACCGTTTCATAAGAAAACCCTTTTTTGCTCTATTGGAACAACCAACTGCTGCACAACCCAGCATTCTAACACTCTGAAACATACATTTATGCAGTTAGTACTATTTTAATTAAACCATGGTCCTTTGTTGCATGAAATAATCTAATAAAAACAAATACGGAAATACAGAAGGTACACCACAATGTGAATGGGCTTTATTTAACACAATTTCAAACCATTAGTTGTTATCAAGTAAAAGTTTATCATACAAAAGTTTTCATATTTCCATTTTATACTTACATAATTGAATTAATTTACAATAAGAAAGTTCTGAAAATAACTATTCCTGAGAAACCAGCACAAAATAATGATAAAAGTTTAAAAAAAACTCGATTTTAACTCACACTCTATTATAGCAATGTAAATAATAAACACAGTATAATCCCCCGATTATACTGTGCTACTGTTTCCGTGGGGATTATACTGTGGTCTACACTGCCTGTGTATAAAGTCATTGTAATTTGTAATACGACCTCTAGTGACAACCTACAACGCTATTATACCTCTTTTAAAAATGTAAAAAACAATGCTAAAAATTACGATTTATTAGAAAGCATTGTTCGCATATCAATAAAAATGGCATAAAGTTACACTGCAATGATTGTATTTTACAATTAGAAAATTATGTATAAAAAGGTGTTGTTTTTAACGTCGCAAATATTTTATTAACTATGGACATTGATCACATTCACAATTATTGGAAGTGTGAATTAGTTGATGATTATTTAAATTACGCTTTACTTTTGTTGAATAATCACATTGATCACACCTATAATTAGTAGCTGAAGTGTGAATTAAATGATGATTAGCTAAATTGCGCTTAACTTTTGTTGAATAGTCACACTGCTCACAATTGTAATTTGTGTTTGAGTGAATTAATTGATGTCTATTCAAATTGTACATTAATTTTGTTGAAAAATCACATTGATTACATTTGTAATTAGTATTCGGCGAATGAATTCGTTGATGATTCTTTAAATAGCAATTTAAATTTGTTGAGTAATCACACTGCGAACACTTGTAATTAGTATTTGAAGTGTGAATTAATTTATGTCTCTTTAAATAGTACTTCAGTTTTGTTGAATAATCACATTGATCACATTTGTAGTTAGTATTTGAAGTATGAATTAATTTATGTCTCTTTAAATAGCACTTCACTTTTGTTGAATAATCACATTGATCACACTTATAATTAGTAGTTGAAGTGTGAATTAATTGATGATTAGCTAAATTGCGCTTAACTTTTGTTGAATAATCACACTGCTCACAATTATAATCTGTGTTTGAGTGAATTAATTGATGTCTATTCAAATTGTACATTAATTTTGTTGAGTAATCACATTGCTGACACTTGTAATTAGTATTTGAAGTGTGAACTATAATTAATGATGAGTGAATTTGTTGATGACGCCTTAAATAGCGTTTTAATTTGGTTGAATAGTCACATTGATCACATTTGTAATTAGTATGTGCAGTGTGAATTACTTGATGTTTACGTAAATTGTGCTTTATTTTTGTTGAATAATCACATTGCTCACATTTGTAATTTGGATTTGAAGTCTGAATTAATTGATGATTGTTTAATTTACTCTTCCTTTTTGTTGTATAGTCACATTGATTACATTTGATTGCAATTGAAATATCAATTTGTTGATGACACTTTAAATGTTTTAATTTTGTGGAAAAGTCATTTTGATCAAAATTATAACTACTGCAAATTAATTGATGTTTATTTAAACTTATAGGGTATGAACCGAGGTCTTCTTTATTGTAGGAAACATTTTCAAATTCATATTTTATGCCATTAGAACCTAAATTAATTTCTTGTTTAATATCATTGTTTATAATGATGTCTCGTTCAGCAAGGAATTCATTGATTTGTCCTTCGTCTTCAGGTTCCAATTTAGTTATGTTGTTATCAACCTCATTAGTCATATTAAAAGAAAATATCTACTTTTTGAATAAACTTTTGTAATAGCACCAAGAAGTTTCAAGTAGGTGTTCAAATTAAATCACTGGTTATTTACACACATGCTAGTTGCTATACGAGAAGACATAGAATGAATATTAACCAAAAAAACTCGCTTAAATAACACCACAGAATAACAAGCATATAATTACTTTATTATTATATATAACAAGCCAGTCGTTTTTATGTGTAGGTACTAAACCCAACAGAGTTGCCAGGTTGATATTTTTGTCATCAGTAGAATAGAAAGCAGACTTTTAAATAAATCTTTTGGTTTCCATTTTATTTTGACATTTGTCATTTATATACCCATTTACACCAATATGTTGCTAATCAGAGAATAATTAAGCGTCGTTTAAATTTTATGGGCCGGTTAAAGTTATACATATTGCACGAACAAAAAACGTAACTTCCTTTACTAAGTAACGAAGAGGTTTCACAACACTGTAGAATATTTGGTGATTGGTTGTTAAACTTGGGATATTTATTTTTCCACTATATTTATGGTGCGAATTGTCACGCATGTGTTACAGAAGTTTGAAATTGTTCTTGAATTTTAGACAAAATCTTAGAGCTCGCGCAGACAGAGAGCGGTCAGGCGTTCTGAGGTTTTTTTTTGGAGTTCCGAGAGCACACATCATTTACCAGCGTTCCGGTTGTGTTCCAAATATTTTTCGTGAAACATGTTAGATAGTTCATCTTCTGAAGGCGAAGCATTGCCATTGTGGAGTCTAAATGAAACCATGAGGAAAAGGAAACACTGGGTGCACCCAATTAACAGGAAGCGAGAAAACCAAGGAGAATTAAACACCTTTTTGAATTGCTTGAAGATAAAGAACGATTTTTTATTTATTTTCGTATGTCGATAAATAGCTTCAATGACTTGTCTAGTTTAATACAACGTGCTATAGAAAAACAAGATATCAACTGGAGAAAGGCTATTCCGGCAAAAGAAAGCTGGCAGTAGTAATGAGACACCTTCCGCCGCCATCTTGGATTTTGACGTCACAAGCCCGCCCACGTGGGGACCGGTTTTTCCACCCTTATTTTTACACGCTTACGTGTGAGACAGATTTTCACTATTTTTACACATCCACGTGTGAGACCGGATTTTCACCCTTATTTTTATATACCTCGTGTGAGACCGGATTTTCCACCCTTATTTTATATATTCACGTGTGAGACAGGATTTTCATCCCTAATTATTTTTACACATCCACGTGTGAGACCGGATTTTCCACCCTTATTTCACATCCACGTGTGAGACCGGATTTTCACCCTTATTTTTATATACCCGTGTGAGACCATATTTTCTCCCTAATTTTTAACATCCACGTGTGAGACCGTGTTTTCAACCCTAATTATTTTTACTCGCTTACTAAGGACATGTATTACCCTAATTTTTATTATTTCTTTTGGGAGTCTTATGGTTGTATTAAGGACCTTTTGACGGATAGGACTTTTGTTAACGTGAGGAACTGGTCCTGGTCTTGGTGCTGGAGCTAGGGATAAGTCTTAGAGTTTGGCCTTGGTGGTGGAGCTAGGGTTGAGTCAGGCTTGGTGGTGGAGCTAGGGTTAGAACTGTATTTAGGTTGGACCTGGGGCAGGACTTGGACTTGGTCTTAGAGTTATTTAGTAATTATCTTAATTAATTAAGGTCCTTTTGGTTGTAACCCTGGAGTTGCACACGCGTACAATTAGAAATTGTACAAAGATTATTATTGGAGAAAACGTTTCTAATAATGATGTAAAATAGCAGTTGTATTAGGATTAATCATACTTGGGGAATTTGAATGACAGTAAAATTTAATTATAGAACACTTATTTTATTGTAAATTGCGTACTTATCCTCAGTGAACTATAAAAAAATTACTGGCATTCTAATGAAACAAAAATTTTATTAATTAATTAATCACATTAACAGTTTGTGTTTTCTAAAACGCATATTAAAACATAGTTTACCTGCATTGAAATAATATATATCCGTCCGCTAAGAATGTTGTACGCCTTAATATTTTTTAAAGAAACTTAATGCTTAGATGTTAACTGTAATTAAAATCTGTAAATAATAAAGGATTAACACACACATACCAGATCTGTAACGTTTTAAGGCACTGAGTGATGGTCACCGCTTTGTGTTTACTTGTCAACTAAACTTTCTAGTTGTGTAAAAACTATATTGATTTTCCATCATTAGAATGTAAAATATACAAACAACCTCATTGTCTTTATTACACTTGCAACATACATTTACCTTTCTCTTAAAATAAATTGTTTGAAAATATTCGTATACGGACACAACAATGTTTTATAAAAACCATATTAAGTGTTTGGAATGTTTAAAATTCCATAACATTTTTAGTAAGAAATTACTGCTCACATTTACTAATTACCTGTAATTATATAACTTTGTTTAATTTAATAGTCTAAAACCAATATAAATGGTTAATATATTTTCTAAAAATATTATTAGAGTTGATACGCCGTTTTATTTCAAGTAATTGTTTTCAATATATATAAAATGTGTAAGTGGACCTGTTTATTGTTACTTCTACTTACATAAAATCAACTTATACACGAATTAATAACGACCTCCACTAGTTTATAACACAACGCAATGTAGCGTATTTTTTATCTACACTCGTACTTCTATAAACTATTAACGCTCCATTTTAATAGGGTGATCAACTATCTGAAAAAGGTTTACTGTTAAAGTATACGATGAAGATCGTTTGAAGCAAACCTGTATTATTCTTATATACGAATGATATTTCAAAAATACTAGTATAGTTAACATGAAGGTTTATAAATCTACATCAGACAAGGAATCAGTTTTAAACACAAAATTTAAACTTTTATAAAAATGTACACCTGAGTTTAAGTTGACGTATATTGGTTTATGAATATTTTATTATTCTAAGAAAAATGTTATTAAAAAATGTTTTCTATTAATTCTTGTAGACTATATGTTTTATCTATATACGAAATTTTATTTCACAACAGCATACTCATTCTACTTGAGAAAATTGTTAACCTAGAGAAACAAGTAGGTTTGAAACTCAAACAACCTCTGTTACCACTCTCGTCAATGTAGAGGTCCAATGCTGGTCTGGTTTGTCTGCAGGGTCCGTGTTTACGATAATCGCACTCGGTCGAGGTGCGTGTCTGTAGTTGATTAGAAGCACATACAAGTCGAAAACACATTCTTATTGTGGCTGGGGTCGATTTCAAGCATCTCAACACTTCTGCCGCATATATCTTTGTGGATTTTTATCAGATGGGATTAATAGCAATGTCAACTAAACGTTTTAAAAATTTCTAATTTGAAAATAAGAGTAACGTAAGCTAATTTTATTTGAAATTTCATGGAGAGTATCATCATCATCGAACTTTTGAGATACTACCATCTCATCGTCTTCACCTTGAACGATTATATTGTAACCTATAAAGCAAGCTAATAACCCTAATAGTTTATCAGACATTATTACATGGACATGAGGTTAGCAAATTAAATGGTTTCAACGCTGCTCTGGGAATGCTGTACACTTAAAACCTTTAAGTCTGCTCAAGTTGTACCGTATTCACTTTCTTCAATTTTATCTGCACTCTGTTTCGAAGCTGTAATACGTTTTCTAATACATAAACAGAATCTTCAATAATGTGCAGCAAAACACATAGCTTTTAGTTTTCAAACTTTACATGCAAGCCTGATCTTATCATAAAAAATACATC
The DNA here is from genome assembly GCA_036346205.1 of Vesta saturnalis. Taxonomy (NCBI): domain Eukaryota; kingdom Metazoa; phylum Arthropoda; class Insecta; order Coleoptera; family Lampyridae; genus Vesta; species Vesta saturnalis. Next base: position 2,366,883 of record JARFJB010000664.1, read on the forward strand.
TGTCAAAAAAAGCTGATTAAACATAACTCCACGGCCATATAGCAAGCCGCTTCCAATTATAGCTCTTAGTCAACACAATAGGGCCTACAACCATACAATCGAACACTTTTAGCACGAGGATCACGAAAAAACGCCGCACGCACGCCGCACTCGCACGTACGCTGCACGCCGCACGCCGAACGCCCCCGACCCGCACGGCCAACGCACGAACGACGCACGCTCGCACGTACGCAAGCTCACACGACGTTCGCCGCTACGTACGCTCGCACGCACGCACACACACACACACACACACAAACCAAAAGGGAAAACAAAACGAAAAAACGAAAAGAAAAAACAAACCAAAAAAACTTTATTTTTAAAAAAAATACTTTTAAATTTTTTTTTTTTAATAACCAATACAATATTTTAAAGTTTAGTTTTCCTCCTTTTAAATTGGGCTTAAAAGAGAATTGTTTATACGCTTTCAACCGTCACGTTTAACGAACTAGAACACAGCAAAACGTATTTTTTATTGTTAAACGTTATGTTATTGCTTTTACGAATTTAGAAAATTACACATCCCTGATGTTTATAAATCAACTTATGGTATATCTCAACGGCGTCTTAGGAGAAAAACCCGACCATAAAAAGGCTTAGATTTATAAACATCCAGGGCTATGTTAGAGTGTGGTTAGGTCAATACTCAGACATCCGAAGATGTCCGATTTACCAACGTTGACGAGCCACTTGCGCACAAGACCAAAGGCTAGCTGCGTTCTGGCTTCAGGTAAAATACCTCGACCATAAAAGAGCTTTAGATTTATAAAGCCCAGGGGCTTGTTAGAGTGGGTTAGGTCAATACTTCAGACATCGAAATGTCCGAACCTAACATTGACGATAGCTGCGCACAAGACCAAGCTAGCTGCGTTCTCGTTTCTCGTGTGTTTCGTCTTAAAGTGTAACTGTCATCGGGTCAATGTTTTGGGAAAGGCAAAATTTACTCGAAAACTAAAACAAGTTCAGATTATAAATGATTTGAGGGATTGATATGATTCCCAAATTCAAATCATGTGTGATATGAAGCCACGTCAAAAGGGAACCGATAAAGCATGTTATTAAATAATAATGATGTATTGTTGTTTTATAATATAATAATAATATATTTTTCAAAACGTTAAGCTTTCCTTCGGTTTTGTTAATAAACCTGTTTTTTTCTAGCGGTGCTCCACCGTCTTGATTCATGTTTGCAAGTTTACAAGTTTTGCTTTAGCGTGTTTTCGCTCTGTGTGTGTGTGTGTGTGTGTGTGTGTGTGTGTGTGTGTGTGTGTGTGTGTGGGTGCGTGCGTGCGGCGACGGCGTGCGAACGCCGTGGTGAGCTTGCGTACGTGCGAGCGTGCGTACGTTCGTGCGTCGTGCAGGCGTACGGAGCGTTCGCACTGCGTGCGTACGTGCGAGCGTACGTGCGAGCCTGCGTGCGTGCGTGCGTGCGTTTTTCGTTGATCCTCGTGCTAAAGCAGTGCTAGTCGATTGTATGTAGTTGTACATTGTGTTGACTAAGAGCTATAATTGAGCGGTTTGCTATACCTGGCCGTGGAGTTATGTTTAATTAGCTTTTTGACAGATGTATTTATTTATGATAAGATCAGGCTTGCATGTAAAGTAATATAGAGGTGAAACTACTAGCTATGTGTTTTGCTGCTACACGTATCACAGTATTGAAGATTCTTTTGCACTGTCCGTTTGCGCGTGGGGTAGAAACAGCATTAAGCACATGCTTTATGTTGTACGTTTCACAAAACAGTTTAAACGTGTGTGCAATAAAAGCACTTCCTCGATCGCTTATGATACGGGTCAGCACTCCGAACAAACACATGATCTGTTGCAGCGCTAACACTACCGGTTGAGTCTTTTATGACTTCACCGCTTCGATGATCACAAACTTCGTAAAGGCGTCCACTAAGACAAACAAAAATCTATTCCCTCGGGCACTGGTCTCGAAAGGTCTACATGAACAGTATGAAAAGGTACGTCCACTTTCTCAATGGGATGCTTCTTACCAGAGCACTTCTTGTAATATGAGCAAATTAAACACGCCCGAACATACTTCGCCACAAAACGGCGCATTTTCGCAAACCTATAATACCTCTGCATTCTCTTTATCGTGCTTTCAATACCAGCATGACCTACTTGACCATGACACAGTCGGCACACTTGCCATCTCACATTTCTGGGAACCACTCAGGCACCTTTACCGTTTTCTAACCTTCTATAAACTCGTTCATCCTTTAACTCGTAGTCATCAAAATACCCTTTTGTCTCTTTCGTTTTCTCCTTACTGCTCAAAATGGTCCGAATTCGAGCTATTACCGTGTCCTGCAGCTGAGCTGCTAATATCCAATCGCCTTCAGTCAAGTCGGCTTGGAAGTCTTGTACTTCGAGCCACCATCGTGCTACTCGTGGTATCAAGTCCCTTTTTGAGAATGCCGTATCCAACCAAGTATACTCTAAAATGCCTCAAAGCATAAACAACAGCCATTGCCTCCAACTCATAGGAATGATAAAATCTTTGTTCCAATGTAGTCTGCTTACTACAGTACGCTACTACGCATAAAATCTCGTCGTGTTTTTGTAATAAAATTGCGCCAAATCCTAGTGAACTGGCATCCGTATGTAATTCGGTGTCTAAATCGGGATTGAAAACCGCCAACACTGGCCTCGTTGTTAACATATTTTGACAGATTCAAAAGCACCTTGTTGCTGCGGTGCCCAGATCCACGGTATACTTCCACGCAATAAACGGGTTAGCGGCTTCACCATTCTGGCATAATTTTTTATGTGACGACGAAAATACCCAGATAACCCTAGAAAATCGTACCTCCTTCACTGCCCGAGGTTTTCTCATCTATAAAACTGACTGCACATTTCGAGCACCTGGTTTTATTCCTTGGACCGTGATTTCCCTACCTAAATAGTGCTGAAAAAAATCGACGTTTCTCTAACTTCACTGTTAGACGGTTCTTACGCAAAACTTCCAGTACCTGACGCAATCGGTCCAGTCCCTTCCTAGGATTTGGGCACGGTATGATCACATCATCAATATACGGAAAAGCGATAGAATTTTTCAAAGACCTCAAAACGTTGTTCATAAGCCTTTGAAAAACCACTGGCGCATTTGAAAACCAAATGGCACTCTTAAAAACTCCAGATGATCATCTGGTGTGACAAAAGCGGTTTTAGGCACTGACTGTTCCGCAACAGGGACTTGGTAGAACCCCGAAGCCAAATCCAGGGTTATAAAACATTGATGACCACTTAACTCGTCTAATTGTTCCTCTATCAGCGGTAGCGGGTACTTGTCCTTCACCGTTACTGCATTTAAGCGTCTATAATCAACACATTCGATAATCGTCAGTCTTCTTCTTCACTAAAAGAACCGGGCTTGCATAAGGCGACTTAGATGGTCGAACTATACCGTTAGCTAATAGCTCATCAATTATACCACGTAAGATCTCTTTTTCTTTCAGCGCCATTCGGTATAGTCTATACGCGATGGGTTCTTCGGTAACGCATTTAATGGTTAACCTGGTCGCAGTTGTCTTGCCTAAATCTGCCATCGAATGTATGTACTCAACACTACATTACACTGCTCTTTTAGAGCCGCGTCTACATCGCCAAACACAGTGTGCGCTCAGAGTTTCCCCACCGCACATACATTCAAGATTTGCGGTCGTGGCGACGAATTCAATTCAGCTAGCTTACATACAATAACTTTACTCCCGCTTTTCATGAGTATTACATTTGGCGAGTTTATGAAGTCTCCACCCACTATACAGTCTTGTACCAATTTATCATCTCTCATCACAATTAAAGTAATCCTAACTGTGACTGGGTCTACTTGAACCAAAGTTCTAACACTTCCAACAGCGAAGACCAAGTTTCCGTCAAAACTGCGTAGTATTTTATTTGAATCAAGTTGATATTGCAAACCCGTTTTTTTCAAAATTGATACCCTAATTAAGCTTGACGTACTACCCGCATCAATCAAACAGTTTACTTTTCTGTGATTAATAATGGCATACTTTAGATAAGGGTTTTTCAGGCCGCTGAGCTGTATAGTGGCTTCGTTGACATCGTGGTTAGATGTCTTAGGCTGGTTGGTACTTTTAGTACTCTTATACGGACATTTATTCTGTACATGGCCCAATCGTCTGCAATTAAAACATTCTACACGGGGCTTGGGACACTCACTAGCGAAGTGGGGTCCTTTACAGTTAAAACAAGTGATATTCCGCTTAAATATCCCGCTCCCAGTAGAACGATTGGATAATACGTGTGTAGGATGTTTCTTAAATTTTACCAAGGTTTGACCAGCCCTCCGATCTGGGACACATTTCAACGTACTCAAGAAAGCATACAATTCATTAGTCTCTTGGAAATTGGATGATCTAGGTGACCTAGCAATATTCTCGTTCGGTATTTCACCAATTACAGCGTCAACAAGATACGGTTCAGGTATGTGCACGTTAAGCAATTTCAGTTTAGCTAGTTTATCAAAACAGTACTCACCCTACTCTTGTCCAGGAGCAGCCTGATAATTCGCCCCGTCGAGCAACAACTTAGAGAACGGAAGTGGTTTACGAAATCCTCTCTGAGACACCGCCATTCCACATTTAAATATTGTTGGCTATCATACCAGCGTCTGGCCATTCCACGAAGTCGATTCGCAACAATTTTTGCCACCATTTTATCGGACCACTCATAAGTACCTGCAACATCGTCTACGCGGGACACCCACGCTTCAATGGACAATTCATCTTTTTGGGGATCAAATGTAGGCACGAGCGTTTCGTCACAAATAGACTGAATTTCGATGCACAGTTTTCTATTTTCTTGATGAACTCGATGACGAACTACACCGACGCTTTTGCTTTTTACCTGCACGATTTGTTTTTGACGCACAAATATACATGCACTAAACACGCAGAAATATTAATTAAACGTCACTCAGGTAATCCCTCTTCTAACTTGTAAGAAATAACAATAATGCCAAGAAAAATACAATCACAAGTAATAAAATAAATAAAACACAATGTTCTTACTCAGATTTTATTAACCACCACAACTTACACATTACATACAACGCGTATACTAACTAACTACTGATTTCTTATTATTCTTTTTTCTAAAAAGGAAGTCATGTACGTGACTTTTCATACTTATATTCGTAAGCTAGACATATTTAACATTAATATTTTAATTATAATATTGGGTTACTAGCAGGCGCGCCATTTGGTTAACAACAGTGCTTTTTTTATTCCTACGTTCATTTCCTTATATGTGATTAAATAAATGGGGCAATAGCCCTATAATTACTAGTTTAAATTTATTGACTATAACACAAATGTTAGTGATAAAAGACGTAACTGCACAGGGGGGGTCTATCTTGAAACCGTTCGTTTTGAGGTAGTCGTAAATAAGTTCGCACGAGAACCAATTGTCGACCAATGACAACTGCGTATTTCACCGCCAAAATCTCAAATGTGTATTAATAGACGGATTAGACTAAAAACAACTAAACAATGGTTATTCATAAATTTCATTATAAGAAAACACCCTGTAAGGCTCTAATCTTTTTTGAAGGTTGTATGAGTCAAACCAAACGGTAGTATTAGTGCTAGAAATGGGCGAATTTCAGAAAATCAAAGACAGATGTTGTTTCAAACTAATAAAAAGTAAATTTTCTGCTACACTTACATACAAAAATGCACAACAATTGTGGAAAAATATTGAAACAGAATTAATGACCCGTCCTTAACTTCTCACATACAGTCCCTTGAGCATAGAAGGATGGTTTCAGTTCTTTCTTTGTATTATCGTTATTACAACGGCTACTGTGCTGCTGAATTATATTCTTTGATACCATCTCGGGCTATCTTGGTGAGAAACACTCGGGTCGCTCATTCACATCATCAGTATGCAGTACAAATCTCCACTTGTCGTACCAAACGGGCACAATCCACATTTTTCTACACGTCTTCTAAACTCTGGAATGATCTCCCTAGTTCCTGTTTTCCTCTCACTTATGATATGAGAAAATTTAAGGTAGCAGTTCATAGGCATCTATTGACATTTCATTATCCCTCTATCCATCCACCTAAGTGTTCCTGAGTGCTTTAGCATGATAGGCCTAATTTAGCCTGTTCAGGTCTACAATCATAAAAAAAAAAATTCAATTCCTGGGGCAAAAAAGGATTGGAAGCAATGGAGAAAGGTAAAGAAATTAATTTTTCCATTCTAAAACAAAAATAAAGAGTTGAAACATAAAGAAACACAGAATGGTTACAGGAGGAGGCCCACAAATAAAGGACGTAAATACGGAGGAGTTGTTAAGTATAATCTCTTCTGTTGAAGTAAATGGTGATAATGATGTTTTAGAATCGACTACTGAATTTCATCATGTAAGTTATATATTACCGAGTCTCTTTGAAATTTTAATAGCACGTAATTCTAGGATCTTCACGATTTAAATAATACAGAAATCATTTTTGTCGATTCGACCGAAGAACAAACCTGTTTTAACAACTCGGCTATATCAGAAAATGAGGGGGGAGTGACCGAAGTTCTTCACATAACAGTACTTTCTATACTTAAGTTAGTTCACTTGGTGGGGTGTATAAAACCATTTGTTTTTATAGCAGGACGACCTATTGAGAATGAAATAGTAAACCAAGAAACTGTTAATGTTCATTCAGAGAAGACCAACAATTCGACAACTAAAAAAAAGGTAACATGAAACTACATATGATGAGTATGACTAACTTGTTTGATTTTAGGAAAACGAATTGTTGCATCACAAAGACTAAGCAGCAGCTTAACAGCAGCACATAACCAAATAAAACAAAAAATACTAATAAAACAAAACTATTATAAAGAAAAACTTGCCATTTTAAAATCTCAAACTGAAGCTTTCCACCGCATTGCATGTGCTTTGGAAGCATTATCAAACAAGTGATAATTCAATAAACTTTTTTAATTCTTAAAATGTAAAAAATAGTTTCATGTAAATAAAATACGATCTAGTTGGTAAGTACCTATGTACTAATAAATTTTACTTAGAACTATGATAAAGTTTTAATTATTTGTGAAATAATTAGCTATAATAAGTTGCCGCATATTACGAGCTGCTCCCCACATGTTCTTCAATTTCTAAATTTTCATTATTGATAATAAAACCGAAGTCAACTTCTTCATCAGCTTCCATTTCTGGTTCTGGCACATTGTTATCTATACACATGTTATTCAATACAACACATGCATTCATAATTTCTGAAGCCCTATTAGGGCTGTAATGGAGAACATGGTGCTTCAATAAACATCGAAATCTCATTTTTAACACTCCATTACACCTCTCAACAATATTTCTTGTTGTTCGGTGGCACCTATTGTATGCCTCTTTGGGACTACCAGGAAGAGGATCTTGTTCGAGTGGTGGCAAACAGCATGGTCCTAGAGCATACCCTGAGTCACCTAATTAAATGTATTTATTAAAAAGATACAAAATAAATTACAAATTAAATTTACCCAAAAGATAGAAGTCATTATGACTATTTGCATTTAAATTCTGCATCACATCTAGAACATTACATTTGTTCCATATAAAAGAGTCATGGCAACTTCCTAACATTTAAAATTTTTAACTTCCAGTCACATATCTGAAAAACCATCTTAGTTTTGTATACAGTTGCTACACATAAGTACCTATTAGCAAAATATCAAAGGTTTATGTAATACTTATAAGCTGAACATTTATAGAATGATATTCTTTTCGGTTAACGTAAATATGCTCTGGATATACTTGGTGGAGTTATAGCCACATGTGTGCAATCAGGCATCCAATGACACCATGAAAGGCAAACTGCTGATAAAATCTGTAAATAAGTACAAGACATCTATAAGGCTGTGAAACAAATTTTGGTACTATTTGGTAAAGCGCAAGAATAAATCATGATATTTTATACATAAAGGCAAATCAAGAAACTTTTAATTGTTCAACTTATGTGTAATGGATTATTATGGATATTTAAAAGTAGATTTCTTACCCATTCGGTAATACATTCCATTTCGTTTAAGTTTCCAGGAAATCAGACATGCTCATTAAAAATTTGAGGTTGATTCAAAATATCTACAACTTCATGTAAAGATCTTGAAACAGATGCCTGACTTTTTGCCAAAAAGAGATCACTACTAATATTCAATTGATAGCTACCAGTAGCAAAAAACGTTGTGTAATTAACACGTGTAACAGTGAGAGGTTAATAATATACATAGGTATCAAAAATTAAACATGTTTTCACCTTAGTTTGAATGCTAAGCGCAGAGATTCGGGATGGTGCTGGTAGGTGTTGCGAGACAAATTTATTAATTAAAAATTATTATTAATTTTATTTTATTTTATTAAATACATAAATAAAAAATTTACCTCGAGTAGGATTTGAACCTACGACCTGTACTTTGCTAGAGTACCGCGCTAACCAATCAAGGTTCAAGCCCCAATCGATGTAAATTTTGTCTTTATGTATGTAGAACGGATGTCAATTCTAAATATAATGAGATTACAATCAAATTACTTATATTAATGGAATGTGAGCCTGCAATATTGTAAAGATTCGCACATACCAAAGTAACTTGACTAATATTAAATTATAACAAAAACTTATAATAATCTTTATTAATGTATTTGTCAATTCTTTAAAAATTATTATTAATTTCGTTAACAAAAAAAAAAAAAAAAAAACTTATAATAATTGTCAATTATTTGTTTAATCGAAACAACCGAATATCAGATCAGATTGATAATATCTTCTTTGTCTTTCAGCTAACTGCGCTACTTCCTCTATTATAGGGATTAATTGAAAATACGCGATTTCGTCCATTGCATTAAACGTGAGACACGATAGGTAGGTTTTAATTTGTTACTTATCAAACAAAACAAAAAATAACTAAACTACAATATACACAACTTATAGATAACACTAAAATATCCGTATAATTATTAAAAATAACACTAACAATAAAAGGTTCCAAAAATTCTAAAGTATCATTACGATTTTATTTAACGTAAGGTATAGACAAAAGTAAAGTTATAATTCAGAGGACGGAGTATTAATTTTTTTACAGTAACGCATACGTTTGGTCAAAACGATTACTATTTACCATTCGTTACAGTGTCGAACGAAAAGTAATCGACTTTTAACGCATACTAAACTCGAAAATACAAATCTCGATTTCGGATTCGATAACTCGCCGTTATCGCATACGTTTAGAAACGAACGGTTTCGAGAATAGATGTTGGTTTGCCGGAGGTGATTCCCTAGAAAAACTAACTATTTTGAAGCCACGAACCCTCCTCCTGCACAAAATAGAAAAACGCGTTCATTCATACTATGCTCTTGGTGGTGTCCACACCCCGAGATCGGTACTCAATGACGGTTAGCCAAGAGAAGTACTTAATTAGACGGTTAGGATCTTCTACTTAGAAGGCTCCCTTAACAATAGTAACCTTTTAAACGTTGCGGGAAATTTCGACTTCGAAGACGCTCGTACAGTTCCCCAAGTACCAGTCGGAATATCCTGTTAATACTTATACATTTGCCCTATTACCTGTATTCCAGACAACCGCATTAATTAGCGAATTTAATCATGAACAACCCCGACCTGTATGTATATAAAGACCTGACCTGTATATAAATATAATAATTCCTGACCTGAGTTCAATTCGTTGATTTGAAATAAATAATTAATACCCGACAGCTGCGTATGATCAGCACATTAACTTTCACGCATAATTACAATTGTAAATACCATACTCACCTGTAAATAATCTCTTTGTAAGCCTACTTCAGATTACACATATTTAAATACACTGATATCACCTGTTCATTATAATTAATTTTTAGTAATGAAAATTTCACGCATTACTAGGACAGCTGTTGAATTATATATTTGACAGTACTATCCATAGAGGGCAACCCTAATTCACCAGCCAGCGGTGTCCCATAGCGTTTTCACAGGGGACACCAGAATCTATTTTATTTAATTTCATACTTTAGATTGCTTATTTTATTATTTCCTTTTTAGAGTTTGTTTTTTTTATATTATAACAGAATAAATTTGTTATAACTTAAGATTTATTCTTAAGTTTATACACAAAGTAGTGACAGTCTTTAACCCCGACCCGAGAAACAAAAGCGAGGGCAAATAAAAAAGTAGCACTTTACAGTAAGGATTTTCAGTATAATTACACCTTTTGTGAATATACTAAAACTTATTAACTTTGAGCTTTTTTTTAAAGATAATTTAATTTTAGACAAGTTTTCTTAGTTAAAGTTTTTATTGGTAACTTAATAAATAACTTCTTAAAAACTAGTTTACATAAACCTTAAACTTAGATAAAAATGTGGTCATGTTAACTGAAAAATTACGCAACGCTATATGATAATTATATTAAGTATGGGCTTTTTTGGTGCTTGAGTGCATTCTTAAGTACAGTGGAATCGCACGTAAGACATTTACAACATATTTACTCAAAAGTAAATCATACTTTAGACAGTCAGAACATACTCACAACTTTCTGCTATTTATCTCCGAGCGGAACGTGTCATGAAACGACGCGGGAGTTTGATAAATATGGACCGGAGGCGCTTCAGCTTCATAGCAATGTGGTGTGCAGACACACAACGACAGGTAATAGAGATCTACAATGAAATTGACGAAGACGGTTTCTATTCATTTTCATATTAAGACTTCCGAAAAAATCCCATATAAAGTCGAACCCTAAGGTGGGTTAGAAAAAGCGGTACAGGCTACGGCAGGCGCCGCTTTCGGTACTTCGGCTTTACCAACGTGGCCTGCAGCCGTTCAGGCATAGCTGACTCCGGTTTTGGTTGAATAATGCACTCCTGGTGGTGGCTGTAGGGATTCCATCTTATCTGTAGTGACCTCGGATATCTCCTGAAGTTTATGGTGTGGCCAACACTACAGTAACACATTTTGCTAGATCGGTGTGGGGTGTAGTGAATGGTGTGGTAGCAGTTAAGGTAGGTGGGCGACGTGCTCTACATCTTGGATATTTCTAGCATCCTCCAGTATGAGAGGTATCGGACGTCCCTGAAATAATAAAAGGCATTAATACACGTAGAAGTAGCTCTGAGCTCACGTGATTCTGAGAGATTTCTACGGTCACACTACACACACACACACACGCACGCACGCAAGCCAGACACACACACACACACAAACAACACACAAATACACCCACACACACACGCACGTACGCACGCACGCACACACACACACACACACACACACACATACATACATACACACACACACACAAACGCACAACACACAACACACACACACACACACACACACACACACACACACACACACACACACACACATACACACACATACACAAACACACACACACACACACACACCACACACACACACACTCACACACACACACACACACACACACCACACACACACACACGCATACACACACACACACACAAACACAAGCACACAAATACACACACAAACACACAAGCACATAAGCACACAAATACACAAACACACACACACACACACACACACGCACACACACACGCACACACACACACAACACACGCGCGCACACACACACACACACTCACACACTCACAATCACACTCACACACACACGCGCGCATACACACACACACACACACACACACACACAAACACAAGCACACAAATACAGACACACAAACACAAACATAAGTCGATTGCCTAACCTTCTACACCTACATATATGTATGTAGGTTGGAAGGTAATTAATTATTCATCCATTAAGGGAAACTCCTTGTACAATAAAATCACGTTTGACTGCATAGGCAAGAAAAGACGATGTATCATGCCTATATATATATATATATATATATATATATATATATATATTGAGATGTTCAGAAAGAGGTAAAGGAAGGATCATACAGTTTAAATGACAATTTAGTAATAAAAAGGGGTGATTTTAAGCTCGATACATGTGCGAGACAATTTTTTATAGAAATCTGGTTCACGATGTGTTTAAAATAGATTTGTTGTGTATAAATTAGTCTGAATATTATTTACATAGTTTGGTTTCTTCATAAAAAGCATTGTGCTACCAACAAAGATGTCAAGAATGTTAAATACACCTATTTTCGTAAAGTCAATTTAGCATTTCATTTTTTTCAATAAAAGTCAATTTTTGTAAGGTATTTTGGCAAGTGAACACTTTACAGGTGTTTAAACATAAATTGTATAGTTAGGATTATGTTAAGGATATTATATAAATAGTTTTCGAAAGCAGGAAATGTAGAAATTTAATAAAAGGGTTATCATATAGACATATTAGCCATTTTTCGCAAATATTTCTGGAAGCAAATCAGTGACGAACATTGTGATTTAAGTTTAACAGCAAGAATAATGCATAAAACAATTTAGCATAAAGACATTCATAGTGATATACAGTTTTATAATGAAAATTTCAATAAGTGTGTTAGACGAAGAGACTTTTCGAATGCAACAATATATGACTCTATGCACTAGAAATATATAGTGAAAATAATAAAGACAAGCATTACAAACCTCTAACATAACATTTTGAGTGTTGAAAACATTTTTAAATATGAGTTATTCCCAATTTTAGATATAAGTTTGGTTAGGTTATAATTTTTAGGTTTTTTCCATAATTTTATAGTTTTTTCATATTATCAAGCTTTAATTTTGCTCTTAAAGCAATTAATAGGCGTTCTTTCACAGTATCTCACTGTTTTTATAAGGATACTTTGCTTTTTACCGCAAAATTGTGTGAAATCTTAGGTAAATCTAGAATATTTTTACATAAACTCAAAATTCCTTTAAATTCAATATTTCTAACACTAAAAGTATGTTTTCTCATGTAAAATTGCCTCAGAATTCCGTTTATGTTATTAGATTAAGTGTAGCTTGTAAGTTTAAATAGTTATAAGCATATTCAGTTTAGATTAAGTGATTTCGTATATTAATTTTAGGAATCATAGCTTGTTAGGTGTCTTTTTGTTCGAAATTTTATGTAGTTTTCATTTTTGTTGTTAGTTTTTAGATTCGTTAAAGTATAAGAAAGTTATGGCCAAATTTCCATTTTAGTCCAAATTTGTAAATGTTTCGACCAATCAGAGCCTTAGTTACTTAGGTAATATGGCTGAAAAAAAAATTGAATTTTTAGTAACAACCAAAAAGGTATAAAAGGAATTGCCCTGGAAATGCTAAGCTCTCTCTAGTTTTGTTAAAATTTAAAATAAGGTTAAAGCAGTGTTGTGCATTTGTAAAAAAAAAGTAAGTTTTCATAACCTAATTAAATCATCGTAAAGAAAGTTACATTTTACGAAGAAAATAATTCGTATTTAATTTAATTCCGTTTTACCAAATTAAAAGCATATTTATTTTGTTACTGGTGTTTTATTTCTACGAACAATGTCTTCTAAATAAAATAAATTTGATCCGGTATCTAAAATATAAGTGATTATAACAAAAGTTTGGATAACATTTAAACATTTCTTTTTTAAACCGATAACAATCATTAAGTTTTTAATCTATTTGAATAAAAATTACCAAATTAAAATAAGTGACTGGAGTGGCCGATTTGGAAAGAAAACATCATTTGCCATTGGAAGCTGCTGTCTTCGACAATCCAAGTACCGGTTAGCTGCACATGGATGTATGGTAACAGCTAGAATCGAGTGGAAAGTACCTGCATCAATTTGGAACTATTCGAAGACATCCACCTGCATTGAGGACTGTATATGTGAGTCACATTTTTTGTATATAAGCCTATTTTATTGTGGACATTTATTTGATAATTTCCTGCAATTCATTATTCATTAGATATATGTATTGGTATATAATTTCAAACAATTACTTGTATAAACACTTGTAAAGTAATCAAAATTTTTAAATTATTTTCATTGTTGAACTTAAACAGTAAATTTCCAAATTATTTGACAATTTTGACATTATTAAATTCATTCAATTACTTTACAACGCATGCGTTGGAGGTAAATTCTATTCAGAGTAAAATTTATACATGTGTAAAAATTTTATAAAGTGTAAATCTTATACACACATTCACATTTAAATATAAAGTTAATTTTCCAAACTAAATACCTTTGATCCCTATCCCCAAATTTGAGATTGAGCTAGTCCGGTGCATAGTTAAAAATCCATTAATAATTTAATCAACATATCAACATTTAAATTTATTATTCAATTATCTAATTACCTATCCCCACTCAAGAGACACAGCCAAACAACCCTATCCCCTAATTTTAAACCTCATAAATATAATTACATCATCTTAATAAATTTTATAAGCCAACATTACAATATATATATATATATATATATATATATATATATGCGTCATCAGCCAACCTTCGTCCTTGGTTAGAACAGGTTAGGCCTGGATTCCCTCGCTAACACTTTGGCTTAGAAGACAATACCACGTCTGTCGAGTATTCTTCCTGACGAAGGACTTCAGAGGCACCTTTTACCTGGTAATGGTTGTGGTTGTCGTCTAGTATATCGCTGCTAGGCTGTCCATAAGCTGTTCTAGTAGTGTAAACGTGTTGTCGGTTGGAAGAGATGTTAGCGGGCAAAAAATCGGTGTCTCCCAGGTTTCTCCTTCTGCACGATGAAATCGTCGAGGCTGTTGGATCCGAAGTGGGGATATCTTCTTTATTCCTTTGCACGGCGGTGGTGTCAGTGGAAATTTTAAATAACGTACGTTAGATAATTTTTTTTCTTTGCGCTTTATCGAATTTCGGTGTTAATATATTTAAAATGTTTTATTTCGAAGTGTTAATGAAGATTTAAATTGTTTAAAAGTTTTTTTCAATAGTTACAATATTTAGAATAGGGTATTTAAAATTAAAAGAGTAAATTTCATGTCGGTTAAATGAAAAGTAATTTGAGAAATATAAGATTGGTTTTTTGTTTTTGTACGTAAGCTTGAGGCGCGTTTAGTTAAATGGGTGTTGCAATTCTGTTTTTAAAGTTTGCCGGATCGTTCCGATTAATATTGCTGTTGTACGTTTAAAAATTTGGTTGCTCAACTATATTCTGTTGCGAAAATAAGTCGTGGGCTTATCAGTTTCGGGTATTAGCATGTTTTCGTGATGAGAAAGGCTTATCTTACATTCTTTTCAGTTTGGGTAATCGCAGGTGACGCTCGGAAGGATGATGTAATTTGGTTTGAGAGGAAAGGGTAGATCTGTTTTTTCGTCAGTCTTGACTGAGATGTAGGAGAAGGCTCACGTTGTTGCTTGGGTGCGTACGCGAAATGTTTGTTTGAGCGTGGGAGGGACTTGCATGCGCCTTTACCGGGGGGTTAAGTGAAGTCTACCGTTGGGAATCTTTTCCATTACCTTATTTGTTGTGTATCGTTTGTCAGAAGTGACAGTATCGTATTCCATGAAAAAGGCCCTGGTGTTTGAATTAGTACCGGGCCGGATTCTGGAGTGATTATTGCATTTTTATGCGGATTAATTGTAAAAGGTTCCAGTGATGTTAATTTTGTATATACAGCTGACCCCTGACAAAGGATAAATTTGCTGTAAATAGAACGCATAGATAATATTTGTGTAAATATAACTTTCGTTTCAATGAATTTATATAAACGGTTAAAGATTAAGGTAATATTTGTGTATATACGTTAAACCGGATGGGAATGCGATTGAAGCATATGGGTTTTGGTTTAAGGATTTGTCGTTAATGGAGTTTGTGTAAATATAAATTTAAGAATAGAAGAGATTAAGAAGATTGGTTTCATCGATCAAAATATCGAGAGGGTCAATTGCCGTTATCGTTGTGAGGAAGAAAGGAAAGTTTCGATTGACCATTCTAAGCATTCTGAAGGTAATTATCTGATTTCACTTTTGTGATTTTAATAAAGTGTTTATTTGTATTGTTTAGACGGGTGAATATGCTTTCTGCTTATCGTTGTGTCCAGTAGTCGTTCAGACGCTTATTTAGTTCTATGAAAGTGTATTCACCCGCGTAGGTATCACATTGTACGTTGTTTGTTTTATTCATTACGGTATACCAGAATTACGTAATACATAAATTGGTTAAAGGTATACGTTCGATGATGGCATTATTTTGATTGGTGTTAATTAACAGTTTGCTAGAAATTTTACACAATATTGATATATTTAATGTGGTTTGGATAATACGCTGACTTTATTTTAATCCCTATTTTGATGTCAATATATGAATAGTGTTTATACATTGAGTATTATTCCTTTACGTGTAAACGTTTTGTAATCCTCTGCTTTTCTCATAAATTATTACGTTTATCCAAATTTAAAAGTTTAGATATTTTGGATTGCATTTAAGTTACTGACTGGTTTACCTGTTTTGCATAAATTGTTGATTTACACAACCTTACAGTGGCAACTTTTTAAGTGTTTTATTATTTAATGAGAGCTTTAACTTAATAAATAATGGGAATTTCTCTGCGTATTTGCTGTTTTGATTTTGCTGATAAGTTCATTTTAAATCTTGAATTATAAAGTAACGTAATCATGAAGTAAATTAGCTCGATAATCGACCCGCCGGCTTATTTGCGCGCTAGTGTTTAGCTTTAGTTTTTATAGGAATCGACTACCGACAGTAATTCATTGATTTACCTGGAGGTAAGGAGGTTTGTTTTACTTGTTTGAATACGTAGCTGTGTACTTTTCGCATTTAGGTATTATGACCCCGATATTGCAGTTTATTAAATTAAAGGATCGTTATAGGCGTTTGATCGTTTTAGTTTATTTTGGTGATGTGACGTATATTCATGTTTAAGTTGAAGAATTAATTATCGTATTGATTAGTCATTTTTGTTGTTATTTGGGCCATTAAATTTATCGAAATGTATAATGATTTCAGTTTTATTATCGCAATTTGGCGGACTTTAAAACGAAGCTCTAGATTGATTGAAGTTTGGGTGAACTTTGCATAGACATTTTTGGAGTAGAATTCTCAGGTAGAGGTGAGTGTTTTATTTTGAGTGAACATTATGGTTTCCTGTTACGTCATTATTTTAAGATCTAGTTCATGACGTTTTCCTGCTATAAATTTATTTAACAGACGGCGCCTTTGTGGCGTTTTTCCCTTATTTTGACGTTATTGAGTGGTAACGAGTGCCGTTTCACTTCTTCTTATTTTAAGTATGATTAGTTTTAGGCTGAAATTTTGATCAGCATCCATAGCGCCACATTTACTAATGTTTGGTACGAGACTGCTACCTAACGTTGTCATCTGGTGCGTGTTTCTTTAATCTTGATATAAAAATTTCAAAGATTTACCTTTTATTGTTAGATACGTATTGCTTGCTCTGCAGTATTATGCACAAATTGTGAATAAATAATGAGTCTCTATGTTTGGTTAATGTGGAAAAAATTATTGTGTTGCTATCACTGATAAAAATAATAGTGGTTGCATTCACCGACTAAATATTGAATGGTATACCGTAAGGGTCTGCAAGGAATAAAACCATACATAATATTTGTATTTTTTTTGTATTTCAGCACGATGGCTAGAAAGAATAAACACGCCTTTATTATGCTCGAAGCATGGCTACGTGTGCACGCAAGAGTGTATGTGTACTTGATTTTAGGTGCATTTTTGAATAAAAATTTTTTGAAGGGTAACAAACTCTAAAAATTATAATATAATTACAAAAGCACATTTTGTGAATATATTAAAAATCATGAGTCTTGGAGCAAATAGGTTACGACTTTTCTTAAAGATAATTTAAGATTAGGCAAGTTTTCTTAATTAAAGTTCTTAAAAGGTACTTTGCAAGAGCCACAAACTTAGATATAAAGGTGAAATCGCGTTAATTAAAGAATACCCAACGCTACATTATGGTTACATTGTCTGTATGTGTGTGTGTGTGCGCGTGTGTGTGTGTGTGGGTGCGTGCGTGCGTGTGTCCGTGACCGTGTCCGTGTCTGAGCCTGTGTCTGTGTCTGTCTGTCCGTCTGTGTCTGTGTATGTGTCTATGTCTGTGTCTGTGCCTGCGTCTGTGCCTGCGTCTGTATCTGTGCCTGTCTGTCTGTGTTCGTGTCCGTGTTCGTGACCGCGTCCATGTCCGAGTCTGTGCCTGTTTGTGTGTCTGTGTCTATGTCTGCCTGTGTGTGTGTGTGTGTGCGTGTGTGCGTGCGTGTGTGTGCGCGTGTGTGAGTGCGTGTCAGTATGTGTATGCGATTATTGCTCCAATGATGGGGAAGTAAGAGTGATTGTAAAACTGCAGAAAGATCCCTTTGTTGAGCGTACCTGGTAAGATGTTTGGCAGAGTTTTGATGGATATAGTACGTACGTACAGACAACGTGAGATTTTGATTGTTCAAGGTGGCTTCAAGCCAGGAAGAGGACGCATGGATCAGAAGGTTGTTCCACAGAAGGTCTTCAAAAAGTGTTCAAATGTGATTGTAGACTTGAAAAATGCGTATAACCGAGTGAATAGGAATAAACTTGGGGACATTATATGTGGAGTGAGTATATGTTTAGTAAATAGCATAAGGGCAGTATATTACGGTAGCTAGGTGTCAGGGTGAGGAGCTTATGTAAATTCTTCAAAATAGAGCAAGGAGTGACACAAGGCTGCGTGATGTCACCGTGGTTGTTTAATGTGTCACGAAAGACGGTACTGATCCGAATAGTTGAAGAATTCTGGTCTATGATGATGATATAGTTTTACTTAGCGAAAATTCGAGTAAGCTACAAAATATGCTGAGGAAACTTGATGGAGTCTGCGAGAGAATGGATCTAAAGGTAAACGTGTGTTTGCCCGGCATGATGAGATTGTGGAATAAGTTTATGAGTTTGAGTATCTGAGTAGAATGTTCATTCCAGATGGTAGGATGGATGAAAGAGGCGTATCATTGAAGGAAGCAAAATAATTGGCAGTGTATGGACCACAATTAAAATTGTGAGGATGAGCATGGCAGCAAAATTAGCTACACACAATAGCGCGCTTGATCCGTCATTACTGTATGGAAGTGAGATTTAGGTATGTCAGAAAAAAGTAAGAAAGTAAAATAAATGCGGAGGACATGAGATTGTGACAAGCCTGTGCGCTAAATGTATAGAATGAGGAATGAATGGTTAATGAAAGAGTGTGGTGTGGAAAAGACGGTGAAAGATATACATGAAAGAACTACACTTTGTTCGTTTGTTCATAGTGAAAGAATGAACGAGACCTCTTTAGTTGCGGTTGAATTTAGTAGACATCGTAAATCACAAGAAAAATATTACAATAAATTGACTAAAAACATGAAATATTCAATCAGTTAGAGTAAGTGTTCAAAATGTCCTCCGTTTTCGCGAATACACAATTCCATCCTTTTTTCTAAAGAATGCATTAATTTTCTAAACGGTTGAGAACCAGCTATGAAGTCATGTTTAATTCTGTCTTGCAACTCTTGACGTGAATTTACCTTTGTAGTATAGACCTTCTCCTAAGATACGACCAAACTGTGTAGTCCAAAGGATTGGAATCGCATGACCCTGGAGGCTCATGAATCGGATCTTCTGCACCTCTACCAATCCATCGATTCGGCTAATGGGTACTTAACCAATTACACTTTTCATCACCAGTAGTGTGCATTACGAGAGTTAAACATTCCTTGTTGCCTAAAGGTCGCCTCGTCGGTAAAAAGGATACATTTTAAAAATTGGGATTGAAGGCTGTCATTTCTTGTAACGTTTCACAAAAATGCACGCTAACCGGTAGATCGTCTGGCGAAAGCTCTTGGACTTGTCTGTAATGATAAGCATGTAGCAGCTGCTCCTTAAGTATCCTCCAAGTACTTGCAGAAGGCATATTTGTATGTCGTGCCATATTCCTTACGCTAATTAATGGATCTTGATCAACTAAATCTAAAATGATAAGCCCTTTCTGAATGGTTCTTGTTGTTCTGGGCCTACCAGTATTAATTTTTTTTTTGTCTCGTATTCCCACTTTCTCGACAACGTCGGTCCAAGCCTATAAACGTTTTATTTGGTAGATTTCCTCTGGGAAACTTTTTTGCATAACGCATAACCGTTGCACTAGCGTTTCCTGTACACTCGCCTAAGGTTAATAACATGTCGGAGTATTCAACATCTGAATACGTTTTGATTATTGATTAACATATTTATTGACAATATTAAATGTTATTGACATTACCGACTTAACTATTAATAAATTTCAGTTTTACATGATTAACTGATGACATGTTGAAGACTTACTCTAACTGATTGAATATTATTTTTTAGTCAAATTTATTTTTCCAATTGTGATTCTTTGTTTAATTAATAACTTTAGCCTTAGAATAATGTATTTGTTTTGGTTTTTAATAAGAATACTTACTTTATTCCAGCATCAGTTATTACTTCATCATTTTCAAATCAAAATATTCCGAAAACGGTACACAGTAATTTTACCAATAGTATCTTTGTGGTGTAAGATTGAAGGATGTTTAGGTTCGCTTAAAATTTCGACTAGAAAATCTAACCTCAAAACAGTTATGTTTAAAACTACTCGGTACGAACCGTGTAACTAGCGCCCTCTATGAGAGCCAGATATAAAAACAAATTCATGGGATGTGTCAGCTTCCAAAACATGTTCACACAAAATGTCATTAAGACGTTGCTAGTAGTTTCGACATAATCGTAAAAATGGGTACAAATTTTTTTTAAACCCTGTATCTTGAATACGGATGCCGTTTCGAATTTTTTTTACTAAGCAAACCCAACTTATATTTCAGTGTTCCACCTATCCTAGCAACAGGGCCACCTTTTTTTCAAACACCCTATATATATATATATATATATATATATATATCTTCTATTGCCTTTTTTCGTAGTTATATAGAAAGTAGATCTCAACGAGTAGTGTGTTCCAACGAAACTTCTTTTTTTCTTATAAAACTACATGGGGTACCACAAGGATCTAGTCTAGGTTCCTTATTATACATAATATATACTAGTCAGATGTATAATTGTTTGAGTTTTTGCAAATAACACCTATACGATGATGATTCACAAATCTACTACTCTTTTTACACTAAAGATGTCGCTTCAGCTGAAAAATTAATCAATAGCGGTTTTCAAACGCGAGCGGATGTAACTAAAAAATATTCATTGGCTATTAATCTCTTCAGTTTTGTAAGAAAAATGACAGGTGCTTCTTGGAGGATAACCTACAGATAAAAATAGCAAATAACATGGTACCCTTCTCGTCAGTCTCAAAAAAACCTTGGACTGTTGTTAGATGTTCAACTTAGATTTAAAGAACATATTTCACTCTTAATCAAAAAATCATATTTAATTAAAAATTATTATTAATTTTATTAAATACATAAATAATAAGTTTACCTCGAGTAGGATTTGAACCTACGACCTGTACTTTGCTTATTCGTTCATAACAAAACTTATAATAAAAAAGCATATTGTTCACTAAACATAATTTATAAATTCCGTGTCTTTAACGCAGCCTCTCGTGCTGTCATTTTAACTTTTCTGATGTGGTGTTTGGTCCTTACGTTGATGTATACACACAATGTAGAAGCCAAAAGATACAGAATACTTGTCTGAGGTTGATATATGGTATTTGTAGTCCTAATAATATCAGATTTGCTTTGCAAAGCAGTGGGTTGATAGAAAACGGGATCTATACATGCGATTATATTTTCACAAAGTTATTTTGTATAGAACTCCTGCATATCTTTATTCATCACTTTTTCGCTTTTTTCTCAAAAAACTAATTCAGCAAAAGTATTAAAGTTTTATATCATTGAAAAGAGAAGAAAACATCTATCAAATAAGTATAACACACGGGTACCTTGTCATTTAAAAAAATTGTAGTGATATTCGTTGCGCCTTTGGTTTTTAAGAAAGCACTATCTTCCTGTAATGAATAACTAGATATGACACAAATTATGTTTCAGACATGTTTTGATAAAATAAATATTTGCCGAGAGATATAGAATATTCCATACTTTTCGGACACCCTGTATATTTTCTTTCATGGTTATTAAAGAAAGAAAGAGTCGCCTGCATTTCGTTCTCGGCTTGTCTAGAAAACTCAATATATTAGTAAAATTGTAGTGGGAGCAGAATGGGGCACCTCCTCATAACAGCGAACTCGTAACAGAATATTTAAAAACAGTTTTTCCAAACAAATGGATAGGAACCCAGGGTACTGTGCGGTGGTCTGCTCTGACCTTAGTCCTCTCGATTATTTCCTTTGGGGCAACGTAACTAAGAAATTATATAAGAACATCCCTGATAATAGAGATGGGTTTATATAGTCATTGCCGCTGATATTTCATTCCATTTCAGGAAGGACAATACAAAGAGCAATTGGTAATTTGCGAAAGAGGAGCCAAATATGTATTAATGAAAACGATTTGTTGTTTGAGCACTTGCTTTAGTTGTTTGTTTAAATTAAATGTTATTTTTGTTGAGATTGGAACAATGTACATTTTTGTACTCTAATTACCCATATAATAACCTTACTATTAGTATTAATTTTTATTTCATCCGTTTTTATATTTAGAATGAATAAAAAAGTAGCCTACTTGATTTTTCATATTTACTACAAATTTTTATTAATATTTTTCGTGTAAATCAAGTTACTTATGGAACATGTTATATCATTAAAAATAGCTTAGAATATCCTGTCAAATGATGTAAATATCTATTATGGCGCCCATAAGAAAAAATGAACTTGATGGTTCCGCGAAACCGAAACGTCGGGTGATATTTTTCAAACACATATCGTAATTTTCCCATTTTTTGGGCATTGGTCAAAAACAAAAGAAGGTAGATCAAGTTTCTTTTCAGAATATTAATCAGCATAAAATTTGGGAAAAGTGCCAAATTTAAACTTGTTCCATCTCGTATAATAAGCGAAATCTCCATGCTTAAGCTCGAATTTGAATCATCCAGTACTGTTAGATGTACAGAAAATAAAATAACATCATTTTCGACCTTTTAAACTAAAATTCACCTCTATACTTAAGAATCGTGGCTTTGGCCTAAGATTCTATTTCTCAGCTTGGGTTCAAGAGCAGAAAGAGGGGAACTTCAACTTTGCAACACTTATGCTAAAATTTACAAGTCCTAGCTTTGATAACGAATACAAAAATGCTTAAAAAAATAGAGTTAGGAAGTAAGTTGCTAACAAATACGTTAATATAGGTCAGATGAAGTCGATTTTCAAAGTGTTTTTTTATTTGCCGAAAATAGTGAAAAAATCAAATTCATCGTAGTTGGCTCAGACTCTGTATAAGGACATAAAATTGCATTAGAAACAACTTTTTTATTTTTTTTTAAATTCCCCCAGACAATGACATTTTTAAAGAAGTGTTAATTTTTAAACATAACAGCACAAACTAATGCCAAACTTAAATTAACTTATTATATTTAGAACTTACATCAGTTCTAGTTCTACATACCTAAAGACAAAGTTTACATCGATTGGGGCTTGTATCTTGATAGCTCAGTTGTATAAAGCGGTACTCTAGCAAAGTACAGGTCGTAGGTTCAAATCCTACTCGAGGTAAACTTTTTATTTGTGTATTTAATAAAATTAATAATAATTTTTAATTACATATTTACGTTTGAACTTATTTGTTTGTAACAAAACGTATAATAATTTATATATATATATATATATATATATATATATATATATATATATATATATATATATATACACGTTATGTTATGAACGATTAGTAATAATAATAATTTTTAATTAAATTAACTTACTTAAATAATAAAAAAATTCCCATACGATGTGGGCTTTTTGAAAGACGCTCTATGTATTCGTCCTAATTAATCAAGGTTATCTACACATTGACAAAACCTATCCTAAGGCTCAAATAAGGTATTATTATAAGTTTTTGTTTTGAACGAATAAGTTCAAAGGTAAATATGTAATTAAAAATTATTATTAATTTTATTAAATACAAAAATAAAAAGTTTACCTCGAGTAGGATTTGAACCTACGACCTGTACTTTGCTAGAGTACCGCGCTAACCAACTGCGCCATCAAGGTTCAAGCCCCAATCGATGTAAATTTTGTCTTTATGTATGTAGAACTGATGTAAAATCTTGCGATATTGCAGGCTCACATTCCATTAATATAAGTAATTAGATTGTAATCTCATTATATTTAGAATTTACATCAATTCTACATACATACTCGAGGTAAACTTTTTATTTATGTATTTAATAAATTAATAATAATTTTTAAATAAGGTATTTTTTCTTCAAAGATGATAGTTTTCAATATATTTTGAAGTATCTGCTTTCAGAACTTGTTTATTGCCCTCCAAAAGCTTATAAACAGGATTTATCTAATATTGGATTCTGTTTAAAGTCTTCATTGTTATCTTCTCCACAGACACAAAATGTTTGGAACGACGAAAAACTACTTCACAATCGGGAATACAAATAAACGAATGGGAGAGATATTTTAGGAACTTATCTGAGGGGAGCAGACAGGAATAAAAGAAGTAGAAGTAATGGAGGCAATACGGAAGGAGCAAAAAAGTAAAACGCCCGGAGAAGACGGGATACAAGGTGAATAGTGGGTATATGGAGGAGAAAAGGTAGCAAAAAGGATAACAGAAATAATAAACAAGATATGGAGAGGAGACGGATTTCCGGAGAGATGGAGGCAAGGAGATATATGCCCATTACACAAAAAAGGAAGACAAAAAACAAGTGGGAAATTATAGAGGAATCACATTGCTAAACACTGCCTACAAAATATATGGACGATAACATATACATACTGAAACATATGGCAAATAAGGAACTAGACAAGAAATGGGGGAAAATGGTAGCGGTATTCGTAGACCTATTAGCGTCATGTGATATGGTGAACAGGCAAAAGTTGGTGGAATATCCGAGAGAAACAGGATAAATGAAATTTTTTTTTAGCGCGGTACTCTAGCAAAGTACAGGTCGTAGGTTCAAATCCTACTCGAGGTAAACTTTTTATTTATGTATTTAATAAAATTAATAATAATTTTTAATTAGGATAAATGAAAGGCTGATAGAGGAAATGTATAAGGAAACGAAGATCAGGGTAAGAGTGAATGGGGAACTGAGCGAGGAATTTGTAATAAGAGACTGAGGCAAGGATGTCCATTGAGCCCAAGCCTGTTCGTTGTATACACAGGAGACCTTGAGGAGACACTAAGGGACAACAAGGGGGAGGCTTGGTGGTAGGGAACATGAAAGTGTGACTACCATGAAAGTGTGACGCTGGCATACTCAGACGACATAGTAGTGATATCAAGGGAAGAAAAAGAAATGAAGATGATAAAAACGATGGACAGACAGA
Organism: Vesta saturnalis; assembly: GCA_036346205.1. Taxonomy (NCBI): domain Eukaryota; kingdom Metazoa; phylum Arthropoda; class Insecta; order Coleoptera; family Lampyridae; genus Vesta; species Vesta saturnalis. The sequence goes on from JARFJB010000664.1 coordinate 2,392,327, forward strand.
AGATATCTGGAAGTAAACGTGAACAAAACGAAGGTCTAATGGTATTGAGAAAAGGGGGAGGAAAAAGGAAGAGTGGAAATGGAGGAAGGAGGAGATACAGCAGGTAAAGGAATTCACATACCTGCGATACACGATGAGGCAAGACAACAAAGATGGTGAACATATGAAAGAACGAGCGAGGAAAGGAAATAAAATAATAGGGCAAGTGTTGGAGTGTGGGAGAAAGACTGTTTGGGATGGACTTAAGGAATAGGAAATTATTATTTGAGAAACTAATAAAAAGTGTGGTGTTGTATGGGGCGGAAGTGTGGAGGTGGAAAGGGTATAAAGACGTAGAGGTGCTACAAGAGAAATACTGGAAGTGGGTACTGGGACTGGAAAGAGAAACACTGGGGTATATTATCATAGAGTAAGTGCAAGAAGAAAAATAAGGGCAGAGGCGGGAAACAGCAATAATAAAGTACGAGGGGGAAATGAGAGAAAGAATGGAATGTGGAATGTAAAATACTACAAGTATGCTGGAAAGAAATAAAAGAACAGAGAATAAAATACGGACATCAATATTATGAAAGAAACGGGTATGTGAAGGAAGAAGTGGGGGAGATTAAAAAGGGAAGGAATGAGAGTGAGAGAGGACATAATAATAAGGGTCAGGGATGTGCAAAAGCAGGAAATATGGGCAAAGGTGAAAGAAGGAAAATATAATGTAAGCTATAGGAACATTAAGGGAGACAGGATACTGGGATATGTAAAAGGGGAAGGGAAAGAAAGAAAATGATAAGAGAGGGGAAAGAAATATTGTAGAGGGGAATATGGAAAATGGGAGTTGTGCGGGAAAGATACAGAGATGATCAAACATATGTTGAAAGAATGCAAGGAGTTAAAAGGAAGAGGAGAGAACGGCAGAAGAGATACTCGAGGAAAAAAGAATTAGAGCTGATTGGGTGGAAGAAACATGGAAAAGGATAAGACAGTTAAGGGGAGAAGGGATAGAGGGGAAGAAGACAGTGTAGGTTAAGTAAGGAAAGGATGTAGAGGAGACTGTTCTTGCTTGAATATAATGTACCTTGGAATACTGTGTTATATGCAAACATGTTATACTACTAGACCCAACTTTAAAGTACTAAAACTGTGGCAATTATCTGACAAAGACAGATGGCATTTAAAACCCTCACAATACATATGCCCGTGATGCTAGCAATTTTGAATTTAAAAATGGTGTTTAAATATTTTATTTGTCAAACTATAAAAATGTTTATTATTGCGCAATCTATTTTTAAAATTTTTTAATTAAAAAAGGATTTCATTACATAAATAACAAAATGTGTAATTAAAAAAATCCTTTATTAGAATCATGCTATGAAAAACAGTAATATTATACAATTTCTTAAATTAAACATAACGGATATGAAACCTAAAATTAAAAAATATAAATAATTTATAACTTAATAAATATTTCATTTTTGTTTCATTCATTAACATTTTAAAGAAACATAAGGGGTCAGTAAGATTAACAATAAATCCCAACTTCTTTTGAAGTACATTGAAATTTTGGTATCGAAGTTCTTTAGACTTTTTGAATATATTATATTATGAACACGTTGCTCAATTTTGTCAAAACTGCTTAAATCCAGTTTTCGTTTATATACATAGCTAGCAACAAAAGATTTTGAATTTAAAATTAGAAAGCATCATTTATATTTTCACAAAAATCAGAACTAGCTAAATAATCTTGAAAATAATTAGATTTAACTGCATTTCTTAAATATATAAATGAACGTGCCACACTCAAACTTAACGTTTATGCAGCAACTTTTACATTCATGGTTTTATCCTTAAAATCTATGTACCTTTTGAATAATTTATTGCCCGTTGTAAACCCTTCCTTCTCCTGAAACGGAACTAGTGTCTGAAAATAATCCCACCAGTGGTTTCAATGCAATAGGCAGCAGCTGAATTTCGTATAAGCTTTAGCATATGACATGGATCAAGAAACATTAGTATCTATAATCAAAAATTAGTTTAATAATTGAAAATGTTGTTTATAGCTGTGTTGGTTATATAAATATTAGAAGAAATAAACAGCTAAATTGATGGGTTTATTTTCGGTACTTATAATTACCAAGTCTAATCTTAACACATTTTAGTTGACGTTTCGCCCTTTAATATGGGCTTAATCATAACTTTAAATAGTACATACATCTGCAAATAAAAAGAATATTTTGATAAAGGTATACAGGTATTTTTTAAAAATTTTTACTAAACAAGCAAACAAGGCCAAGCACCAGAAATGAACGAGCAAAACATAGGAACAACTTACCAAACAATTTAAAAAGATTTTGTTTGTTTTTTTGGTTTTATACATTTTTTGATGAGGAGGGAATATGGTCACCTCCAATTATATGTTGTAACATCAGTATTACGGTATTTTACAAGTGATTAGAATAATTTAAGGAAAGAATAAAAACGTGGTCGTTCTTTATGACATATGACAGGATGAATTTAATAAATGAAAATGATAAATTAGTGGATAGGGCCATCTATGTGAGACAAGAAGTATTTAAAAAAAAAGAAATATTGATATTGTAGTGGAAAAATTTTTTTTTTTTTTTTTTTATAAGATTGAAATTGTGAATAATTATGGTTATATGATAATACTATAATATAAATTGCTTAGGTTGTGTATTTACACATAATAGCACAATCCCGAATCTATGGATTACCTAAACTTCACAAAAAAGAATATCCTTTACGACCAATAGTTGCTATTTGTACAAGCCCAATTTATAAATTATCTAAATACCTATTACACATTCTCACCCAAGTAACTTCACAGAACAATAATATAATAAAGAATTCATGGGCACTCATAAGTAAAATTCAAAACCTTATAATACCACAACACCATATGATGTTTTCTTTGGATGTCATATCTATGTACACAAACATCCCTCTCGAGCTAGTTGAAAAAGTACTTAATCGGAATTGGATTAAAATTAAAAAATTTACAGTCATTCCTAAATTAGAATTCATCAAAACAATAATCTTTGTCTTACAGTCTACTTGTTTCACATATAAAAATCAGATCTATAATCAAATCCAAGGGCTTGCGATGGGCCAACCACTTTCATCCACAATAGCAAACCTAGTCATGGGTGATTTGGAATCAGACATCCTTTGCCAACTTCATAATATAACCCTATATCAAAGATATGTTGACGATATTCTCTGTATAGCACACAAAGACCACATAAACACAATCCTGGATATGTTCAACAACGTACACCCATTAATCAAATTTACACTAGAATTAGAAAATAAACATACAATAAATTTTCTTGATACAACATTAATACACATCAAATGGCACCATAAAGACTAACTGGTATCGTAAGTCAATAAAATCTGACCGATACATAAATTTTAACTCTAGTACACCGTTAACTTATAAAAAATCAATAGTAACAAGCTTAATCGACCTTGCAATACAATTATCCTCACCAGATTTTCATAAAAACAACATAAAAATAGTACGAAATATCTTAATCAATAATAACTATCCTGAACATTTCATCAACAAACATATTAAGTCACGTTTAGCAAAAATTTCTTTCTCACAAATAAACCATAATTATGATATCGATGAATTACAACCATATTGTCTTGGTGATACTTTTAACCATAACATAAACACTAAACAATATGTAGCACTCCCATATATCACAACTTTATCTGAGAAGTTACATACAATTTTAAAAAGTGTTAACCTCACGCCCGTTTTCAATAATACAAACACTATCAAAATGAACTTTTACTCACACCTTAAAGATCCAACTGCACCGCACTTAAACTCAAACCTAATTTATTGCTTACACTGCTTATCATGTCCAGCCGTATATGTTGGTCAAACAAAGCAATATATTAAAAACCGAACACAACAACACAAAAACTCTATAAAAAAACTTTTGCAATCCCCGTTGAACCCAAAAACTGCTTTAACTGAACATGCATTAACTAATTTACACAATTTTGATTTTGAAAATCCAAAAATTTTAAAAATTGAACCTAACCTAAGAAAACGCCTCATTCTTGAAATGCTAGAAATTAAACGACAAAAAAACTCAATTAATTTTCGGACAGATATACACAACCTAAGCAATTTATATTATAGTATTATCATATAACCATAATTATTCACAATTTCAATCTTATAAAAAAAAAATTTTTCCACTACAATATCAATATTTCTTTTTTTTTAAATACTTCTCCAGTCTCACATAGATGGCCCTATTCACTAATTTATCATTTTCATTTATTAAATTCATCCTGTCATATGTCATAAAGAACGACCACGTTTTCAACCTTTCCTTAAATTATTCTAATCGCTTGTAAAATACCGTAATACTGATGTTACAACATATAATTGGAGGTGACCATATTCCCTCCTCATCAAAAAATGTATAAAACCAAAAAAAACAAACAAAACCTTTTTAAATTGTTTCGGTAAGTTGTTCCTATGTTTTGCTCGTTCAATTCTGGTGATTGGCCTTGTTTGCTTGTTTAGTAAAAATTTTTAAAAAATACCTGTATACCTTTATCAAAATATTCTTTTTATTTGCAGATGTATGTACTATTTAAAGTTATGATTAAGCCCATATTAAAGGGCGAAACGTCAACTAAAATGTGTTAAGATTAGACTTGGTAATTATAAGTACCGAAAATAAACCCATCAATTTAGCTGTTTATTTCTTCTAATATTTATATTAGTTTAATAATGCATTTTATGGTGATAATGAACTTACTCTATTAGGTACTCCTAGCATGTTCAGCCAGGGTGTAAATTTTCCATCAATATCAAAATTCGCACCAAAGTGTATACACACAGCTAAATTTATAGCAGCACCATCAAAAGTTATACCATTGATTAATATCAACTTGTTAATCAATGGTTATACTATACACCCTTGCACCTGCATTTAATACTGTTTTAATGCAGTTTGCTAATATATGTTATAATCCAATTCAGCTATACCTTCTGTTAATTGTATTTTGGTTTGATACAGTATACTACAACTAAAATGAATGACAACATTTTAACCTTAAATTTAGACGATCATCATCTGGGTTCATGGAGACAGGTAGCCTTGCCGGAACAGTATTTATTGCTAACCTAGACTGTTTTACTCCCTTTTTCGACTATGCACTCAAATCAAAATGAAGAGAAGAGATTTTGGAACATTTTTTTAAATCGGGCGCATTCATATCTAGAGCAGCTATCGACTTGTTTCACATTTCATTCTTCCAAGGGAACCTTTAAAGTAATTTTTTTTATAGATATTGATACTTATTTTACATTGTTTACAAATGATGCGGACGATAGCTCCTTGTTTTACACAGCATTTACAAAAGTTGGTTTTAATGGCAATGGTTTTAATGGCAATTCCATTATGAACACTTAACAAATACTACACTAACTACTTAAAGTGATTATAAATACATTTTCGTCCATAGAAAAAGAGATATAAATTGTGCAAATACAAATCTCTTTTCTAGGCTTAAGTCTACAAATAAATAATAATTTACAGATTTAAATATATAGGTTTAAACATAACCTTGATTGTTTAGGATTGTAAACTTAAATTTTTTGCGCATGCGTGCTTAGAGGGTTCTATTTTATACCCCGTTACATCCCTCTACCCTTACATAGGACAAAACGAAAGTGTTGTTAATAGATACAAAAACCAAGGCTAGTAGCATTGATTTATTAATCAATGCTAGTAGTATAACATGTCTCTGGTTATATGTCACAGGTCCTGCCATCTAGCGGCGTTTGGAGGTAATATGGTAAAAACACGCCTTGTTCATAATCTATGAGAAGTTTGAGACTTCACAGTAAAAACGCTGTGTAAATAATAACAAATAAACAACTCCACATAAGTTAAGGATATATCTGAAAATATGCACAATTTTTTAATTTTAAAATTTTTGTCATATTTGACACTTTATTAAAGTTGCTAGTTACCATACCTATGCCATACGGATAAATGTAGCATTATATTACAAGTAGAGGGCTGTGGAGAGTTCTTCTCTTTCTAACCCGTTCTAACGAATCAATTGTTTGTTTAGTTTACTTGTCAATTTGTTGACTTATTGTGAAAATTTGGTATCAGAATTTTGTGCGTTGCTAATTCCTAATGCCTAGACGTAAATTAACATCTGATGAAGCAAATAGAACAATTTGTTTGCTACAGGGTGGTCAACGACAAAGTGACGTAGCAACTTTTTTTCAAGGTAGCCAGTGTCATTTCTATACTTTTTAACCGTTTTCAAGAAGTGAATCTGTTGAAGAAAGACCTAGAATTGGGCGTACATCAATAACTACCCCTGCTGAAGACCGATGTGTCACCATTTCTGCACGCCGAGAACCTTTGAGCACATGTTGAATGTTGAGTATGAGGCTCGCAGAAGTCACAGGAACATTATTAGCTGAAACTGTCTGAAGACGTTTATGGGATGTCAAATTACGTTCTAGATGACTTTTTAGGTGACTCGCGAACATAGGCGATAAAGATTAGAATGGACAAGAGAGCGTGTCAATTGGATAGAAGAGTAGAAGTTGGTACTGTTCACTAATGAATCGAGATATGGTCGTTCTTCGGACAGTCGTCGAACGCGTGTCTGGCCACAACCATTTGGTGCCAAGACATCGGAGATCAGTACAAGAAGTTCACCCTTTCAGAGGAGGCACTGTTTGTGTATGGGGAGGCCTTTGTTGTGATGGCTTTACCGACTTGCTGGTTATTCCGGGAAACATGAATTCAGAAGTATACTTGAATAAGGTGATCAACAACATTGTACCAGAGTTTCATGCTGCTGTGAGTCCTGGTTTCCTTTTTTTGGACGATAACGCTCGTCCACATCGATCCATGGCAGTTATGGATGGATTTGGAACTAATGGAATTCTTCATTTAGCTTTACCTGCTCTATCGCCTGGTTTAAATCCGATAGAGCATGCTTGGGATCAGTTGCAGAGAGCTTTGGATCATCATAATCCCCAACCACAAACAATGAAACAATTGAGAAATTTGCTTCCACAACTCTGGCAACAGATTCGGCAAGAAAACTTTAATAATCTCATTACCAGCATGCAAAGACGTTGCCAAGCTCTCATTGAAGCTTACGGAGGACATACTCGTTATTACTGAAAGGGAAATGTGTGTTCATTTTCTTTGTTTTTTGATTAATTTGAAATTAAGTTATTAGTCACTTTCACTTAATTTTCATTTTTTATCTTTTTGTTAAAAAAATCAAAATCTATTCGTGAAGCACGTAAAGTTTACAATGTGAAATTGTCAACTACATGGTGACATTTAAAAGCATTCAAACAAAGTGGAGCAGTGCATTTCACATATTGTGTGAAATATGATGTGAAAAAAAATTTTCACTGAGCAAGAAGAGCAATGGCTTGCAAAATATTTCTCAACTATTGCCAAATTGCAGTATGGCTTAACTAAAAAAGGAATTCGCGAACTAGCTTTCAAGTTTGCAGTGGCAAAAAATAAGAAGCTCCCGGCGAAATGGGATGCAGAACACATTGCAGGAGAAGAATGCAGTGACATTCCAAATCACTGTCTATTAGAAAACCAGAAGCTATCAGTCCCTATAGATGTACTAGCTTTAACAAAAATTACATTAACAGCTTTTTCAACAACATTGAATATGCTTCGGAACTATGAGCGTAATGGTGACTTTCCCACCCCATACGTTACACAAACTCCAACCGCTCGATCTGACTGTGTTTGGTCCACTCAAAACCTTTCTGTCTAACTGCCGATGCTTGGCTTATGAACAACCCCAGGAAAACATATGATATATACAGCATAGCAGAAGACTTGGGAACTGCATATCCTAGGACAGTTAGCGCCAACAATGTTATAAGCGGCTTCCGTTCAGCTGGCATCCATCCGCTTAACGGAAATATATTTTCCGAAGAAGATTTTCTTGTTTCGCATGTAACACATCATCACGTACCTGAGTCCATTAGCTCAGTTCCTAATAACACAAAAGCTGCTTCAACGTCAGGAACGTTAGGTGGCTCTTCTGGTGCACCATGATCTACTTATGAAAATATGCATATCCATCCTCATACTCCCGCTACTACTGAGCTCACTGAGATCTTTATCACACCAGAAGTAATTCAACCGTATCTGCTGCATCTAAAAGAGTTAGCAGTTGAAAGAAGGGAGGTAAAACACGCATAGTGACGGACACTCCAGAAAGAAGAGACATTATAAAACAAAAAGAAAAAAAGCAAAGAACTACAACAGAAGATAGAGAAGGCACAGAAAAAAATATGTGAAAGTGATTCTGGTTCACTCAGGGAAGAGGTCTGGAGGGCCAAAACAAAAGTAAATGACGCTCATGAGGAAATGATATTGTCAAACCTTGTTGCAGAGTATATCCGGGACACTGAAGAACAAGAGTCTTTTGAAATGTGGAATTAGAAGTAGAAGAATATTTATCAGTCCAATTTCCACAAAAGACAGGGCTAACAATACATTTTGTTGGTCAAATTATATCCAAAGACCACAATTTGTCCCGAATTTCAAATAAAATTTTATACTCATATTGGTAATAAATTTATGATAAAGTCTGAAGGGATATTTGATGTCAGCGAAGATGACATTATAATGAAGCTGCCTAAGCCAGTCAGCCTTTGTGGATCTGAACGTGTAAAGCGACAATTATGGATTCAGATTGACTTCAGCAATTATAATGTAAATTAGTTCTGTTTCTGATGTTTTTTTATTTTATTTTATTTTATTTGATCCTTATTTACTTTCAAGTAGTATTAAGGGATACAAGTTTTTATTTCAGGATATAGGGCGCACTGTTTCAAGGTACAAGATGTACAAAAGGATGTGTTCCAAGGTACAAGAGGATGCGCTCCAAGGTGCATGAACTTGGTGTACCTTGGAATTTAAATTTTTTTGAATATTTTTTCTTTTGAAGGGCTTTGTGCCAATCACTTTGAAAATATGTCTACTATTGTACTGTAAGATCATAGTTTAATATTTTTGAAAAAATTTCATTTTACACTATTAAAAAAATTAAAAACCAAAAAGTGTTCCAAGGTACAACAGTCTCGCCTAAACACGGTGACCCGAACTCGATGGTCAAAACGAAAACGCCCGATTCTTCTGACCAAATGAAACAAAAAATTGTTAATAAATGTAGGGTTTATTGTTACCAGTTTTTAAGATACAGAGTGTTTTTTAATTACTATTTCGATTTCGCAGAATTACCATAAAATGACCCTGTATGTTCCAAACTGGAGGAGTTACAGAAATATGCTTAAGGAAAAATTTGAAGAGCATGAAATTTCCTTCCGGAATCATGAATCGATTCGAAAAAACTTCATCATTCGCCATTTTTAAAACCTGAATTAATTTCAAAATAAGATTTTTTCAAACTTCATGACGAATTTCCAAGAGTAATAGTCTTTTATGGAGACCCGCTTGTTGTACGGTTAACGAAGGAAAAACTTCTGTATTCTGTAGGCTTTTACTGATGTCGGAGGTTAACACACTAGTTTTCCAATCATGACACTGAGAGTTAATTAAGATACGATAATCAAATCCACAAGAAATGTTCAAATCATTGATATGAAGGAAATGGATCTAATATTTGATATTATCGGTTTGTTTCTTCACCACAGTTTAGCCACTTTTCGAAAAAAAAAATACTTTGCGCTGCCGGGATTCGAACCCACAACTGCCAACCAGCAGACCTAACCACTCTAACAAATATTGTTACTTTCCTGTACATGCATTGTTTTGCTTAAATCCATGGCAACGAATTGTTTATAATACGAGAATTGTCATAAATCATCTTTAATTTTAATTTTAGTTTGGAACATACAGGGTCGTTTTTTTGGTAACTCTGCGAAATAAAAAAAATTAAAAAACGCTCTGTATCTTGAAAACCGGTAACAATAGACCCTACATTTATTAACAATTTTTTGTTTCATTTGGTCAGAGGAATCGGCTGTTTTCGTTTTGACCATCGAGTTCGGGTCACCCTGTATAGCTAAATGTAAATAGTAGATGGAAATACATCGTGTCGAAGATAAGGATGCCTACTATGGGGATCTCGGAAACGATAAGAGATGGAAGGTCGGTTAAATGGGACAAAAGTTACGCATTTGAGAGGATGTATTTATGGTCTTTGTAGAACTCGAATATTTCTTTTAGTTTTTGTGATATTTGAAAAAAAATGAATTTTCTGATTTTCGTTTTTATTTTTTTCTGACCTTATTTGAAGAGCTATCAAGAACAGAAGAGCACATTTTAATTGGCACTTTTCTAGCTCTACTTAATGCTGTTATTCAATTTTTGATACGTTTCGTTTGTTAGCAACCATCATCAACTTTATTTTTTTAAATACACGAAAAATTATTTTTGCCATATTTAAATTCTCTCCTTGATTCTGAATTCAACGATATATCACACTTTATATTTTTGATACGTTTCGGATGAGAAAATTCATATTCAATGTAAAACATCGAAAACGTACAGTTAAAACTAATACTAGAAACATTAGAAAACCGTAAAATTATTATAAAATTATGTTTCGTAATTTTAAATGATAGACAAATAAAAAACAAATTTATTTTAAAGGTTAATAAACTCACAAAAGATTCCCGTTATTCTCTAAACATAAATAGCATCTTCTAACTGTAGCATCTAAAACATTCTTCAGCATTTGAGGAGTAATACTAGCAAACGCTTCGAGAACTAATCTTTGTAAAATTTCTTCGTTTTCAATATCGCTTCCATAAATGTAATTTTTAATGTATCCCTAAAGAAAAAAATCCAAAGGTGTTATATCTGGAGAACGGGCTGGCCACAGTACATTTGCATGAGTGCCAATACATCTTTCTGGAATTCTAACTGACAGGTATTCTCTGACAACTCTGGAATTATGTGCTGGTGCACCGTCCTGCATAAACCAACAACCTTCAACTTCTTGGAAAGGCAAATCATTCAAAGCTATCTCTAATTCATTTTGGAGTAAAATTTGGTAACGTTCAGAATTTAAGGACTCGTGGTAAATGAAAGGACCTATAATTCGAGTACCGAATATAGCAGCCCACATATTAAATCCGAAACGGTGTTGGTGTTTGGCCGTTTTGTACAGACGTGGATTTACTCTTGCCCAATAATGAGCATTTCTCCGATTGAAAATTCCAGTATTATTAACCATACTTTCATCGGACCATATTACTTTATTCGGAAAATATTCATTGTCTTGAGATTGACGTGTATACCATTCGCAAAATATTCTACGTCTTTCTGGGTCACCTGGTCGAAGTCCTTGGCAAATTCTAAATTTATATGGATGTACTTTCTCCTTCTTTAGAACATAATGAGCTGTGGAATGGGCTATGCCAGTTGCCTGTTCAATTTTCCTAGTAGAAACCTCTGGATTTTCCGTTACAGCTAATAAAACAGTATTGGCTTTTTCTTCATTGCAAGGTTTTTTGCGAGATATTACAGGTTTTTTAAACGCGCCATATTTTTTTTTGATTAACTGTTAATGTGCGAAAAGTTCTTTTGTGAGGTTGACGCCTTTATGGATATTTGTTTAAATACATATTTCGGCTTCAGAACAATTACGTTGACACAAAATGTAACACGTCAGTATATCGAATTTTTCATTATTTGAAAAATGTACTCCTACCATATTGTCTTTAGGTAAACACAAAATGTAATTAACTCAAAGACCACCAAACAAACGTAATACGGACAACAATCAATTATGACAGGTAGGTAAACAAAATGCAAAGCCAACTTATTTTTATCGGTAAAATATTCGCAAAGAAATTTGCATATCGAACCGCATTGTGACCTATCGGCTAACCAGTTTAATATGTATTTTGCCAATGTCACTGCTGACATAATGTCTAATCTCCCCAGTTCGTATGCTGATCCTATCAGTCATTGCACATTTAATGTTTCTACTTTTATGACTTTTGAATTTCACACTATTTCACAAATTGAAGTACGCGATGTAATAACTAACTTAAAAAACAGCAATTCGAAAGATATTTACGGGCTTAGTGCTACGTTAATTAAGCGTAATATTAACGTCTTTGTTAAACTGCTAACATATTTGATCAACATTATTATTAATTCAGGAGTTTTTCCTGATTCTCTCAAATCAGCATTAGTGTTACCTTACTTCAAAAAAGGGAATCCCAAAAGCGAATTAGGTAGTTATAGACCTATCTCTATATTACCGGCATTTAGTAAAATAGTTGAAAAAATTATCTATAACCAAATAGTTAATTTCTTTGAAACTAATAATCTTTTCTATCGTCAGCAGTACGGTTTTCGGAAGGGAAGGAGTACATCGGATGCAATTATAATGTTTATTAATGATGCATTGGAATGCTTTGAGAGGGGACATCACATGGTTGCTGCCTTTATTGACCTCTCCAAAGCTGTCGATTGCGTCTCACACGTAACACTGATTCGTAAGCTAAAATTAGTGTATAATTTTGGGGATAAGAGTGTGGCGTTGATAGTTTCCTACTTGAGGGGAAGATATCAACGCGTACTTTGAAACAACGCTTCATCTGGTACTATTCCCACACAATACGGGGTACCCCAAGGTTCAATTCTTGGCCCAATTCTGTTTTTAATTTATATTAATGACTTACCATCCTTTATGCAGACGATGCAACTCTGATTGCAACTAGCCCTGATATTAACATTGCGTTTTGCAATGCTCGGGAGAGTGTCAATTCTGTTAACGAGTGGTGTATTAATAATAAATTGAAATTGAATGACGCTAAGACAACCTTTGTGCCACTATCCCTATCGAAAATTAATACTAATATAGTCTTTGGTGATGTTACATCACTTCTGGGATGCTTTATCGATAATAAATTAAATTTTGAGTCACACTGTAGTAATGTTTCGAAAAAGATTAACAAATCAATCTTCCTATTAAAAAGACTTCAAAACAACACTTCGATAAGAGTTTTACGTACAGTTTACTTTGCCTTAATTCAAAGTACTCTGTCTTATGCAGTTTAGGGAGGTTTGTCGAAAGGCCTTTATTGAATTAAGAATTTTAACTTTTCCCTGTCTATTTATTTTAGAATCTCTCTGTTATGCTAAAAAACACAGTATGCAAGCTAAGCATCAATTTGATGTACATAACCACGATACTAGACAAAAAGAAAATATTCGTTTGCACAGTGCAGCTTAGCTAAAAGTCAAAATGCACTCCTTATATAATCAACTTCCTAGCCACACTAAATGTTTACCTTTCTCTGAATTTAAAACGAAAATTAAAGTTTCTAAATTTTAATGCATTTTACTCTGTGGATGAATTTTTAGCGAAATGTAAGTTTATACTGTAAGCTTATTCTGTAGGTCGATTGTACTGTGTTTGTACGTTATTGTAACAGTATGTGTTATTCTTGTATTAAGTGTTATTAAACCTGACGAGTGTAAGTGTACCAACACGTTCACACAATAAATATTTATTATTATTATTATTATCAAATGCATCAGTACGACGGAAGATGTATTTTAACTGTTTAATTAATAGTATTTTCACTAAATACATACTTGTGAATTATTTTATTCGCAACAGGCATTAGAAAATGATATTAGTTTTAACTATACGTTTTCGATGTTTTATATTGAATATGAATTTTCTCACTCGAAACGTATCAAAAATATAAAGTGTGATATATCGTTGAATTAAGAGTCAAGGAGAGAATTTAAATATTGCAAAAATAATTTTTTCGTGTATTTAAAAAAATAAAGTTGATGATGGTTGCTAACAAACGAAACGTTGTATCAAAAATTGAATAACAGCATTAAGTAGAGCTAGAAAAGTGGCAATGAAAATATGCTTTTCTTTTCTTGATAGCTCTTCAAATAAGGTCAGAAAAAATAAAAACGAAAATCAGAAAATTCAATTTTTTTCAAATATCTCAAAAACTAAAAGAGATATTCGAGTTCTACAAAGACCATAAATACATCCTCTCAAATGCGTAACTTTTGTTCCATTTAACCGACCTTCCATCTCGTACCGTTTCCGAGATCCCCATAGTGGGCATCCTTATCTTGGACACGGTGCATATAAACACAAGAATACTTTGCAAAATTTATAAAATTAAGCAAATAAAGATGTAAAACTATATATTTTTCAAATTTAAGGCAATAGTAAGGCCTCCTTTGGTGGTACCTAAAGAGAATAATTATTTAAAAATAGATTCGACTCCAAAAATTAGATGCATTGACCAACTGAGAAAAATTAAGCTCCCGAACTCCACCCAAACCATATACAATATATCTTAATAAAACAAAAAATAAAGAACAAATTTTATATTCGATATATTTGAAAAATACATTTTATAAACATTTAATGCAAAAATTTTAAACAAAATAATAATATTTATAGAAGTTTACATAGTCATTAAAAATTAGTTACTTTCGTTCTCTTCATTAAGGTTATATTTAAAATATTAGAATAAAGAATTTTTTAATAGTCAATTTAGTCATATTAATTGAATATTGCTAAAAATAAAAATATAAGGCACAATCATAAAATAAATATTAGATCACCTATATCAAAAAAATTGATTTACACACAAGCCATCAAAAAGACCAAACTGGGATTTTACACCGGTATTTACAAAATCGAGATTCCTAAAAATGAGCAAATTATTAGTACGGATGAACGCTAGCAAGACCAACTCGTCCTGAATTAGAAACGGTACTATTTGTTCGTTGTAGCATCATATCTGGGAAAAGTTTTTTTGATTTTTCCATTTTCATTTTTGGTTCGGCATAGCTATGTCGATATCCAGCAGCAGTCCTTGTTTTCTGATTTCTGATATATTTAATTTCGTCTACTTGATTTAATTCATTTGGTGACTTCGAGCGGCAGTACCGGTCTCTATCCGGTATTTCCTTATTTCTATAGAACTCATCTTCGTAATTATTATTCTCTACATACGTTCTTCGTTTCAGCTCTCTTGCAATTTCATTTGAATTCTTCTTATGTTCTTCTTCAATTAAACAAAACATAGATCGACGTTTTGGATCATATTTATCATTACGGTATCGCTCTGGAATTTCCTTCTGATACCGTACGTTATCGTGCACCGTAGTTCTTGGTGCCGGTTCGGGTTTCACATTTTCATCAAAATATCTTCCTTTATCGTCATATTTTTCATACCGAGTTTGTTTACTAACAAACTGCCTCTCCTTATGCGTTGGAGAAATCGGCAATTCTTTACGTAAGCGATCTTGTTCTTCCAATCTTTCCTTTTCCAATAGCAAAAACTTTTCTTTTGCATCTTTAAAACGATCGCGCGGTGTATCGATTTCAACAGGTGACGGGCTTCTTTGTCTAAGACTCGATCGTTTTCTTACTTCATCAACTAAATATTCAGTTGATCGTGATTTAGAATCTCGATCCGAGTAACGCTCCATTCCCGAATCGGGCCTTACAGATTTTTTACCATTCGAAAACCACTCTGCACGTTTTTCATCCCCATAGTAACGTCTTGAATTTTCAAAATAAGTTTGTTTCTGCCTTGCTTTAGGAATTGGAGGTTCTCTATATTCACGTTCCTCTTCGTAATAATGCGATCGAGGAGCCTCTTCCTCGCGTTCGTATTTGGAATTTGAATAAGCAAAATTTTCTATGAATTTTTCCCTAGAGTAGCGTACATTTTCTTCTTCCCAATCGTCAAAATTACGTTGTTTAGTTTCATGCTTTTCTTCTGGATATCTTTTACGTTCTAAAGATTTTGGATTATTTTGGCTTTGTTTTTCGTTAAATAGAAATTTATGTTTCTCTTCGTATCTTGTATCAGGATGACGTGAGTAACGTTCGGATGATTTTGTTTCGTTTTTGTGAAATTTCTCGGAAGTTCGTGGAAAACTACCTTCGGATGATCCATGCATTAGGTATAATGTTGAATCGGCAACGTCCGTGTTCCACTCCTCATCTGCAATTAAAATAAATACATAAACATTTTGTACTTAATATAACATTATTCTACAATTAGTGTAATAAAATTCTTTATTCGCAATCATATTGTAATCTGTCAATTTCATAACATGACAACAGCTGGGAACTAGATTATTACTGAAAGTAGTCAAGAATAATCAAACTAGCCGGGAATAATTATTACATACCCCGAAAATTATTACATACCTGTGGTGAGGGTTGCATAACTATCACCAACCTCATAATCATTACAATTAATTAAATTATGTGTTGTTATTTGATATTTTTATTAATCAACGGACGTACAACATATTTAAAAACTAATTTAAAAAAATTATTAGCTTTTTGAGTTTTTTTCGACAAAACCGAAAAATAGTACACAAACCTTGCAGGAAGGCTTCATTACTGATTCGCGTTTTAAATGATCTCGAGATTCGCTCTCGATCAGTTAACCAACACTAGTCTGTAATGAGGCTTTTCCTTGTAATACACTATTATTTTCAATCATATTGTAATCTGTTAATTTCATGACATGACAACTAGATTGTTACTGCATTAGCCGATAATAATGAAGCTAGCTAGCAGAGAATAATTATTACATACCCCGAAAATTATTACACACCTGTGGTGAGGGTTGCATAACTACCGTGAACCTCATAATCATTACAATTAAGGTACACTGGGGTAAGTGGAAATAAGGGGTAAGTGGAAACCATGGTTTTTAAAACTATTTTAAAGCTAGCTGTGAGTGCCGTCTGTTGAAGAATAGCGCTTTATGTGAAGAATATTGTCAGAGTACAAATTTCTTCCGCTACATTGAAGTATTGGCACCATTTTCATTATGTCGGTTTGTAAAGCAAGCGTTGAATTGTACACGTGCATTTCAGATTCCCACTAATTGTAAAAAAAAAATAAATCCACGTTGTGATATTAGTGGTAGTTAAATTTCTAAAACTAATTAAAGAATTTGATAGGTTCCACTTACCCCAGGGTTTTGAAATAGTTGGGGTAAGTGGGATTCACTACAAAGGGGCAAGTGAACACTTAGTGTATGTATGTGGCATATATTTTCGTCTAGTCTAGTTTATTTGTATACTTTCGTGCAGATTACAATGGTTCGAAATTACATTCGTAAAAATCCTCTTCCATCGTATGCTAACGAGCGATTAAACACTACTGTGGAAGCTGTAAGAAGCAAACAAATGACACTTTATCGAGTTTCTAAGCATTATTGCATACCCAAACCTACCTTAAATAAAAGAGTTCATGGAATAAGAGATATTAAATGCGATACTAGGGGAAGGCCCACTGACATACCGCGTGAATTTGAGGTCAAAATTGCAGCTAACGTCAAAACCATGGAAAAGTTAATATCAAAAAGTAACTTCTGTTGGTCATTGGTCGATACGTGAAGGAAAATAACCTAAAACCTTCTATTAAGGGTTCAATACCTGGTGATCACTACTTTGCCAACTTCAAACGTCGATATGGCCTCTCTTAGAAAAAATCGCAACCTGTTGCGTAAGCAACTGGTGAAAAGGGAAGAGCAGCACATAGAGTCACGGCAGGGCCAGGTAAGGAGAACTTTTCTGTTTTAATGGGTGCCAATGCATCGGTTAAAAAATTACCGCCTCTGATTCTTTTTAAGGGAAAAAATCTTTGGAGTACCTAGCTACCAGGCAAAAAGTGTGAATACCGTGGAACGTCGCATGCTACTACGGCAAAGGGATGGATGGAGAGCGACGCATTCAAGAATTACTTTCAACGAACCTTTCTGAATGTTACTGCGAAAGAAAGGTCAATCATTCTCATCTGTGATGGACATTTGTCACATGTCACAATTAATTTAGTAGAATATACTTATTCTGAAACTGCCCCCTCATAGCAACCATCTTCTACAGCCAATGGACCTTGCAATTTTTAAGCGTCTCAAGTACAAATATGACAAACTCATAATAAAATGGCAGCGAAAAAACTATAAGATGTCGACATCCTTATTTGCAACTACAATTTCCAAAGTTTGGCAGGAATTAGATGAAGAAATTATAAAACGTGGGTTTCGCAAGGCAGGAATTAATCCGTTTTGCGACAAGATCATTTCAAACGACAAATATCAACTGATGGCCTTGGAAAGGTTGGAACTTCATCAGCAAGAAAAAATAGATCGACACCGCCAACGTTAGGCTTAAATGTGATTTGCATCCCGAGAGCTCTGACAATCTGATAGTGGAAACCAGGAACCAGACACTTCTTTCTGCACAAAATCCTTTGAGCATGTCAAGCAGTCCCCAACAGTGAGTAATCCAAAGCGAAAGAAAGTATGTCCAGCAGCGGAAGTCGTCATATCTGCTGATTATTTGCAATAATTGCAAGAAAAACAAGTAGACCCACAAACCGCTTTATCAAAGAAAAAGATTCGGACGAAGAAAAAAAAACTAAAATCAACTTCGAGAGTAATGATGAAGAGCCATTTTCTTCTCCGAATAACTAGGTCATTAAAAATTAAATACTGTTAAATTGTCTTAAAGATGACAAAACAGAACACTCTCTTGCGGCGAAAGCTAACAATGAAAAATGTCAGCCAAAAAACACATTCAACAAAATTTAATCAAGTTATGATGCAAGTGTAAAGTTGTGAAAAACTTCAATTTCAAAATGATAGAAGCATTCACAAATAGAAACATGACATCAAATAAAATAGTCCAGTTAAACCTAACAAAGAGATATCTTTATCAATAAGTGCAAGTGTTATTAACAAAGAAAAGCATAATGTAGAACGTTTTTTGTAATTTTTAATTTTAATCTTAATTTCAACTACTTATGTTAAAGTATAGTGCTGTGGTAATTTAACATATAATTGGTAAACCATTTGCTTCAAGGTGTAGGAAAAACACAGCGAAAAACCTAGACATACCAAAAGTCAAATTTAAAATCAAAATTAAGACGTATCATTATGCTTTTTTTTTTAATTATAAGATACCAAAACCTATTTAAACGGAGATTTTCTTCTTGTCTATTAAAATTATTAGGGTGTTTATATATTTCAATAGCTTCACGTTGTAAACTAACATAATAATGAGTTTGTCTTGACAATATTTCCATATTGTCAAATTGAATGTCTTGATTTAGATTATTCAGGGCATGGTCAGCCACACCAGACTTTTCTGGTTGACCTAATCTACAAAATCTCATATGTTCTTTACGTCTTGTATCAAAGCTACGTTTTGTGGTTCCGATGTATAGTTTTCCACATGAACAAGATAACTTATACACTCCGGAAGATGATAATGGGTTTGAAACATCTTTAGGTGATCTTAAATGTTCTTTAATTTTTCTTGTAGGTTTTAAAATAGTCCTAATGCCATATTAAATTAGGATTTTTCAATTCTATCTGTAACATTAGCTTTATGCGTTTCTCAAACTGTTATATTAATAGCTGGGTGATGTTTATGCTTTAATTTTTCAACTTTGACAAAATTGTTTACATCTTTAACAATTTTTAACAGATATTACTGCTGACGAAGATAACTGTAAGAGTTATCGAAACGTTTAGATTGTATAATTTAAAATACACCATTAAAAAAACCCAAAAAAAGATAAGTATTTTATTATGTTACAGTTCTGTTACAACATAACAAAATTTAAAATGGAAAGATTTGGCGAGTTTGACAGCAGTTCAATTGAAAAAGCCGTAAAATCTTTAATACCTACGAGTGCAGTACGCAGTAAAAATAGTATCTGGTCCTAATTTACGGAATTTTCTAAAGCGCGTAACTGTACAGTGCAGTCATTTAATATGTAAACTTGGAAATATTAATTTCTGTGATTTTTATTTTTTAATGCGCACATTTTGACTCATCGGAAACTTTTTTGTCGCCATATTTAAAAGAGCTATGACGTTATTGCAACTTTTTTTAAATAGCAACCATATGTTTTTTCATCATATTTGGATATGAGGTGAAATTCTAAGAATGAGGATGTGTTAACGACTCAGACATACCAAACGATATCTTATGGTATCAGCAAGATGGGGCACGTGCACGCTATGATTTATTGGTCCGCAATTATTTAAACAAAATATTTTCAAACAGATGGATTGGAAGAAAGGGTTTTATTGCACTGCAGAAATAATCGAGAACGTTCAACAGAATTTCCAGTACAGGCTTGCTCTGTGTCAAGAAGTTCGTGGACTACAATTTATCTCCTTTAAATGTTATTTTGTTCGTTTTGCTGAATTAAATCTTGTTTTGTTACTTCTGTTGAATTAAGTGTTCATTTTTTAATGTTTATCGATGTGTTTTGTTGTAATAATAGTAATTCTGTTGTAAGAATAGCGCAAGAATAGCGCAATTTTGAAACATGAGTCTTTGAATGTTGATATCACTTTTTCTGGAAATTATCAACTGCAGTGCAATCAATACTTTTACACATCGTCATTTTTTGAATTTCACCGCCGATCCAAATAAAATGAAAAAACATATCGCTGCTATTTAAAAAAAGTTGCGATGACGTCATAGCTCTTTTAAATATGACGAGAAAAAAGTTTACGACGGGTCAAAATGTGCGCATTAAAAAACAAAAATCGACGGGTCTTAGGATTTTAATATTTCTAAGTTTCCATATTAAATGACGCACTGTATACCAAATGCAAATACGTCAGAAACTGAATTGAATTATATTAAAAGACTGGGCATGGAAAATGAAGAAAACGAATGGGGAAGGTTATAAAGAATATACGTTAACGTGTATGTGAAACTCTACAGCCAAAACCTTACAAGAAATATATTTTACTGAAAACGGGATTTCCATCAATCCCTTGCAAGGGATACGCCAAAAGACGCGAATTACAAAAGTTGCCCGAAAAACGAAAACAGAGCTCAACAGCTTTAGATTTGTCACAATTGTACTCGATAGTTGATAAATGTGATGAAACACCGGACGGTTTAGAAAAAAAGTTTTACTTTATATCATCGGTAGAGTTGGCATGACGAATAAAGTGCTTAACGAATCGTTTTAAAATAGAATTAAAAACGGACGAACTGTATCTGGAAGAGTAAAGTACAACCCAGTTTTTTCGAAAACGTGTCACGGTGGTAGTAAAAAATGTGTCGACGGCACACAAAAAATGGTATCTAAACGGGGCCCTCACCCCTAACTAATAAGTTATCAAAATGGACCAAGAAATGAGTAGAATCGATCGGTGTGAATACTAAAAAAGTAAAAATTTCCAATCATTCATGCCGCTCGACTGCTGTTTCGCTATTAGCAAAATCTGGAGTTTCTGAACAGGAATTAATCAAAATCATAGGCCATGGAGTTCTTCGTCATTACAAATGGATGAACAACATCACCAAAACGTTATATGTAGCGGCAACATCTAATTATGTTGTCAATCACGCAAGTTCCTTAGCATTACCTTCAGGATCAAATGGGCAACAGGTACACAAGAATAAATATTTAAGTGATCAAAAACACTAATATACAATAATTGCTCTGAAATTAATTTAATTCACACAGGAAATAATCTTCCTAAATATAACACGACCTTGATAAAGAATGCTATTTTTGTTGCCAATTTCTCTAATATTTTACGATTTGATTCGACATAATTTTGGAATTAATAGTCTTTGATCAAATGAGATTATTAATGCCAAAATTATGTCTCATCAAACTGATACTAAAATATCCAACAAAAATAGCCGACAATTTATCATGGTCTTGGTATATTACCCTTGATTATCAGTGAACTTTGATATTGTCAAATGGGGTGAATCTATTGAGTTTTTAGATTATTGTCCGAATAACTTTTTTAAAAGAAATGTGAGATTTTGTACTAGTGCCAAAAGAAATCAGCTTTCGAAGAGGTATTACTGGGGTCTTTGGTTTATGACTCATTTAGCAACAATATCGTACAATTAAAATAATGCTTTGAGGCTTTAAATAAAGCGAAAACATGCAAACGAGTATTTGAAAGATAAAAAGTATAGAGGCACCACTGTGTACTACTGTATATGTGAATTTAACATGTCGAACGATAACGCTTACTGTTTGAAACGATTAATTTATTTACACTTGGAAAGAGTAGTTTGTTAAATAATAACGTTGAATGAATATAACGATTTAAATTATTGTTTCAGACATTTTACTTTAGTAGACAATATGAGACATGTTTCACGATACAAATGTCAGAATTTTTATAGATTTACAGCATTTAATCAATAATATCGAATTTTAAATTATTGCCAATGCAGTCCTTTACAAATGTTTATACAAGTTAGAGAAGTCATACTTTGGGCTTTCGTTGTAGTTGTGGGTGCTGCGACGTCACTTGATCCATCTGACGTTGCGGGTTCTACATTTTATTATAAAGGGAATTTAGATTGTACAGAAATCAGTATCAAGTAAGTATCCAGATAATCTTTAGACCATCACTACGTGAATCTAATGTACAAATACTAGTGCGGTCGAACAAGGTTATTTTGTCCTAACAAAGTACCATAATGTCATACTGTACCTTTTCAAAGTTACAGCACCACACGCAGGATAAAATAAATAAACACATAGAAAAGTTCTTAAACATTATTTGAATAGAAAAATACTTTAAATTTAATGAAAGCGTTTCAATTTATGAAAGTGTTGTCTACGACAGTTTTGTTAAAAAAGACCATAACCTCAAAGTAATTAAACTGTAAAACAGAAATATGTATAGTGCCTACAGGTTTATAATTTCGTAAAGATAAA
The DNA here is from genome assembly GCA_036346205.1 of Vesta saturnalis. Lineage (NCBI taxonomy): Eukaryota > Metazoa > Arthropoda > Insecta > Coleoptera > Lampyridae > Vesta > Vesta saturnalis. Next base: position 2,415,112 of record JARFJB010000664.1, read on the forward strand.
AAGGGAAAATTAAAATTTAACTCTTTGTAATACAGTAACGCTAACGACTGCGTATGTAAAATAAACTGTATTAATCAAGTTAAAAATATTTCGCGAAATTAAGCTCCAAGTAATCTCGAAAGTCTCAGTGAAGTATTAACCAAAAAAAGAGTCACTGCTTTTCCCACTGACTGTTGAACAAAGAAACCCGTTTTTGGTTTGATTATATAATTATGTAATACATACTTTATAAAAAAAGTTTCGTTTTCATTCATAGTCATCTATTTATAGTGTTGTTAGTTAAAGTGGTAGTTCTATAAAATCAACTTGCGGTTAACGTGAATCACGCGACTCATTGTTTTCTTTAATTCGTTGAAGTGACTACCTATAGCAAAATAACCTCTTTTCGGAGGATTTACCCTAAATGATAATTTTCAAAATTTCTAGTTCATATTTTTTTAGTATTATAAAGGTACTTATTGGTAAGGGGTTACGATTTAAATTTAATTGCATATACGTTTAAACCTGGAGTAGCTCGACATACATTGATTCAGACGAGCTATCTATTAAATTATATATTTACAATGAGATATACTTTGCATATCATCTACCTTAAAGGTGAACAATTTTAATATTTGGAATATGTACACCCACTACGAAGCTTTCTCTGTACGTGTTAAAAAACAGCATGTATATTCCTTCTTACATCAATTTTTAATCTCTTTAGAATCATTTTTTAACGCTTATTTTGTTCTTTTAGAAAATTAATATGGTAACGCTCTTTTTTGTATACCACTACGTATTTACGTAGGCGATAAGGTGCAGTATCTTAACTTTCCCCCTAATTTAATACAGAAATTCCAATAATCCATTAACCTAAGTTGATGTCTTGTTTACTAAAGATATTAGAAAACGGATTTCATGTAGCTAATTCAAAAATAATTACCTAGATAACTAGGAATATACATTCAAATAAACCTGATTATCCTCATAGGGTTAAAAATAATAAGTCCTAAATCTCTGAAGACGTACATTATTTAAATTCAACACACATTTTTATTTAACAAACAAAAATTGTAATAAAGCCTTTTTTTTTAATAATTATGGTCCTGAACAGGATAAAATTAATCTAACATGCTAAAGCATTGAGCAACATTTAGGAGGATGGATAGGGGATATCCTAGATGATGTCCAATTTGAGCCTTATATAGCAGAAAGACTGTACAAAAAGCGTATTTTACGAGCAGATGCTTTAGTAGTAGTGGTACTCACAATAGGAACCGATCGATCTTATTTGGCAGACACAAGGCAACACTGGGTTTTGTCAGCATAAAATTTAACTCGATTATTATTTTCCCATTCAAGGATGCGTTAAATGTCTATTGTGGTTGAAATGACCGTTTCGGTTTTAATGTCTTGATTTGAGATAGAAGGTCAATTATAATCATGAGTCGACTGAGATGAACAATAATGGAGGGTGCTGTCGTCAGCAAAGCAATAGATCGGGTTAATAGTCGAAGAAAGAAGATCATTTATGCATAGTAGTAAAAGTATGGGAGCTATAACTGATCCCTATGGCACGCCCGCGTTATGTCAACTTCTTTTAAAAGGAAATCCAGTTGATGATCATGTCAATTAATTCAATCGAGGCGAGTTTGGGAAGTCAACACATACCAAATTTGGTCAAATACATTAAATTTATTTTTTTTACGAGTGGTATGGGTTTTTATTTATTTTTACGTCAGAATTCTTAAGGTAGCTTGTAATAAAATTCCAATTACATAGGAATTTTATTAAATTCTATGATCACCATTCTTCACCTTGACATTTTTAAATAATGGACGATGCCGTGCCAATAGCGTGCCAACAACGGTCACGTGGCAGAAACATTTAAACACCAAATTTAATTTTTTAGAAATTATAGTTAGCTTTATTACATCGTTTATCAAAAAGGGAGAGTGAGGATCCTATAGGGTTAATTAAATAGAACCACAAAAACGAAATGAACGGAAACCAATTTAAAAATTGAACCACAACTAAAATTTATTAAGTACTATAAATAATTACACCGTTAATATAAATGCAAGTTTTCTTTTTGTTATTCCGAAATTAAAACTAATTTAGTTTGTATTAAAACGCACATGTTAAATGGAAAATTACATTCAAAGCCTTTTATATTAACAGTAGTAAACCGAAGCATTCAAAAATAGAATTTAAAATCCGATCAATATAATTAAGAGAGTTTTAAATTAGTAAAATAAGTTATAGTTAACACCTTCATAGTATCTATTAATTTATTTCGTGGAAAATTGCACTGTTAAATAATAGTTTCAATGTAAATAATTAAAGTTAAACCTGAAATAAGTTCTATCATATGAACGAGGTAAACAACTACAATAGGAATTGTAATCTCGTCCCCATTGTGTACAATAAACTATTTGTAATAAAATATTCCAACCGTTGACAGATGTGTCAAACAGTAACTAGCTTCTGGAATTAAGTGATTTAATGTGTTATTAATTACTAATTAAACTGTTAGATAGAATAAATACCTTTCGTTAATGGAAACTAACCGAATTTTATATCAATCGTTCTGTTATTTCACAAATAATAATTTTAGCACCATGAAAAAAATATTAATTCAGTAATTGATTTAATTTCAATTAAAACAAATTGTTACGCTGTCGCCTCATCATTAAAATTTGAAATTTCCAGCAGTTCCCCCTTTTAACTGTCGTACTCTATATAGGTAAGTGCCTTTGCCAAAATGATTATCTTTTATTCTCACTGTTATAGCATCTAGACGAAAATCGCAATTGTGAATTAGTATGAAGTAAAGAGTAATTACTAAAAATTAATTAATATAATTCAACTTTGTATATACTTGCTCTGTAAACGAGTATAAAAATTTAGTTAAATTGATTATGATAAGTAGCAACGAATTGATTTACTACCGAACACCGATTAAAACCATAATCAGTGAACTTTAAATAAATTAATAGAGTTAATATTTATTAAGGATCATTCATTTTTATCCATCATTGGTGAAGGAATTTTGTTTGTCAAGGGGATCTGTGACCTTGGTCTACAGTATCCGTCGTCCGCCCGATTTAATTGAGTTTTATGTACATCTTCTACCATAAGGATTCGACCCTAAATTTTATCCTCCACTGGGAAACCCGAAGCAGCCTGTGGACCAAAACACCGCCTGAACAAAAGTTTATCTTTGGGTGGCGCCCGAACCTTTTTGCCAAATATACATTACTTATGTCAAGGTTTGTAGCGATGTTCATTAGTGCATTACAAACATTTTGTAATTCTAATTGTAGTTTTAGTCCAATTGACAAACTTTCTATTCGAGTTGAAAAAACCACTTTCTCTCTAGTTGTACAAATAACTATTACAGTACTTCTTAGAGGCAGGATAATCGTCTTTTCTGGCCTAAGCAGTCAAACGTGGTTTTATTGTAGAAGGAGTTTCCCTTAATGGATGAATAATTAATTACATCCAACCTACATACCTCACTTTACAACGTTTGGTAAAGTTTCACCAAGATCGGCCATGATGCCTGTGTGTGTGTGCGCGCGTGTGTGCGTGTGCGTGTGTGCGTGTGCGTGTTTCGTATTTAAGCTTGTTTTCATTTTTCCTGGAGCTGATTAGATTTTGGGGGAAATTCAGCGGCGGAGAGGGGGGGAGGAATTAGGGGCAGTTTCTAATTTTTGCCAAATATTTCCGATACACGTGTATATTGCAAACATGTAAAAATACTAACGTATAGAATATATCGATTAATTATGTTGTATGCAGTTTTTGATACAACGCGTAATTTAGCAAGCAAAAATTCCTAAGGTAAAATATAACCATTGGTTCAAACTTTTTCAATTTCAGAATAACTTTTCTTTATAAAGTTTGTTAATACAAATCCAAATAAGTGTAAACATTAATTAAATAAGATTGACAATACTTGAATTGTATTATCGGTATTTTATTGAAGCGGGCGGATTAGGGGCAGTTTCTAATTTTTACCAAATATTTGCGATACACGTGTATATTGCAAACATGTAAAAATACTAACGTATAGAATATATCGATTAATTATGTTGTATGCAATTTTTGATACAACGCGTAATTTAGATAGAAAAAATTCCTAAGGTAGAATATAACCATTGGTTCAAACTTTTTCAATATCAGAATAACTTTTCTTTATAAAGTTTCTTAATACAAATCCAAATAAGTGTAAACATTAATTAAATAAGATTGACAATACTTGAATTGTATTATCGGTATTTTATTGAATCGGGCGGCCTTGGGATTTTTTTAAGTTAGCATCTATATGTTAAGCTGTATCTGACATGAAGTTTTAAACGCCCATCTAACATAGATTATTGTTTTTGTTTTTATAATGTTGCCTATTTTCGTTGTTATTAATGAATCAAAATGGAAGCAAATTACAAAAAATTGTTATTAAAATTATTTAAAAGCAGAAGTCAAATAAGGCTCACAAAATTTTGAGTTTTACACGTCGGAAAATTGGAAATGCTCGAAAATTGAAATCCTCGATTTTCAATTTCCAAAACAACTATTGGTAGCTTGACAGATCGTGTTTAAATTTACTATTTATTAATACGATATTTTTTTCCTTTCTAATTTATTTTAATGGTTAATATATTATTTAAAGAATAGGTACATTATACTTAATTGAAAGGTAGGTATGTATATGACTTTGAATAGAAAAGTCTTCTGTTGTATCACACATTTAACCTAAAAAGTTAATAATGTAATAAGCAAAGCAATGCTTCTTGATTCACTTAATAGATTTTTGTCAATTTTCTAAGCCGTAACATAAAATTAGTAATATAGTGAAATGTCTTTGTGTTTTAACGTTCACGTTACGCTATCTTTCAGTGTTTAATTGTAGATTTTCTAGCAATTGTTAAAAAAAAGAAATTAATTGACTATAACTACACTTTTAGTTTTTCTTTTCTTGATCTTTTTATATAATAAGTATTAAAACTGCAAGCATGTTGCTGTATTAAAACGTGTTTATCAACTTTGTAACAAAAGAATTTCTTGTATTTTATGTCAGACGTGAAGGTCATGGGGAAGGATTTTCTTTCTGTTAAATAAACATATTATTATTATTATTATTATTGATAATATGTTTGACAAATGGCAATTGATAGTAATAGCCTACTTGATTCTAGAGCGCGTGATTGATGATACAGCGCAACCCTAGCAAATTTTGAGGTTAAATCAAAATTTAGCATTTGGGGTTACTAGCAAGTTGTTTTAAATCTGGGTCTATCTTGTTAAGTTGTTTGACATGTTGGATGTAAATGGAAGTATAAACCGTTGGATTACACGTATGAATAATATAAATTTGCCGGCAAATATCTTTAATAGTGCGTATGTTGTAATAACATCTTTTCGATATGTATTTGGGCCGACATTTTGTTAGACGTCGTATGTTGGTAATAAAATTTTATCTAAGATGTTAAATCGGAAGTGAAATTGCGTACAAGTAATTTATGTTGTTTTAACACATTGCTACCACGTAAACGATTGAAGATGTGTTTAATTGACCTCAGTATGAAGATGGGCGAGGTTGGCTTATGGGGTACAGGTGATATCCTAGGGCTGTAGGTCATCTTAAGAATGCGGAATCTCGTATCAGCATTACCAATTTCAAGCCGTAATTATAACTACAATTATTTTATTGTATATATTGGTTATTACTATTAAATTTAAATGAAGTTGACAAGTAAGTGAAAGAGGGAAAAGGATATCTAGCAAAATTCCGCTTTCACAGCTATTGCAAATGGTCTCCTTTAAAATAAAAGTGAAGATAAGTAATTAAAATTTTGTTTATATCGTCGTTAAACTAATTCAGTAATAATTTTTATTATTATAAAGTTGGTAATATTAAGATGGACTACAAACGAAATCTCACACAACACACTATTAATAGACAAAAATTTATATATTTTTTTAATTTTTGATTTATTCAAAGAAATTATCTGTACGCACCTACACTAAAAAGAAAGCGATTTGTAATCCAAGAAAAATTTAATCGATTTTATACAATCCTACCAGTTTTATACTTAAGCTCAATCGGTTAACGAGGTGTAAATATAAGAAAATGTTTGCAAATTTAATCTAATCATCACAGATATTTTAACAGTTCTCTTGCTAAATAAAATTAAAAAGTGAATTTATTAGACTAATTCACACTTTTAAGTTTGTAGATAAAAACGATTTCGTTATTTTGAACAGTATTCAAGTTCAGTGCGAAAAAAAGTAAAAATAACATTTGCCAATCTCGATTATATTGAGCTAGTTGTAGCACAATTAATACGAAATTAATTGACGGAACTCTTATTCAAACAAAATTTGTTTAATAATGTTTCAAATGTGTGTAAAAAGTAAAAGTATAAAATTTTATCATCATTTTGTTAGTTAAGGGGTAAATAAAATGGCTTAAATATAATGTAATTGAAATAAGTTAATTGTGATATTTTAAGAGTTCTCTTTTTCCGTAACATTAAAAAAGCACGTTAGTTAATTTATTAAACTATTTTTTTTAATTTGAAGCAAAATTAATTTTATTCCTTTAAACAGTTTAGATGTTTAAGAACATTTGCTAATTTAAATTATTTTCCGGTGGTTGTTGTTAATTTTTTAATTAAAGGAAGAATTGTTTTGCAAAATTAAATTCAATAAATTTATAGTTTTTCCTAAAGTTTACTAGAAAAGCTCTATGTGGGATCATACAGCAATAAAACATTGTTTAAACAATTACAGTTTTATACGCAGCATGCGTTCTGTGCTTGTTGAATATTTTTTGTACCCATTTTTGTTATGTGAATATCATCCCTGCTAATAGATTAAGTTCACTTTAATGGTTCGATTATAAAATAAATGCGGCCACTGGTGAACAAAATAGGTTTACTAGAGCAAACGCCAAATACGAAGACACCTGCGCAGAAACCGAATATTGCATTAAAAAGAAATGGAATAATGATATGAGTGAGAAGTAGATATTATGTTCCGTCCACAAAATATAGTGTTGTTTATTGTTTTCTAACCTCATTTTTCGTGCACGTTTTTATCAATTGTAAACAGTTTTTTTCAAAACTCCTTCCGTTTTAGCACCTTTTATTTACAAGTAAGTTGTATTTGTAATCCACAGTACCTAATATGTATTAATATAATATATTGATTTAGTTAGTTGTTTATAATGGGTGATGCGAGTACATCGTCTGATAGTACATCAAACATTCCAGCGTCTTATCGCAAGATTCCCGCAAAATTATTTGGAATGTTTTTCAGGTTCATAAAAATATGAATGAAGGTATGTTGATTGCCAGGTGTTTGGTAACCATTAATAGGAGGTTGAGGATAAAAATATAAAATCGCGGCAAACTCTTTTCCAATGTGGGGATAAACGTCAGCGCTTGACATTGTTGCCAAACGTATGAAATTCGACGTCAACATAATACTTAGGTTATATTATTTACATTTATTTTGAAAATTAGTTTTGATGGAAAATGTTCTAATATAACAATACTTTTAACAGTTCTTAGATCATTTTGCGATGATTAAGCAATTGTAACATTTTGAACAATGCAAGCCACACGAATCGAATATCTCAAAATGTGGAAAACGTCAAAATTAGAAGTTATGTGTAAACAGAAGAGCTGACAACATTGTAATTTATTCGGCAGTTCTAACAACCCAACAACGTGTATTTCACTAACATAGATATATCATTTGTAATTATCAGGGTTATTATGGAAGTTGGTATGTTAAGTTTGTCTCTCTCTAACAATTTCACCCCCACAACGGAAAAGATTTTGCAGTGACTATAGTAGAATATAGGAGATGTATGCGAAAAGTAATTTAAATTTTTTAATTAATACATTTTAATAAACACGTGTTACATTACAATTGTTACACACTTGGTAACAAATTATATTTTTCTCCTTCAGCTCTGTATATAAAGAATTATAAACTCCAAAATTGGCATTGCAATTGTCAGCACTAAGACAGGATACATTGTCAAACGTTAAATTTAGCTGTTCAAATGTGTTTGCTACTGATGTGCCCATTCCCCATGCTGTTTCATCAAAATCTTCTTTAAAATCTATTAACTTGTGGATAATTGCTACCTTCTGATTATAATAGTGTACTGTTATAGGAAAACACTTTCGGTTTTTGATATTAAAGGCATCAATCTGCACACCACAAAAAACTGGCTTTAAATATAGTATGACATCCCTTAAATCTTTAGGACCTAACACATTCTTCACTACGGCTTCAGCTTTCGTTCTACCTAGGTGTATTGCTGCAGAAGCTGGATGGTCCCGAAACATGTATTTATGTAACTTAATGTAACAGTCTAAACTATTGTAAGATAATTGATGGTTAACGTTATGGTAAACAAAACTAACTTCTAATATGGAGATTGCCAAACCAGCATTCAATGTATCCCGTTTGTTTTTATTTTGTACAAAATTCAACAGTAAGTTGTTGTTTATGGTTGCTTTATGGTTCTTTGTATGTTCATATTGTTTAATCTAAAATAAAATACACGCATAAAAAAACTAACAAACTTTAAGCAACAATGGCATCGTACCCTTGGTTTCGTATCGAAAATTCTTTGTTGCACAAAGTGCAGTGAGCTTTCCGTAACCAAATGAATTGTTGTTCCCGATTGTGTTGATAGGATGAATAGTATTTTTTTTTCCTTTTTATTTGTTTCATTGATCATGATGACAAACATTCATTACTGCTGCTGTTACTTTTACCATCATTATCACAATCTGAATTTAGCGGGTCGCACTCGTAATCCATTTCTATTATTATAATTATTTAATAATTATATTGCGCACAAAACCACTGATAAAATTTTTTGGTTAGAAAAAACTTAGCGCGGTTAACCAGTTTCTGATCTACCGACTACGGGAGTGCATGCGTACAGCTGCTTCTGATGATTGCAATGGTTGTATTCATTTAAATTTCCTAACGCTCATTCCATTCAGTATTGATGATCGAAAAGTGATCCAATTTATGAATTTTTTCATGTTTCTTGGAATATAGGAGATTTCCTCCTATGTGTGAATTGAAATACGAGATAGGAGATTCGCTTCAAAAATAGAAGACTCCTATTAAATATAGGAGACCTGGCAACCCTAGTCATTACTGTACGATTAACATCTGTCAGTGTTTTCACGCTTACATTTCTTTACAGTTAACGTTCTTGATATCGTTGTGAAAGCAACTAGAGTATCTAAAAGTACCGTCGTTAGAATTATTAGAGAGGGAGTGCAATTCAATGCGGTGAAATAGAATCGTTCAAGACTTCTAATAAAAGAATGAAAACCACACCAAGATCATCTGTTGATAGTTGTGGGGAACAAGTCATTCGACGCATTCTACATAATTTTCATGTCACGGAGAAACGACGACCAACCATCAATGCTATCTATAATATTATTAAAGATGACGAATCCATTGGAAACGTCTTTAGGAAGAGTGTTAAATAAAATAGGTTTTAAATGGACGAAAACCGTTGACAATTGTAAATGTTTAATGGAACGATACTATATACGATCTTTGCGTTGTGCTTATATACAAGCAAAGTGTCGAAGAGCAGGGCGACCCACTGTGTATACAGATGAAACATGTATCGCATACAATGCGACATTCTTGGGTAGATGATTCCAACGAAGGCTTAAATTGTCCAATTGGTAAAGGTCAAGGTGAAATGGGATTTATCAATAATGCCCTCTTAGTTTTTAAATCGGGCTCAAAAACAGGTGAAAAGTGTTCGATGGATTTGGAGAGCCACTGGCAAGAAGTGTGCCGTCATGTTAAAGAAATTGAAGAGGAATACATTAATAAAGAGTATATTATGGATGTCGTTTGTGAGGAATTGATTATACGTAGGAGTGGAGACTCGTCGGATGAATCTGATTTTATACCAGATTATGATAACGACGAAGTAAGTGTAGAGTAATTGTGTAATATTTTATTGTATTTATATTGTTAATTTCACATTGCACATGTGTTGTTCATTTTCATAGATATGTTTCTAAGGCACTTTAACTTCTTAAGCAACATAATGTCTTCGTACCATAACCCTTTATATAGTTCGCAGAGTTTTATGCATTGTACCAATTATTATACATGTTCTACACATTAGGATTATTGTACTTCATGTAATCAATATCTGTTATGTGTTTAATTGCTTAATTATATTGATTTATATGTGAAATTTCTTATTTATCTTTAACACACTAATATGTATCGTGTTGACCTTTTTAACATGCTACTGCCATAGCTCAATACTTTTATGAATACAACATCATTGTGCAAACCCCATAAAACCATGTTTTGTTGTATAAAAACCATCTGTATACTACATTTTCCTCATAACAAATTATATAATTTCTTCAACTTTATTTGAACTTGCATAGTATCTAATATTTGAATTCGATACAACTCTACCCCCTCTATTACACCTATTATAACAAATAAAAAAAAATAAAAAAATAATGGTGTGGTTGTTATATTATTAGAAAGGTAAATCGCACCACGGTCTAGCTCAGTGAGGTACAAATTTATAAAACTTACTGAATATGAGAACTCGTTCATCAGGTGTGAGGAAAGCAGAGATATTTTCATAGATATAATCAGTATTAGCATTTGTTTTAATTGGGCACCACTCAATTTCTAGGTTTAATAAATAAAATACAACAAAAATTGAGAAAGGTTGTATCTCAGAACATAATAGGTAATCTGAATAAGCACTAAACATCTGTATTTATATGTATATTTAATAAAGCAAAATGTCTGATGAAATCAGAATAAAATAACTAAAACGATACTTCTTGTACTGCATTACAATCTTAAAATCACTAAATTAAACACTGTAGATAAGCTTACAATCTATGTATACTTAGAATTCAAAATGCAATCTATTCAATAATGAAATGTGTATTGACCCATGTCAACAAATTACAGTTGTGATAGGTTATGAACTCAAATGTTTTTATTTCAGGAGCAAGACTCAACTGTTCCTTTTTTAACTGTATCAAAATAACACAAACTGATTTGTTATTTACTTAACTGCACTAAAAGGATAAGTACTTACTTGTACAAAACAAATAGTTTAATCTCGTCTTAAACGAACTGTAGCTTGAGAATTTTCATTTCCAATTCCAAGACAAAATATACGATAATATAAAGGTAACTTCCAGCTTCCAACTTCGCAGATTAGAATGACGAAAGCTGTTTATGTAACGACAAACGCAGAATATGTATAACAGCATATGTGATTGATGCAAAACAAAGGTATCTCCATTTAGGTTCATAAAGATGACATTGCATTAATTTGCCATTTTAACAAAGTTAAGCTCGTGACGCCATACCCACGCCACTCAATGATACGTAAATTTACCAAAATAAAAGCTTTTTCTTGAGATAAACTGTATTCTTATTCCTATCTTTGTTCTCTAGTCTTATTTCTTGTTTCTGATTCCCTTATAAAAGGGAAGCAAAACTTAAAAAAAGATAACGTCTTAAAGGCACGACATGATAAAAGGAAATGCCTCAAACAAGCTCCACTCACGCTGCGCATAGAACTAAAATTGAATGTCTAAAATATACACAGGGACGCTCGTAATTATGTAGACCAAAGAGAAAATATTGCGATATAAAAATTTAATTATTAAACAACAAAAGAAATGCTTAAAAATACTAAGGTAATGTAAATATACTTATCGATAATAATGCAAAGTTCTAAATTTAAATTAAGGTAACGACAGACAAGAATTGGCACGTTGCACTATTTATAACCATCGCAGTATAAAACTGTTTAGACACGAATTATTTACCCTTAGAACTGTGGTTAATAATTAAAATGGGAATTACAACATTTCCGAGTAAATTTATGAACAAGTAACATAACCTTATATTTCATTTTTCACAATTAAATGTTTTTTTTTGTTTAAATTGTGATAATTTTAAAATATAAACATCATAATTAAGAGGTTATTAACTAAAAAATGTACAAAACGGAACTTTTACTTTTCTTAAAAAAACTAAATATTTTCCGGTTGAATAGTAACACGGTCACGCGATTTTTTCGCGCAGCTTGGTGTCTTCGTATTTGGCGTTTAGCTCTACCGACTGTAACAGTTTAGTATGAATCACACGCCCATACGAGTGTGCTAGTCAGTTATAATTCCATTTATTTTGTCACAGATATTAGTGAGTATTATGATCGTAGTAGGCCGTTTTTTGAACTCGTATGGTAAAACAAGGTAACTGCAATTATGCCAGGTTTAGTAATAATCTATTTACACAAAGAATACAGTGTAAATGAATTATGCCGATACCGATTATTGCGCACAGTTTTATAATATCGTAAGTTCGGGCATAATAAAATAGTTACTGTATGGCTTGGGTGACCATATTTATTTTCAGAAAATAAGTACAGAAATAAAAAGTAACAAAAGTTGTATTAGGAATAGATAAAACGGACAAATCAAAGAACTAAATGTAGAGTGACATAGCCAAGCATCAAAATGAGAATAAAAAATAAAATAATTTTTAATGACACATGCATATACATAATATATGTACCTATATTCCTATATTAGAAAAAATACAAACACATAAAATACTCTGGCAGAAATGTGTAATGTTATTAATTATTTTGACGTGCCTGCAACGCCATCAGTGGGGTCACCTTTGTGCCAATCGTATTTTTGAGAGCTTAGGATAGATTCCAAAATTTGCTTTCTGGTCTTCAAAAACTGGAACATTTTACTGCAAGCCTCATCGAAGTTTGTGTACACTTGCATCACAGCTTCTAGTGTCGATATTTTCATTTGCGATTTTTCTGCACTCCAGTAGTTATTAATGTTAGAGAATAGTCGCTCAATTGACGCACTTGTTCCAGGAATACAAAAAATAAACTGACATAAAATCCCACAATTTTTGAAATCTTCACTTGATCCAGACCCTTGATTCCATTTAAATACTTCAACCCATCGATCTTCGGTAGCTATATTTTTCGAGTTCCACTCGGCAATTTTATCTTCTGACAGTTTGGCTTGTAATAGACTAACTTCATCGAAGAGTTCGTCCTCATTCAGTGTCGAACCCAAGTAGTCTTTAAAAGCAGCACATGAACATAAAATTTGATTCCATGAAACTTGGTTTCTCAAATTTATCCATTCAAAGAGCCTTAATTCATTTAAATTTGTACTCCAATTCTTCAAGTAACTCACACAATTTGAATAAAGTAATCTAACCTGTGAGATGAAGTCATCTCGATAGTTTAAACTACCTTCCCAATTGTCAAGTTGTAAAAGGGATTCTCTTACTTTAAGCGGCAAAAGTAATTCATTCAAACGATTTTCAAGCTTATTTTGAAGATCGAAATACTCTAGAGCGGCCTCTGTTGCGCATATTTTGTCACCCTCTACCTTTAATATGACTTTGTGAAACATAGAAGCAATGTTGTGTACAAACCACATCCAAATTTCGCTGGTGCGACACTCAAAAAATTGCTTCAAAATCATTGGACAATTTTCAATAGACAAAAAGTATGCTTTCAACGGTTCGTACATTTGTAGAATTCGTTCAATTGCGGGCATCAGACTTAAAAATCTTGTTTTAGAAAATGATAACATCTTTTTGTATTCAACATTAACAAAGTCGCAGAATTGTTTAAGTTGATTTACTCTCACTGTATAAATATATAAATGCTTAAATAACTTAACAACAATAACCTCAACGTCAATTGGTAAGACGTCCGTAGCATTTTGTACGCAATTGTTCAAAATGTGTGCAACACAACCAATGCCAACCAGGGATTTGCCACGAGAAGCATTCAATTTTGCAAATAGGTTGTTCACTCCCTTTCTTTTCATTCCGCCAAAATTTGTATTGGTATTATTAGCAGCTAATCCAATACACTTGTCCACTAAATTGTGGGTTTTCAAAGTATTAAACACATAACTATTTAACTGTTCTGATGTTTCACCAGGTAAGTCTTGCAACTGAAGTAATTTCACTTGAATACCTTTTTCACAATTAAAGTATCTCACCAACAAAGGTACTATTTTAATTTCTTTGTGGTTGGACGAATCGATCATGATGCTAACAAAATGTGCTTTGTGTAGATCAAGTTCCAATCGTAACTGGGATTCTTTGGCAAAAACATTTTTACAATGGCTTCAGTTTTGGTTCGAGCTGCCATAAATTTGGGCTCAAACATGTTCGCTATTAGCTTTGATGTGCAATCCAAAGATCTAAAACTCTGCTGATGCTTGATCGTATGATACGCGAAAGTACCTTCCTTGGCTGCAATTAACATATTTTCAGAGCTGAAGTTTTCACTTTTGAAAAAGTGTTTAGTGTAGCGCTTTAGACTTCGTATTTGCAGCTAATGTATGCTTTTTCTTGGTTAGATGAGCCTTAATATTGCTGCGACCACTGTTGGAAATATCAACATCACTTCTACAAATTTCACAGTACACAATATGCGGACTCAATTTATTTTTATTTTCATAAACGGATATTCTTTCTGTAACTCCAAATTAAAATGACAATTTCTTCGAGGCGGTGCATGTTTACGCAAATAATGCACAAGTAGGTAACTGAAATCAAACGACGTTGCTTTTTAGTAAGCGCAACCAGCACAGAAAACCAGACTGCATTCAACAAAACAATTAACAAATAATATGTTCACTTGCTGTCGAACGGTAGAACTCGTGTAGAATTGAACTTGTTTAGTCTTAGTCCGAGCGCTGTCGCTATTTATATGCGGCTCGCTAAACTTCGCTTCGATTCTCGCACGTTCCAGTCGCGGAGCATTCTGGGCTGTGCGTCTAGGATAATCGAGGGCGGATTGGAACGTTCGGGAAACAAACTACGCGAACATTCTCAACAACTTCTTAACGTCGATATTGCATCATGATCAGTGAATCACCGATAAGCATTCTTTTTAAATAAAAAATAAATATTTTGGTATACCTATTTGCGATATTTGCATCTTCAAGAAAAAGAAAGTACATTTTAGTGTACTTCATGCTTCTATTAAGGACCTTAGGACACTGGCAGAAAAGAAAGTACTGTCCTACTAAAATAAGTACGTATGGTCACCGTATGTATGGCAGACACAGTTTCTAACCTCAAAGTAAGTCCAATGCACATTTATCATATATAAATTATAAATATAAACGACGAGCTACGCTTTATTTATAGAAATCGCAACTTCGAATTTTTACTAAAAAGGCGAAATAGGTTAGTAAATGTAATATAGCGTTGAAGATGTATAGGTAATGGTAACATAGACGGATTACCTTCTACAAGGGATGAATACTGATTCAGCATTAACCTTGATATCAGAGAGAAACGTCCGAAACGTTATGCTTTGTCTACGAAACTATAACAACAAATAACACTTCTATTAGTATTTTATTACAGGCAAATCATTTATTTCCATCATACTATATTTTCCACATATTGATGGGTTTGGATTAACCGTTGGAGTCGATTTCTAGATCCTCAAAAGAAGATTGTGTATTCCTTAATATAAACAGTGTGTCCAAAATTGGTCCGTGCAGTATTACTATCTTGGAAACTATAAGAGATCGAAAGACAGTTAAATGGAGAAAGTTTTAGAGAATTTTGAGCCCACTAAAATGCCATTCTGAAATGAAGGCTATCTCAAATATTTTTAGCTTTTATTCGAACAGATATAAAAAAATAAATTCCACCTTGCCATTGCCACTTTTTATCCTCTATTGATTGGTGACAGAAAAAAAATTAATCCGACGTTTCATCGATTAGAGACCACCATCAACTTTATTTTTTCATATGGGGCGGAAATTATCTTTTTTATGAAACATTTTTGAAAAAAAACTACCAAAGCAGTTTATTCTGCAAATGTGTATTTATTTCAACTTATAATTCATAATACGACGTTTCGACTCATCAAAAGCATCATCAAGTAATCTCTTATGAACAGTAGCTACCTATTCGTAGATAACTATTTATTACGATATCGAAAAAGCCTTTCCAAACCTTGTCTGAAACAATGACAGATAAATAACTCTTTTATTAAGTTTAAATTTAAGTAAACATCTAACAATACATTTACTTCAAGTGAAAAATCCTATTAAAACACTCAAAAATTAACTACAGCTAAATAATGAATTCGATTATTGTAAATTTCTGGTAGTAGGCTTTGATGAGTTTAAAACATTTTTGTATAAAAATTATGTTATCTGTCAAAAGACTACAATAGTTTCTCACATTTTAATGAACATTGTTTGAAAATGGCGTTAAATTATTCTAACGAAGAAAATTTTGATATGTTAGTGTGCTATATCAAAAATGAAAGAAATGCTACCAGAGCCAGTGATGACTATTTTCAAATGTACCCGACAACCTGGTAGAAATCATTTTAATGATGTAGTAAGAAATTTAATAGAATTTAGAATTTTTGAAAAACCACGTTCAAGAAAGTGTTGCGATCGATAATGAGAATCCTAACGGAAACATTTTGAATATTTATAAACGCGATCCACGGCGACTTCAAGTGCGAATTGGTTTTAATGTGTGGTGCGGAATGATCGGAAAGTAATATCTTTGTTTGAATTAATTGAGTAACATTTAATAAATTAACTACAATTAATTTTTTTAATATTCCGAATTAATTTCAGGAAATCGTCTGATTGGTCCATTTATTTATGACCACACGTTAACAAGGCAACATACATTTTAATGTTGCAAAACCAAATTATTCCATCCATTCGTGAAGCTGTTCCCCCTGATGAATTTAATAATTTGTGGTTCCAACAAGATAATAACACATAATTCAGGGGAAGTGCGAGCATTTTTACGGGAGATTTTTGTTGAAAGAATAATATCCAACGGTGGTCCTGTGCGTTGGCCTGCTAGGTATCCGGACCTTACCACATTAGACTTTTATTTATCTCCCAGAAAATAGGTAAGTTCTGGAATATCGAATTATTAATATTACTGAAAATATTAATCGTAATACAATACGTCGAGTAACCAGAACTCTCGCAAAAAAATGTGAAAAGTGTATTGAAAAGAATGGCCGACATTTTGAATAATAGTATGTATACCTAATGCCGGTTTTATAATTATCCTGTAAAATACATTTAATATTAATATAAAACACTATAAAAATTATTTGATGCTGTAGCGTTGTAAAATATATGATTCATTGCTAAAAATGTTTTTTAATTACTGTTTAGTCATAATTTTATAGTTTAAATGAGTAACATTTAACATAATACCCTAATAACTACTATGTGTTTTTTGAATATTCTCCATTATTTTCATTCCTTTCCTTGAGCAATTTATTTATGAATACCAAGTAAACATTTGTGTATTTTTAAAACAAGTTTTGGAAAGGCTTTTTCGATATCGTAATAAATAGTTATCTACGAATAGGTAGCTGCTGTTCATAAGAGATTACTTGATGATGCAATACTTTTTTTAAACTCATCAAAGCGTATACCAGAAATTTACAATAATCGAATTCATTATTTAGCGGTAGTTAATTTTTAAGTGTTTTAATAGGATTTTTCACATTTTTTATTTTTTTATTTATTTGTCATTGTTTAAGACAAGGTTTGGAAAGGCTTTTTCGATATTCGATATCGTAATAAATAGTTATCTACGAATGGTAGCTACTGTTCATAAGATATTACTTGATGATGCTTTTGATGAGTCGAAACGTCCTATTATGAATTATGAGTTGAGATAAACGTACATTTGCAGAATAAATTGCGTTGGTAGTTTTTTTTCAAAAATGTTTCATAAAAAAAAGAAATATTTGAAAATGTCGCGAATGAGGGTCGAAACGTCGAATTACCATTAAGTGTTATACATTGTTAGAATAAAAAAAGGAATAATGTTACATCATTAGCTAATTTCCGCCCGATATGAAAAAATAAAGTTGATGATGGTCTCTAATCGACGAAACGTCGGAATGATTTTTTTTTATGTCACAAATCAATAGAGGCTAAAAAGTGGCAATGGCAAAGTGTAATTTATTCTTTTATATCTGTTCAAATAAAAGATATAGCTAAAAATAAAAATTGTCGATTTTCAGTTTTTTTTCGAATATTTTGAAAAATATTTGAGATAGCCTTGATTTCAGAATGGCATTTTAGTGGGCTCAAAATTTCTAAAACTTTCTCCATTTAACCGTCAAATCTCAGCTTCAGGGGTTATGTTTATTATCATCGTATAAAATATCAGAAAATATGTGTCATGTCAAACTTTTAATGTCAGAAATGCTTGACAACACCGGACAGCATTGCCAACTGTAGTAATCAGTTCTATCTGCATCCTCTCGTGCACAATAGGCGGGTTCCAAAGGTGATAATGAAACAAAGCTAGTTATGACGTAACTGCTCTGGCTCGTGAAAATTTGGTTACGACAAGGTGGCAATTGAAAATTGACAATAACTCATCTAAAGTTAAAAATAAAAATAGCAAATAACCTTTTGGGTGATATTGAAGAATGTTTAATCAACGTTACACAATCTTCTTCTGGTGCTCTAGAAATCGACTACAACGGTTAATCCAAACCCATCAATCTGTGAGAAATATATTATGACGTAAATAAATGATTTACCTGTAATAAAATTCTAATTGAATTGTTAGTTTGTTGATATAGTTTCGTAGACAAAGCACAGCGTTTCAGACGTTTCTCTCCCATATCAAGGTTAATGTTGAATCAGTATCCATGATTTGTACAAGGTAATCCATTTATGTTACCATTACCTGTAGATTTTCACCCCTATCTTAAATTCACTAACGTACTTCGCCTTTTTAGTAAAATACGGTCCGAAGTTACGATTCCTATAAATGAAGGGTAGCTCTTCGTTTATATTTATAATTTATATAATGTGTGCCTGCCATACCGTACCTACTGCATTATGCCCGAACTTACGACATTATACAAGGTGCGCATTAATCGGTGTCGGCAAGCATGCATTGTATTCCATAAGCCCCCCATTACACACGGGGTTTGAACGGTTATTAGTCATTGGTCTTTGTGTAAATAGATTATTACTAAACCTGGCATAATTGCAGTTACCTTGTTTTACCATTTGCCTGCATAGTACATTTTTTATTACAATTAAAGGCTCTTTTATACAAATTATGAAATAAACTTACAACACATTATTAATTTACAATGATGCTAATGCTGGTGTAATTGTTTATTTGCGCCACAAAGGTTCGGCGACTGGCGTTATTTGCATAAAGAAGAATAGGTCAGTTCCGAGTTCAAAAAACGCCCTACTACGATCATAATACTCACTAATATCTGTAACAAAATAAATGGAATTGTAACAGACTAGTACACTTGTTTGGACGTATGATTCATAATAAACAGGTGTAAATGTTACGATCGATCAAATTTGTCAATGAGTGCCACCTAACCTACATTTCCATAAATTAAATCGTGAACAAAGGATTGAAATAGTTGTTTACTTAAACAGAAATACAAAACCCGTTCACTCGTATCATTTATCTACAATTAAAATCACTACTTTGAAAAAATTCTGTTTCGAATGTCTAACAACGTAACCATATTTTGCCCAACAATGTTCTTCTGATGTGCAAAAATGGCCGAATTTATTTTATAATCGAACCATTGAGTAAGTATCTGTTAAAGTTAACTTAATCTATTAGCAAGCATAAGCTCAAATCGCATGCTGCGTATAAAACTGTAATTGTTTAAACAATGTTTAGTACCGTGTGATGCCATCTAAAGCTTTTCTAGTGTACTTTAGGAAAAACTATAAATGTAAAACTATTCTTCTTTAATTAAAAATTAACCACAACCATCCGAAAATAGTTTAAATTAGCAAATGTTATTCTTCCTTTTCTTAAACTTGTAAACTGTTTAAAAGAATAAAATGAACTTTTCCGCAAATTAGAATCAAATAGTTTACTAAATTCACTAACGTGCTTTTTATTTTACAGAAAAGAGAACTCTTAAAATATCACAATTCGTCCATTTCAATTACATTAAATTTAAGCCATTTTATTTACCCTTTATGAATGTAACTTAACAAAATAATGATAAAATTTTATATTTTAATTAACCCTTTGAAGACTATCAGGACATATATATCCCACACAAATTTTAAACTGTCTACTGGTTAATATTTAACCCATTTTGTAGAAATATTTTTAATTTAAGCTTTCTGAGGTACCGGCTACAAAAAATTAGTGACAACGTGCATAAACTTGATATCGGTGTTTTATCAGTCAGTTACTCAGCGTCTACCATCTATTTAACGTGGTTACTGTGATTATTTGAAGTTTTTATTATTTATTTGCATATTTTTTGCAAGTGTGTATTTATTTGAAAGAAATATGTGGCAAAAAGGTAATAACATATTTCTAAATAAATTAGGTATAAGTATTTGGCCAAAACCATCGTCAATATTTTATCGGTTCACATATGTCCCATTAGTCTTTTACTTCGGGTTACGTTTGTCTCAATAGGCATTTTTGTTCCAGATGAGTCAAAGACTGCTTTCTGTAAAAGAACTAGAGGAGAAAAGTTATTTGAAAGTGATGATGATTCGGAAATCGATCCATTTCATGCCAGTAGTTCATCACACTCCGATTATGCTCCTTCAGATAGCGAGGTCGAAGAAAATAAAATGGAAATGACCTCTGACGGAACCGAAGATGAAGATCAGTTGCAAGGAGAAGAAGAACAAGAGGTCGCGCAGCAGGATGTAGATGAAGTAGAGTTAGGGGCTAATGAGGAACAAGAACAAGCAGAAAATATATGGTTTGTCAATGATGGAAGTTTTATATCTCGCCTTCAGCTTCCTCAAAAACAACAAGTAAATTGCAATCTTCCTCGAAATTTGACCCAAGTCCAAATATTTGTGAAAGTTTTTCCAAAAATCTTCTAATGAATATTGCGAATATTACGTTTAGAACAGTTTGAAAAAGACTCTAAGATAAAACGAATTTTAACCGATTATCATGAAATTATGGTAGGAGTCACACTTATAATGTCTTATAACCGAGTTCCTACATTCAACGACTATTGGTCTCAAATGAATCGCTTGGAAATGCAGCAATCAAAAAGCTATTTCCAGAGATCGATGTAAATTTTGTTGTCCAAGATGTATTTCAATGACCCTGTAAAACCTGCAAATGCTGATAAATCATATTATATTGAAGATGTCAATTGCCTCAAAACTACTTTTCCAAAATTTCGGACTGAAGCAACCTTCCAAAGTATAGATGAATCCATGGCGAAATTCAAGGGAAGATCTGCGCTCAAGCAGTATCTTCCCATGAAACCCATCAAAAGAGGTATCAAGATATGGGTTCGCAGTGACTCTTGTATGTTTATGATATGAATGTGTATGAAGGCAAGGATACTGAAAACTCAGGAACTTTAGGAGAAAGAGTGGTGGGAAAATTAATTAGTACTATTAGGTATCCGCAAGTAGCACTCTGTTTCGATAGATTTTTGCTTGTCTATTTACTCGATAGCTACATTGTTGAAACATAGAAAGAATGTCCTAAATTTATAAGTAAACTGAAGGGGTGATTCTGAATTTAGGGTAAATAATAATGGGAACTGTAATCACCAGATGGCAGGACACTAAGGACTTACTTGGCATAAGTGATTTAGTGATAAAGTAACAACTGTAAAACGGACAGGAAAGGGCGGTTCTAGAAACGATATACCTTGTCCTGAAATGCTGAAGTTCTATATCCTATACATGGGTGGAGTAGATTTAGCCGACCAGATTATTGGTCTATATGATTTCGATCGAAAGTCGGCTAAATGGTGGAAGAAAGTTTTCTTCAGACTTTTGATGACATCTGTTCTAAATTCTCATATCTTGTTCAACGATTTACAGAGGAAAGAAAATCACGTTTTTGCCGTTTCTTATTACTACAGCTGAAGGGTTAATATAACTGGGCAGAGAAAACGCCGCTGTTAAAAGAAGATCAGCTGTATCTTTGGGTCATCCTACAATGAAAAACGGAAGATGTTTAACGCTGGCGATCCTGTAGAAGCAAAACACGCAGAAGATGCGAACGATGTTCCTTCAGTTCAAAAAGAAAAACGAACAACAACTATATGTCAGAGTTGTAACATACCATTATGTAAAACTTGCTTCACACCATATCATTTGAAATAAGTTATGAGTTCTTACCTTTCTTAGTTTTTAGAAGTAGTAATATAGGGTGTCCGGTGAGGAACTGTACAAACTGAAATGGTATGTTCCTTGGGTCAATTTAAGTAAAAAAGTCCCATAAACATAGGTCTGATTCGCAATAGTTACCCAGATACAAGCGTTTAAAGTTTATGAATGATCACATATTTTTCAAAAGTAATTATTATTAGTCAACTGGAAAACAAAACCAAAACAATCTGTCATTTATTCGTTTGTGTTCTAATAATGACAAAGTGGATTGTAGTAAATTAAGTGTAATTTAAATTTAAAATGCCTTTTCAATTTTCTAACGAAGAGTATACTGACATCATTTACATTTATGGATTTTGTGATGGAAATGCGAGAGCTGCCGTTAGAATATGAACGAAGATTTTCCAACAGGAGGATTCCAAATCACCAAACCTTTAGTGCATCTCTGGTATTAACTTTCACCTCGTATACTAAACTTTTCAAATGACCCCACAAATAATAATCCAAAGGTGTGAGATCGGCGATCTCGGTGGCCAAGCATGCGGACCTCCACGCCCAATCCACCTATTAGAGTAAGCAACATTTAGATATTCTGTCACCTGTCGACTAAAATGGGAGGAGCCCCATCTTGTTGAAGAAACGTTTGTTGTCTTGTTAGTAAAGGTACTTTTCCAAAAGCGGTAGCAATTCATTCCGCAAAAGTTAGCATATGCTTCTCCTGTAAGACGTTCCTCAAACAAAAAGGTCCAATAAGTTGATCGTCAATCATACCACACCATACATTAACAGAAAATCTGCGCTGAAAGGTAGCTTCTGTTGTACCATGTGGATTTTCATCTGACCACAAATGAGAATTGCGTGTATTGTTCACTCCATCTCTAGTAAATTGCGCCTCGTCACTAAATAAAATGAATGGAACTAGTTGTGGATTTTCTTGTAGCCACTGGCAGAATTCAACCGCAAAGCAAAATCTCCAGGTTCAAGGTGCTGAACGTTTTGTGTATGATAGGGATACAAAAGCCCATCATGTAATGTTTGCCATACGGACATACGGGGACTCCGTTCGAGAAGAAATTCTTCTAGCACTCAACCCTGGACTCCGATCAACCATATGTAGAATGTTTTCTTGCTCATTCACATTTAACTCCACAGGACGATCAGATCTTATTGAAACTGATGGAAATGAACCATGAGTTCGAACGTGTTGAAACACAGAAGAAAAGGTTTGGTGATTTGGAATCCTCCTGTTGGAAAATCTTCGTTCATATTCCTAACGGCAGCTCTCGCATTTCCATCACAAAATCCATAAATGTAAATGATGTCAGTATACTCTTCGTTAGAAAATTGAAAAGGCATTTTAAATTTAAATTACACTTAATTTACTACAAGCCACTTTGTCATTATTAGAACACAAACGAATAAATGACAGATTGTTTTGGTTTTGTTTTTTCAGTTGACTAATAATAATTACTTTTGAAAAAATATGTGATCATTTATAAACTTTAAACGCTTGTATCTGGGTAACTATTGCGAATCAGACCTATGTTTACGGGACTTTTTACTTAAGTTGATCCAACGAACATACCATTTCAGTTTGTACAGTTCCTCACCGGACACCCTGTATAATAATTTAATATTTTGATGTTTTATTTTCGTAATAAAATATTTTCTTCATGTCTACTGGGTTAATTATGCCCCACTATAAATGTCTGAATGGGATATATATATATATATATATATATATATATATATATATATATATATATATATATATATATATATATATATATATATATATAGTCTCATTCAAAATGGCGGTCTTTGGTTTAAAATTGACGTCAGTAATTTTTTTCACCAATATTATCCCATCTAACCACAAGGAATGTAAAACAAGTCTTCCCAATTTGAAAAAAATCCGACTTCAAAGGGTTAAACACATTTGAAACATTATTAAATAATTAATTTCTAGTTACAACCAGCTCAATATAATCGAGACTGGCAAACGTTATTCTTACCCTTTTTCACACTGAACTTGAAAATTGTTTAAAACAACAAAATCATTTTTATCTACAAACTTAAAAATGTGAATTATTCTAATAAATTCACTAAAGTTTTATTCAGCAAGAGAACTCTGGAAATACCTCTGCTGATAACAATTAGATTAAATTTGCAAACATTTGCTTATATTTACACCTCCACCTTAACCGATTGAACTTAAGTATTAAACTGGTAAAATTGTATAAATCGATTAAGTTTTTCTTGGATTACAACTCGTATAGTTTAGAATCCTATACCAAACCACTCTAAAAGTTGGTTTGTTAAATGGCTTTAACAAAACTAACATTTAAAGTTAATGAAATCGCCATTTTAAGTGCATATTCAATTATACTCGTAAATTAATTATATTATTGTGGTAATGATATTTTCTAATTTGAAATTTAATTAATAGCTTCACGTTAGGCTTCGTCGATAAATGTAGTCTTATTTTCTAAAAGGTATTTTAAACCGCCTTAAATGAATTTAATTAATGTTTTCTGTACCGCAATAAACTTTGTAGAGTTAAACGTTAGAAAAACGTTTTATCTGTTAAGCACAATTTGCAAGTATTTTTCTTTTAATTATTAAATTAACCAGTTCAAAATAATTTCAATTAGCAAATTTTATTCTTACATTACTTCAAATTGAATTTGAAAACTTAAAACAACACGATTGTCTTTATCTGCAAATTAAATAATGTTAATTTATTATAAATTCTGTTATGAACAAATACCTTCAAAGGTAAATATGTAATTAAAAATTATTATTAATTTTATTAAACACATAAATAAAAAGTTTACCTCGAGTCGTAGGTTCAAATCCTACTCGCGGTAAACTTTTTATTTATGTATTTAATACAATTAATAATAATTTTTAAAGAATGTTAGTTTATTAAATCTGCTAAAGTCCATTTTTTTTTAAATTTATAGCGCAATAGAACTCGTAAAATACCTTTCCCGATTCCAATTAGATTTTATACTTTTGTTAAAACATAACTTTGAAACATTCGTTAAACGGATTTTGTTTAAATAAGAATTATTTCATAATTTAGAGTTCATTGTAAAATTTAGTACTTATTAATGAAAATTTCTGTTTTTAATTAAATATCTTTAATAAAACAATACAATGCCCATCTTAAGTGATCGTTCAATTGTTTTATTGTTACCGGCACAAAATATGGGACGCGCTGGTGTATAACAGTTAAGATTCATCAGATGAAGCGCCTAACTAATCGAAGTAGATCGAATTGTAGATTTAAGTCCGTCCATCATTACACTAAGGATTCCAAAAGCTTAATATTATTACAAGATAGATAAGGTTTTAACAGACTCTCAAACAAAGAAAAGCTAGGTACGCAAACCAAGAAAGCGTTACTATATGGTGTAATTTGTTTATAGAACAATAATTTTACACGTTATCGTCGATGATTTCTGATTTGGGTTTTAGCCATATGATAACTTATATAATCAGACAAGAAACCAAGAAAAGATATTTAAGTCAGACTCTCTGGGCCTGTACAATGGCCGAAAATCCATCACAAAAACCGTTACAAATTGTACTTTTTGATTCTGAATTTTTACGTTTTTCATTCCATTAAGTCCGGGACATCTTGCATCTTCAGTGGCCATACGGATTTTGACCGAGATGTCAGAATCGTTATTTATCCATCAATTTAGTTGGAAAAACATCCCAAAGCAATATATAGTTGTTCATACGTGAATTGAATGCATTTTACTTGGACCACATGGATTTCGACCAAGAGATTTAAAATCGTTATTTATGAAGAAATTTCGTTGGAAAAATGAGGCTGGAGAAATTAATAAATAAAATAAAAGAGTTAAAATTAGATTTAGAGCTGTATGAACTGAATAAAAAAAGGAAGCAGCCGAGTGAAAAATAAACAAACATTTTAACATGTTTTATATTTATATGTACTAATGAACAAAGTTTGTAAAAAATCGATCTAAAATGAACTGTTTATTTTACATTTAAGTGCATTGTTGTTTGCTCTAATGATAAAATTTTCTGTGGGTATCTTAGATTTTAGATAATCGCTAATTTCATCTAACTCATATGTACCATGTGGAATAGTAATAACCTGCAAATGAAATGGATTTGTTCTAAAATAAAATCTATCGTTGCCTGTATACATGTTCTAATGCTGTAGCAGCCGTAAAATCCGACCAATCCGATAACGTATTTCCTCCCCAAATCTAGTTCTATCGTCGGATAGAAGTTGTAGCTAGCTGTGTTACCAACACCTTCTAAACTGAATGTTACTGACATAACAGAAAATTTGAGTTGTATTGACTATTTACATAAAAATTTTAGGCATAGGTGCCTACAAATAATAGTATTAAATTCTTGATCTTGGTTGTAATTATAATAAATTTTACATCCCCGAAAGTAATTAATTACTTCGATTGGTGGTCGAAGATTACCGAAACTATCGTAACACCAGACTCGCTTTTGTAGCAAACCAAACCCAATACCTGGCCCGCTTCGGCTATCTAAGTTAATAATTCCAGATCCATTTTTCATGGTAATTTAGGCATGCTATCTCTCTCAAAAATATCCCTGAAGTAAGGCCGATTTCTGGTGTATTTTTTAAATCAATATCTGTTAACGGTCTTTCGGGTAATTTACTCAGTTTTTGGAAACGGTTTCAAATATAATGCACCACCACCTGATTTGTATGGTTTTAGATAAAGTGCACCACCATTCTAACTTGGTACCAGGACCACAATAACCGGTAACCAGGTAAATGCAATTCAATCGGAAGTTTATTGATTAGAGTATTCACTAAACCACCTGCACCTTTTCGATTCTTACCTAACGCTGTTTACCTAGATGGACAAAGCAGAATATTTATACCTAAATCGAGATCACAAAAACCAAATCATAGTTAATAATACTTCTTTATTTAGTAAATGCTATACATTAGATAATCAGGACGATAATATAATATTTCCATTAAGCATACAGTGTTATATATGAATTAATATTATACGTAGCATTTATAACATCTTCAATGTCTTTATAAATGTCATCATCACTACCATGGAATTCTTTCTCGCGAAGACGACGGTGGTTGACTACTTGTTGTATGAACTTTTCATAGAAACACACCAGATTGTAAGATTCAAGAAATTCCATTCTATAGCTTATTATATCCTTTAATCGATTCCCAATTGTAATAAATACCAAGATTGCTGGATAGAGATTCATAATGTTGATCATAGATTATATCTCCTTCTTCGTTTACATTTGACCAATCAATTTTATTTTCAATTTCTTGGGATCGGAAAATTGTAATTCTACATACGAATGCCTTCTTAGAATCTCATTGCATTCGTTCATACCTAACACCACATTATTGCTTTGATCACAGTTGTTACACCATACGCACTACTAGTGCAAGGTTTAGTGTGTACTGTATCCAATTTCCATGTTTTGCATGATGAGTATCATTCGATAGTTTATAATAAACACAATCGATTAAGTATTCATTAACTGCTTGTTTATACACTTCCGATAAATCATCCTAATGTTGTAATAATGCCCAGTCAGTGTTAGAAGAATAACCTTCATTTTGTTTCTTCATTTTAATTTTACTACTACTACTACCATCACTGTTTTAACAGCACCAACAACACAATGTTAAATTATTATTCATATTGTTACTGCAACTATGTGGGATATCCACATATAACGAACTTCTGAGTTTGGATCGTTCTAGAAATGATTTTATTGCTGCTTGCATTATAGTTAGATAACGACTTTACTTGCTTACAATTGCACTATGACTAAACACTATTTAAGAAATGATTCCAGCTAAAGCATGCGTAATTTACATATGGTGGCGTTGTAAACACTACTATTAAAACAAAATGTATTAATCAACATTACTTTGTAAGTAATTTGAAGCCGAATAAAAGACTAAGTTCTTGATCTTTCTGATATATTGTAAGTAGGATTAAGTCATCCATCTTGTAATATCATCGCGTTTAATAGGAATACTTTTTGACTGATCTTTTGAAACTCAAATCAATGTCTCTCAAAAGGTTGAATAGTATAGTGCGTTTAGAATTTGGTAGATCATCATCACCATTAACAACACAAATGACAGAGGATACCGTTCATCTTTGGTGGAGTGTTTCCTATAAAAAATCGTGCATCTTACGTTAAATAGTTGATTGTACAAGGAGTGTTTTTCAAGTGAGCACTGTTTTGAAATTAAACAATTCTATTTCTAGAGGATAGACTGTAGCTTAGTCTACCTTACTATATAACTGCCAGTAATATTACATTTATCGTATTGCACAATCAGCTGTCAAATATCATCACCATAGAAGTCTGCCGCATAATTTGGCAACCACTGCCACTCGCTCGTTTTGACCACATCGTCGTCGTCATAGTCCTGACCGTTCAGATGCATCTTCAAATGCAGAAACATATGTTAGTCACTTTTCGTCAACTTTCTGCACCAAATCTTCAGTATGGCTGACGGTCGCCCACTTGTTTCACATTATGAACATTTGTGCGCTTTTCATAAAAGGCCAATCCATTTCAATACAATTATATGGCCTATAATGTTTATTTCATAAACTTAATTGATCTCTCAATGAATTTTAGCCACTTTCACGCCTTTAACGCTAACAAATCGCAGCTCTTATTTCACAGTCGGAATTCTGAATTGGTGGAGGCACTTTACATGCTTACAAACAAACATAAACAGTGTCGTGTGTTTCCGTAACAGCGTTTAGTTTCTATATGAGATATGTAAATACTTATCTCACCTTGGATGTCTGAGTCATACACAAGCAGACGATGATTAATTTGTGCTACTTTTCTTTCACACTTTTTCGGACTAATTACTGCTTTGATTTGGTCTACCCTTTGGTAGCATAGATACCATGTTCTCAACAACATAACGCATTGTTCGCTTCTTCAACAGGTGAATTAACGGTCATTGTAGCCGAGCAATACTTAAGTACGTTAATAATCAGGCTTGATATTTACATTTGCAGGACCAGCTTAAGCTTCCACCTCCATATGTAAGAACGAATGAAAGAAGTTTCTATAAAGTTAACGTGCACCGACCAAAAGTAGGAATGACCCCGCATAGGCTGTGTGTTGCTATATATTGTTTACAAGCCAACAATGGTTTGTGAGTGAACAGGAGGAAAGGGTAAGGTGGAAAGTAATTGGTAGAAGATGATGAACGTGCGGTATCTCAGGTCACCACGGATGTATCACACGGTAATTTACTGAACGATCTTAAATTGTAAATTATTTTTAAAATGTTCGTTTTACGTTTATCACAGACAATGTAGAAGAAGATTGTATGATTTAAAATGGAAATACAGCTCTCGCTGATTCGTCTCCGTTGGTTCGTCAGCCAATTAGAGAAGAGCTAATTTTATCTATATCGGTCGTCTGCCTCTAACAGAAAAGTTGGTTGAAGTTGATCTTTTATGTCCACATATACATATGTAGGTATATAAAGTTATGCAATCGACTTTTTTCACTGTCCCTAAATCGACTTATTAGGTCACTTTGCAACTTTTTCGTGCATGTATGCGTGTGTGCGTGCGTAAACTTTTATTTATGTATTTAATAAAATTAATAATAAATTTTAATTACAATTTTACCTTTGAACTTATTCGTTCATAACTAAACTTATAATAAATTATGTCTATTAATCTCTATCTGACATGAAGTTTTAAATGTGATTATCACATTTTTTGTTTTTACAATGTTGCCTGTTTTCGTTATGAACGTATAAAAAGAGGCTGCATAGTTATCCTAAAAAATTATAATAAAATTGTTTCATTTCTTTTAATTTTTAAGTTAGCATCTAGATCTCTATTAACCTCGCTCTGACACGAAGTTTTAAACGCCTGTTTGTCATAGATTATTGTTTTTGTTTTACAATGTTGCATATTTTCGCAATGAACTTATTATAGAAGAGGTTGCATAATTATCCTAAAAATAATGAAATATTTATTTCATTTAATTTCCAATTGGGAGGTTAGAAGGTCGTGGTTGTTCCACACCAGAAATCTAATTAGAGTAAGATTAGGTTAATTTTTTATCTGTTTCAAACATGTTATCTATGATTGCCATTTTTTTATATCAAATATAATTTTACCGTGATTATACGATTATAATCTCCCACCAAAACAAAGGAGGGAGATACAATATCGACATTATCGCAAGAATATATATATATATATATATATATATATATATATATATATATATTCGGTTCGTTTCTACATGTCTGACAACAAAAAATTCATTGTAACATTTCTCACGTGACCATATATTTGGCGGGAATTTTGATAAATGTTAACTATGATGCCGAAAATGCAACTGTGATGCCAAAAATGGGTCAAATTGACAAGATATCGAAAAATTGTGTTAAGAAAACGTATTTAGAATGTAACAAAGACCCCATACACCAATTTTCAACCAACCCAGAAAAAAAATAAAATACCATTTATTCTCCTCTGCTTTTATTACGAAACATCATAAAATCTTGTTTTACCTGAAATAGTTTAATAACATATATATTAAATTACGAGGTGCACTTTAAAGAGCAATAATTTTCATCCTTATAAGCTGAAATATTTGATTTTTCCAAAGCCAACTTATTAAATTAAAAAATATGGCTAATTTCAAATGTACTAATCAATATTAAATTTAATACAGATAAATGGTATATGGGGTCTTTGTTGCATTCTAAATACATTTTCTTAATACAATTTTTCGATATCTTGTCAATTTGACCCATTTTTCGGCATCACGGTTAACATTTTACAAAATTTCCGCCAAATATATGGTCACGCGACATATGTCACAATGGATTTTTTGGTTGTCAGACATGTAGAAACGAACCGCCAATAAAGTTTTTCAGAAATTTCAATAATACAAATTTTTCCCATATGTGTCCAACTTTATGGCGGTCCCTGTTATACCTACACTTACAAGAAATACGTATAGTTTAATAACGTAGATTTTTTTAAATGTAATGTTTACAGAACATTTTAAAGCTCTAAATTTCATACAAGTGCATTGGAGAAGCATGCGAGACAGATTTGTAAAGGAGTATGCATAATTTAATATATACAACGTGCCTAAGATAAGGATGAGTAGCATGGGATCTTGAAATCGGTAAGAGATACGAAAGCGGTTAAATTAGAGAAAAGTTGTATAATTTAGGGCATGTTCACATGTAGCTTACAAAAGTTCGTTATTGTTTATCGTTTCCGAGATTTAAAACAAAATGCGATTCTTGGATTTATTTTTTTGTAATTCCTCCATTTATTTTAAAAGATTTTTAAAAACTTTTGAATTCTATTAGATGGCGTTTTCAAATTTTTTATTCGACGTTACGTCTCCGAGAAACCATAATCAACTTATATATCGCTATCGAAACACCCTGTATTCGATAGTATTTTTTATTACGTTACGTACATATTATGGTCTTGAAGCTGAAAAATTCGGATATATATACAGGGTGAATCTTATCTAATCCGCTAAAATTAAAGGAGTACTAGAACTCATCATTCTAAGCAAAAAGTTCATATGTACATGGGTCCGGAAATGCTTCGTTTCGAGATACAGTGTCAAAGTTGAAAAAAGAAATCGCGATTTCTTCAATATCGTTCGACTGTTTCGAAATAATTTCGTGTACGGGGTTTTTGGGACAGTTGTTTGAACATTTATCAAAAGAACATGTTTACTTTTAATATTAATTTCTTTTCTTTTCTTTTAATGTTGGATATTTTAGTCCTCCTTACAAAAGTTAGTTTTAAATAAATAAATGCGCTTTAAATGCGTTTTTCTCAGAAAAGGTTGCTCTAGCGACATCACTAAAATATACCTTTTTTAGGAGAAAGATAGGAGAATCGATTTTCTAGTCCAAAATGGCATATATTGTAGCACAAAAATTGCAACGATTTAAAGGTCGAAATGGTTGCTGGCCTCTAAAGCCAAACTAAATTGACCACAAATTTGTATTTATCATCTCAAAAACCACCGTATACGAAATTTCATGAAATTATTTCGAAACAGTCGAAAGATATTGAAGAAAACGCGATTTCTTTTTCAACTTTGACACTGTATCTCAAACGAAGCATTTCCGGACCCATGAGTTCTAGTACTTCTTTAATTTTGGCGGATTAGATAAGATTCACGCGCATATATATATATATATATATATATATATATATATATATATATATATATATATATATATATATATATTTCGAACCAACTTGTTTAATAAAATGTTGCTAACAAGAAAGATACAGGTGTTGAAGGTTAAATTTTCAGATTTAGTTTTTAATAACTTTAACGTTTTTGAACATTTGTACATACAAATTTAGAACTAGGTTTTTTGGTATGAGAATAATTTTGTACCTATTTCGATTTATATTTTTTAGAGGGCGCCACGTAGACCACACTTGTGGCATAAATGTGCGCTACACTTTTTTGCTGTTTAAGTTAACGCCACTTTTGTAGAAGGATATTAAAGCCACGTTATTTTAACAGCAAAAGAGTATACTTGTTAATAACCTTAAAACTTAATGGTTTTAGAGATAATCATATTTTAGGGATCAACTGCATGTGAAACTGCAGGAGGGCCACATCAATTTTTCTTATATTTCCCACTTCAACTTGGAAATTTCGACATAAAGTCAAAAATTTCGGTTTAATCTCACAAATTCCGACATAATCTCGGAAATTCCAACTTATACCTTTAAGGCTTTCCAAATCTTCTGGCATGTTTATTTTATTATATCCGATCACAGTACTTATGCCAACTATATACAAGTACTACTAAAATAATATAAACTTGTGCCATCGTAAACAACTAGTTTATTTTTTCATACTAACCGTAATATTATGCTTAAATGTGCAGTTGGTAACAGTACATCTCTTCAAAACAGATAATGAACAAGTTAAGTTCAGCCATCCTAAGCAGCTGCTCACATTGTGGCATAGACATTTTATAATCTAGAATTTTTCTGGATCATTCAGTCTCATTTCGCATTTCGTTATAAAATGCTCCACTGTTATGTATTGATGTTATTACTATCTATTCATTATTGTTAATTATCAAAGCTATCTCGCTTTAATGTATTGTCAAAGTCATACTGAAATTTTATGCTGATTAAAGCCTTAGAAAAGGCTTTGTTATTGTAACTTCAGTTTAATCAGCATAACTACTGTAACTTTAGGAGGAATTTATGCTAAAGAGAAAAACGAAACATTTACAAGGTACCATCTTATCAGTAGGAAGCAAAATGCAAGTGAAACAATTGACCAATATAAAATACTTATCTTTTTTGGTTTTTTTAATGGTGTATTTTAAATTATGCAATCTAAACATTTCGATAACACTTACAGTTATCTTCGTCAGTAGTAATATCTGTTAAAATTGTTAAAGATGTTGTAAACAATTTTGTCAAAGCTGAGAAATTAAAACATAAACATCAGCCTGCTATCAACAGAACAGTTTGAGAAACGTATAAAGCCGACTATAGAATTAAATTTTAGTAAAGAATAACTAATTAAATATTATTAAACTGTCTTAAAGATGACAAATCAGAACACTTTCTAACGGCGAAACCTAACAATGCAAAACGTCATTTAACAAAATTTAATCAAGTTATGATGTAAGTGTAAAGTTGTGAAAAACTTCAATTTCAAAATGATAGAAGCATTCACAAATAGAAATATGACATCAAATAAAATAGTCAGTTAAACCTAACAAAGAGATATCTTTATCAATAAGTGCAAGTGTTATTAACAAAGAAAAGCATAATGCAGAACGTTTTATGTAATTTTTAATTTTAATCTTAATTTCAACTACTTATGTTAAATTATAGTGTTGTGGTAATTTAACAATAATTGGTAAAGCATTTGCTTCAGGTATTGGAAAAACACAGCAAAAACCTAGCCATACCAAAAGTCAAAATTAAAATCAAAATCAAGACGTATCATTATGCCTTTTTAATTATAAGATGCCAAAACTATTTAAACGGAGATTTTCTTCTTGTCTATTAAAATTATTAGGGTGTTTATATATTTCAATAGCTTCACGTTGTAAACGAACATAATAATGAGTTTGTCTTGACAATATTTCCATATTGTCAAACTGAATGTCATGATTTAGATTATTCAGGGCATGGTCAGCACAGCAGACATCTCTGGTTGACCTAATCTACAAAATCTACATGTTCTTTACGTCTTGTATCAAAGCTACGTTGTGTGGTTCCGATGAACAAGATAACTTATACACCCGGAAGATGATAACGGTTTGACACATCTTTAGGGATCTTAAATGTTCTTTAATTTTTCTTGTAGGTTTAAAATAGTCCTAATGCCATATTTAATTAGGATTTTTCAATTATATCTGTACATTAGCTATAAAAGGAAGAAAAGCAGTACCAACATTAAAACTAGTTTTTCTTTAAGGTTGCGTCTAGAAGGTGTAATAACATTATTAATATCTGTAAGTGAATATCCATTATCTTGTAAGGATTTTCTTAAATATTTATATTCATCCTTCAAAATTTCAGGGTCACAAATTCGATCTACTAAATATTTAATTACACCAATTTTTGACGTGGATGGTGGTTGGACAATTTATGAAGGTATCTATCAGTGTGCGCCGGCTTTCTGTAAATCTTAAAAGATAGTGAATTATTATTTTAGATATTAATATGTCAGAAATGGCAAACTTCCATTAGTTTATTTTTCCATGGTAAACTGATACTAGGATGTATACCATTTATAAAAACCAAAAACTGATGCAGTACCTCTTCTCCATGTCTCCAAATAACAAATGTATCATCTATATATCTATACCAAACTGAAGGTTTTTAGGTGTATTTGTAAAGCTAATGTTTTTTTATGTAAAATTAGCTATAACAGGACTAAGGGACTACCCATTGCTACACCTTCAATCTGTTCAAAAATTTACTATTCCACTGAAAATAAGTTGTAGTGCTGAAAAAGAATGGTTATGTCCTTTGGAAAAAGATGGTCAATGTATTCAATAGTTTGCAACAATTTTAACAGATATTACTACTGACGAAGATAATTGTAAGTATTATCAAACGTCTAGATTGTATAATTTAAAATACACCATTAAAAACCCAAAAAGATAAGTATTTTATTATGTGTGATAATGGTGAAAGTTTACATTTTCATAAATTGACCAATATGTTCAAGCACTTGGTTTGTTAAGCAAAGACTACATGTTCAAGTTACTGCTGAGGAAAACAAAGAAGACTATCAGAGATGCTTTTATAAGTGGTCTAAACAATTCCATATTCGTCACGATTGTTAGAAAATATTATTTTAAAGCTTGAAGAGGCGATTCGTCTTGCGCAATCTCTAATATCTGTAACATCATGCTGAATGCTACATTCAAACTGGTAATATTGTTGGATCTACGAATGAAGCCACAAGGACGTGAAAGTATTGTGACCATTACCGGATAGATCTAAGTGGTACTTCTGTAAACGAGACGTTTTCAAGGAATTTATGCAGCTAAAAAGTCGTCTGCAAGAATTCTACGAAGATAAAACCTTTGCAAAAGTTAGCCAGAGTAAAGTAGTATACATTCTAAAATAACCGATCCCATTATCAACAATACTGTGCATTGCTCCAAAATGTTTACAAAAACATCAATGAAAGTCAAAATTAATGACAATTTAAATGCTGTTGATTTAATACATACACAATCATATATCGATAAAATTTTCACAAATTAACCATATCATAAGTACTGTATAAAACCACCGGAAAATATCAATGGCATCTACCACGTTGCAATAGATTGATATAGTACTATAAACGATAAAGGATAATGTTTAAGATAATATTAAAGTGAACGTTCTAGTCGGCCTATGTGCAGATATACTTCTTGGACACGATATACTGAACATCTGGATGCTTATTTTTTACTAAATATAGAAGAATTTATTAGAAAGACTGGTAATTACAAATATTTTAATACTATCGATCTTAGAAGTGCATATCACCCGATACCTATCAAACAAGAGTAAAATATTATACTGCGTTTAAAGCAAATGACCAACTATATCAATTTTGCAGAATTTTTTATGATTGTAGACCTGAACAGGCTAAATAAGGCCTATCGTGCTAATACAATACAATAGCCGTTGTAATAACGATAATACAAAGAAAGAACTGAAACCATCCTTCTATGCTCAAGGGACTGTATAGAATACCATTTCGTTACAAATGGACTTTCAAACAGTTTTGATGAAATGATTAATGTTGAAAAGTTGGAAGGTGTCTACGCATATCTGGATGACGTGACAGTTTGCGGAAAATCTGAAGGAAGTAAAGTTACTCTTAACAAGTTTATGGAATTGGTAAAGAAATAAATTTAACAATCAATGAAGAGAAATGTTTGTCCAATCAAAAATCAATCAAGATTCTGGGATATCTTATTGAGAATTGACGTTAAAACTTGACCCATCAAAATGGAAGCTTCCATATTCTGTTGAAAAGTAAAGAAAACCGCAATTTGTAAAAGTTGATGATGGAAAAGTTATTAAAGCTACTTCGTTTGAACAACAACCTTAATTTCAAGGGTCCTGTTCTTACCGCAGGCAGAAATAAATATATTCTTACAATTATAGACAAATATTCTAGATTTCCGTTTGCTACCCATGTCCAGATTGTCTTCGGATGCTGTTATAAATTGTTTTAAAGATTTGTTTTCAATTTTCGGTATTCCTTCATATATTCATTCAAATCTGCTTGCCTATCTAAGAAATTAAAATCATTTCTTATGCCTCAGGGCATATATAACCTTCGAGGTCATGGACAGACTGAGAGGTATAATGGAATAACATGGAAAGTTTAGGACAAAAATTAGCATAACTCGTTTTTATTTCGTCGGCATAGTCATTGGGTAATCGCACTATGATACATTTTACAAATAATTTTAATAGCACTGAGTGTCTAACTAGAGATTACCGAATTATTTTAATTTTGAACGAAAAAATGGCTCACTTTTGGAAAATTTATTACTCATAAACCTAATAAGATTTCGGGCTATAACTAGACCTAGAGATTGCCTATTACGCCTAGTTAACGATTTTGGACTAATGTTGAGATAAAATTCAGAAAAACATACCGGGTAATTGACTTATGCAAATTGTTATTTTACTCACAATTTTTAAATTTTTTACCCGGTATAATTTTGCATTTTAGAGAAGCCAATAACGAATATACTCTTTTTGATAGTTTTATGCCCTAACTTTAACCGTTATGGAGTTGTTTTCATTTTATTCTAAGAAATGGCCGTAAAAGGTCCGACTACTAATGAGGGTGCCAAAACGTTGCTATTTAAGCTGTACATTTTTGTGTACTAATGATGATGTCAAAATCCAAGGATTTTTCAGAAAAAAAACACTTGAAATAATCTTTTAATGTGTGTAGTATGTATAAATCTAGAAAGAATTGAATTCCGCTTTTCATAACCACTAAAGACTAAAAACTAAAGAAGCAATGTAAAGGCAATGTACAATTGAATTTACGTAAAACAACAACAATAATAATATTAATCAAAAATTGAATGAAAAAAGAAATTAGGAATGCCTAAACGAGGATAAATAATTATTCAATTGATAAATATTCTAGTTACTGATATGCTCAATATGTCTACCGTTTTCTTGGATACGTAATCTTGCACGTGTCAAGAAACGGGGACTGTTCATTATTAGTTTCTTTAAATGCGCTTCTTATTCTGATTTTTATATCCTCACGTGTTGTAGGCGCAGTTTAGTATGCTTTTTCTTTTACATAACCCCACATAAAAAAATCCAATTTTGTCATATCTGGAAACGTAGCTAGCCAAGCAGTTGGTCCACCTCTACCAATCCACCTAATTCCAAATTCATTATCTCAATACTCGTACGCTGTAATAGGATGGTGCCCCATCTTGCTGCAGCCATTATCTTCGTCTAGTGGCTAATTCCAACAATTGTGGCAGCACGTTTATTAAAACATTGCGAAGTATCCTCATTTACTCGGTTATCAAAATAGTAAGGACCAATTACATGTCTTCCTATTATTCCTCCTCAAACGTTTAAAGAGCACCTGTCGTGGTTGTCAACAGCCCTTCTAAAATGGGGATTTTCTGTGGCATAACAATGCACATTAAGCTTGTTGTCTTTCCATTGTTATGAAATGTAGCCTGGACTTTATTAAGCACCGATTCACAAACAGTCTTCTTCGTTCAAAATTGTTGCCTTCATGTTTTTGTAGTAGTTGAATATGATAGAGAAAAAATGTATTGTTTCTTAATATTTTATAGACACTGGACTGGCTAATATCTAATTATCTACTTAAAATTCTTGTGCTAACATGTGGATTTTCGAATACGTGTAGCAGAACAGATAATGTATTGTTTCATTTATTATAGCTTTCTGTCGTTCCTGATTTGCATACATAACTGTCCCGCTTTCTTCAAATGAAAGTTTCAATGTAACGAATGCACGATAGGGATGCCGTTGGTTGTGATATCCCTGAGCATACATTCTAGAGGCCAAAAAAGCGTTACCATCACCCGGTCCCATACAATAAATCATGTTAATTCTTTCTTGTTTTGTAAACTTCATTTTTCACAACACAAACCGTATTTATAACGTTTAACAATAACAACAAATCAGGTAGACGATAATCTTCTTAATAATCTCAACAGCGTTGTTTTTTTTCTGAAAAACCAGTGGATTTTGTCTATCATCATTAGTATAAAAAAAAGTGCAGCTTAAACAGTGACATTTTGACACCCTCGTATCAAGTCGGGTCTTTTAAGGCCATTTCTTAAAATAAAATGGAAATAACTCCATAACGTATAGTCGTAATTTTACAAATAGTTGACACTATATATATATATATATATATATATATATATATATATATATATATATATATATAGGGTGTTTAAAAAGATCGGCAATATTAAAGGGGTGATTGCCCAGGTCATTTTATACAATAAAGTTCCTATAAACATAGGTCCGCAAACGCTTCGTTACCGATCTACAGCGTGTTGAAGTTTAATTTAAAAAACAGTCAAAATTAAATTTTTCCAAAACGGCTTGAGATATAATAATGAAATTTTACGCGTGTTAATAGCTGTGGGAGACGCATACTTTGCAATACAACACGATGTTACAGTCATACCATTGGCGCGCGTATTGGCACGTCACAGGCTATTTTCAAGAAACAAGTAGGATGCCGCTGATTTCTCTAAAAATAAAAATATTTTTAATTCTTTGTTCAATTGTGAAGAAAAAGCTCTCTTGACTTTTTATCGTATGACGTACCGTTTTGAGTAAAAAACATTTTAGTGCATGCCATTTATCATGCGTACAAAAACATTTTTAAACATTCCTGTATTATTCACTGACATATCACTGACTATTGAATGAGTCTCGTGATTAATAATTTTGTATGTGTCGAATTTGTTGAAGTTCCTTATCACGAATCGCTATACGAATGCCGAGATGACCGACATGCACTACATTTATGGACTTGCTGATGGGAATACATTAGAAGCTAGGCGGTTGTATACTGAAAGATTTTCGCCGTGTTGCTCCTGATAGAAAAACTTTCGAATGTATTCATCGGTGTCTTTTGAAACAGGCACTTAAGACGAAATGGAGGAGAAGGCGCCAAGGACAGCAAGAACGGTAGAGCTGGAAGAGGATGTGCTAGACATGATTGAAGAAGATCGAGGTACTTCTACTGAAAAATTGCTGACGCTTTGGATGTAAGTAATGGGACTATTTGGCACATTCGAAAATTTGTTGTATCCATTCCATATACAACGCGTTCAAGCACTTCTTCCTGCTGATTTTCCTCCTCGCATTGCATTCTGTCAATGGCTTTTGCACAAAATGGTTCAAATCCTCAACTCCTGATGTTGATTCTGTTCACCGATGAAGCGAGTTTTTCAAGAAATGCAATACGGAATTTCCATAATAACCATGTATGGTGTGAAGAAAATCAAATGAATTGTTGAAAATCGTTTTCAACATCAGTTTTCTTTGAACGTTTGGATTGGGATTGTGGGTGACTGCCTAATTGGACCGGTATTTCTACCCAGGAGACTTACGGAGAGGTGTATCGCAACTTTTGGAAAACACGCTCCCTGGATTTCTGGAGAACGTACCATTAGCAATTAGAGATGCAATGTGGTATATGCACGATGGCGCACCAGCCCACTTTAACAAATAGCTCGTGATTTCTTAACACAAGCATACGGAAATCGTTGGATTGGCCGGGTGGACCTCACTTATGGCCTGCACGATCCCCGGACTTAAATCCTTGATTTTTTCCTGTGGGGCCATTTGAAGTCCTTGGTGTACGCTACTCCATTGGAAAACGTAGAAGACTTAAAAATCGAATCATTGCTGGGTGCAACTCAATTAAAACAGATCCTGGTGTTTTGAGAGAGTTCGCCAGTCAATGAGGAGAAGATTGGATTCTTGCATTCGAGCTCGAGGTGGTCACTTTGAACAGTTTTGTAATTTTGGTTGGAAAATTTTGGTTTGGTGAAATATTTGTTTTGCCCTTGAATGAAACCCTTGATTTTTAAAACTTTTTTCTGTAATAAATGGACATGCACTAAAATGTTTTTTACTCAAAACGATACGTCGTATGATAAAAAGTCAAGACAGCTTTTTTCTTCACAATTGAACAAAGAATTAAAAATAATTTTTATTTTTAGAGAAATCAGGCATCCTACTTTTTCTTGAAAAATAGCCTGTGACATGCCAATACGCGCCAATGGTACGACTGAAACATCGTGTTGTATTGCAAAGTATGCGTCTCCACAGCTATTGACACGCGTAAAATTTCATTATGATATCTCAAGCCGTTTTGGAAAAATCTAATTTAGATGTAGATCGATAACGAAGCGTTTGCGGACCTACGTTTATAGGAACTTTATTGTATAAAATGACCTGGAATCATTTAATATTCGCATCTTTTAAACACTGTATATATATATATATATATATATATATATATATATATATATATATATATATATATATACATTTTCAAAGTTATGTCGGCACTATTGCTACCTTCGTTATTGTAGGTGATACGAAGTCGGTTAAATGGGCAAAGAAGTTGCATTTTTCCGCTCGTTACGATGGTGAAATCAAAATAAAAATTGAACTTCGTGTTCGCGAGTTATGTCAAAAATTTCCATTTTTTTAAATGGCACACCCAGTATGCAATATCCATAATCGATAGAAAATTAAATTCTGAACAAAAAAGTTCCTATGACATTTTACCCTAATGTTAAAAATGACAAAGTTAGTGATCATCTATTGAATTCGTCAAGGTGGCTGGTATTACGTGAACAATATTTGTCATTTTCACAAATGTCATCAGAATTGATATGTCAAATTGAAGTTTGCTAATAAAGAGTTAAGAGTTTGTGTTTTTTGAATAGAAAAATGCCTTTCACCCATTCAGAAAAGTGTGATATGGTAGAATGTTACATCGTTTTTCAAAAAAACAGTTATCGAGCGAGTGAGCGTTACAGTGATTTGTTTCCTACGCGTCATTTGCCGGATAGAAGATACTTTTGGTTTTGTATCGTAAATTTAGATCTAATTCGAGCGTGTTTAAGAAATCCAGATCTAGTAAACAATGTATAATTAGTGAAGAAACTGAAATTAATGTGTTAGCTTATTTTGAAGCACATCCCAACAACTCAATTAATGATTTAGTGCAAGAAAATGGACTATGTTTGGGTTCCATCACAATATTCTAAAAAGTATAAGTTTCTGCCGTATAAATGACCTACACAGACACTAGTACCAGGAGATCAAGAAAGACGCGTTCAGTTTTGTCACTGGTTTATTAATCAAATCAGAACCAATAATGATTTTTGAGCTCAATTCTATGAAGTGACGAATCAACTTTTTCTAATAGGGCATGTTCAACAGGAAAAACAGCCATTTTGGAGTCGAGAAAATCCGATGCTCTACCGATCTTGTAACCCGCAGAGACGCTTCAGTGTTAATGTTTGGTGCGGTTTTATTGGCTCGATAATTGTTGGTCCAGTATTTTATCAGGGTGCGTTAACTGGTGAGCGGTACGCCGAAATGTTGACTGCCACACTCCAAGACTTCTTGGATGATGTAAATTTAATGGATAGGCAGAACATTAATTTCCAATAAGACGGAGCTCCTCCCATAACGTTCGTCAGATAGATACAATATTAAACAATTTTTTGATGACAGATATTTATCAACTAATGGGCCTGTCCGTATGCCTCCTCGATCACCTGACATTACTCAATGGATTTTTCTTTTGGGGATATGTGAAGAGTGTGTGTACAACAGGCGATATGATAACCTTGAGGATCTCCAGCAAAGTATCGTTCACGCTATCTAATAATGATGGTAGATCCATGGCTAAGGCTACTAAAAGTGTCTACAAGAGCCCAGAAATGCTTGGAGTAAGAGGGTGATGTTTTCGAACATCTAATTTGAGTTTTGTTTTGTTTTGTTGTTCCTTATTATTATTCATTAGAATAAAGAATCCTGTTTCAATTGTCTGATATTCTTTTCATTTTCTGCTCTATGGTAATACAGAAAATAGTTGACACAGCCACCTTGATGAATTTGGTAAATGATCAATAACTTTGTCATTTTTGACATTAGTGAAATGTCATAGGAACTTATTCGTTCAGAATTTAATTTTTATCGATTAGAATATTGCATATTGGTGTCATTAAAAAAATGGAAATTTTGACATAACTCGCGAACACGATGTTCAATTTTCATTTTGATTTCACCATCGTAAAGAGCGGAAAATGCTACTTCTTTGCCCATTTAACCGACTTTGTAGCACCAATAATAACGAAGATAGCAATAGTGCCGACTTAACTTTGAAAACTATATATATATATATATATATATATATATATATATATATATATATATATATATATATATAATATATATATATATATATATATATATATATATATATATCAAAAGTAGAGGTCATGTCATAAGTCGTGTTTTGGTGCACGCAAAAAAGTGCGTTTTGGATAAAAACCAGATTTTTAATTAATCCGTTTGACAGACTAATGGAACGGATAACTATGAACGTACCTTAACTTTATATTTTATAACAGCCGGCGTACGCCAATGATGCATCTGTTAGGCAACACTGTTATGTGAAACCATCGACCTGTGCAGTGCCAATGATCGGATTAGGATGTGATCAGCTGTTGACGAGCGGATAAACTTGGTTAACTTTTTTTTCCGTGTCAACTTCTATTACAGAATTATTGAAAATACTCTTCATTACCTTATTAGATGCTTGTGGCTATTAGATTTAGACAGTCTGAAAATAACGATTTTTAATAAATGGAGTTAGTTTCATTTGAGAAATATCGTAGAAGAGGGCGTATGTCAGCTGGGCCACGTCAGTATGGGATCGCAAATCTTACCGGTCAACTGGGCCAGAGGATTAGACAAAGGATTAAGGTCGTTTGGCATTTAGTACACTGATATTTATGTATTTATAAATAATCATGATACACTGCTGTTTTTGTATCTATTAGAAAAAAAAGAAACTAAACCTACAAATAACCAAGGCGCTCTAGTGGCAAACTACGTTTATGTGTAGAAGTTTTTTTATTTCCAAACTTCATAACGACAGTGCTCGTGGCCGAGCTGACCCATCCTGCTAATCCCTAAATGTTGCAATTTGGGGATTATATCCAAGTCGTGGCTCAGTTGAACGACTCTGGTAGAA
This sequence comes from Vesta saturnalis, assembly GCA_036346205.1. Classification (NCBI taxonomy): domain Eukaryota; kingdom Metazoa; phylum Arthropoda; class Insecta; order Coleoptera; family Lampyridae; genus Vesta; species Vesta saturnalis. Next base: position 2,459,238 of record JARFJB010000664.1, read on the forward strand.
GCTTATACGTATAAAGTACTTTGTACGTATATGGGTAGAAGAGTACTAATTTGACATTATAATGAGGTTATATGTTATAGATTTTACGTTTGGCAACATGACCATGAGAGAAGGATAGCGTTATTTGTAGATCGCTAATATAGAAAAAAAGGCATTTAGTCTATAAGAGTCCATATTGCACGTGGAGGTTTAGACAGAGCATAGCTAAATTATACGTTGGTTCGATTTTAACGTTTTGTTGATTCATAATAATTTATTTACTTGCAGACGTAAAAGTTGAATTAATGCATTAAAACATCAATAGCTCATATTGTTATTATTTAAACTTAAGACATTGCAACACAGTTTATTGCTTTAGTAAGCTACACAATTGCTGTCACAGAAACACTGGCCCATTAAAGAATAGATTTAATCCAACATTCTAGTCGAAAAGCAATCGTTTCCTTTTTCTATTCTCATACTTTTTTCGGAAATGTGCGTTAATGTATTGAACATTACATTAATTATTGCACCGTTGCAGAGTTACCATCTAACAATATTTAAAAATGCTTAATACAACCACAAACCGTTCTAATACTTAAAAATTTGATTAATTTTAGATATGCCGTTCGTAAAGAGAAATCAATTAAGTTAGAATCATCTATTTTTAATTCTACGTCAATAACTAACTGTAAAAAAGATATAAATGATGGTCCACATCCGATAAATTTATTTAATCTTTAAGAACAGAGGTATAATATGTAGGATCTTGTTTATCAATGTTAATTATTTATAAATATGTGTACTGCTAGATTAGCTGAAATAGAAGATGAAGTAACAGAAAGCTTATGCATGCGTTAAATTATGTTGGTTTTTATTTTGTACAAAACGCACCGTTAGTGAAAATAAAAGTTTATTTAAATCTCTTTTTTCTGTTTATTAGATTTGTTAACGGTATTTAGTAATTTATTTGTATCTAAATGATTTGTTTTATTTACGACAAACATTAAAATGAAGTTTTTTGTAGCGATAACTGTGAGGTTAGACATTTAAAGGAAGTAAGTTTTTGTTAGGGAGTCAATTTTTGATATTTGTTCAACTGCTCCGAGCAGCATTTTAACACATAAAATGGCACGTACTACGGTGCATTAAATTAAAAACGTCATCTAAACCGAAAAAAATAATGTAAAAATTAATTGAGGTAAAGAACCAGTACTAGTAATTAAAATGTCGTTTCCTTTCATTCCGTTTTTAGAGTTTTAACTGTTAACGCAAATTTAATAAGGAAGTAACACTGTTTAATTATTATTAATATCCAATAGTAATAAAACAACAAAACCAAATTTTATTCATTCAAAGTACGGCACAATTCTCTTTGAGTGAATTATGAGTTAATTGATCTGGTATTACTAAATCACAAAAGGCGTTGGTTTGTGAAAATGTATATAATTTCATAAATAAATCATGTTAAAGTTTTCTAGTGTTAAACACGAATTATAGAGAAAGTTTGGTTATCTTATTGAAGATTTACTCGGTTGACGAGTTTTTTTTTATACCTATAAGTAATTATACGAAAACGTTATCTATGAGTTCTAAGTAGTTTAGAAAGGTAATTTTTAATAGACAGTAAAAGTTATATATATTTTTTGAACCATTGTAAATGTGTGTAATCTCCATTACGTTTTAACATCTTAATTCAAATCTCCTGTTTCAGTTTGTAAATTTTAAACTAAAAGATTATTTTAAAATCTAAAATGTGTTTTAAAAATTAAAGATAAAAAGTGCATTATAAAATCTCATAATTCTTGCAACAAAAATTAGTATTTTGGTTTGTTTTTTTTTGTTACTATTGTAAGAATATTTGAATACATATTTTATTAAAGATTATTATTTATAGCTGTTCAAACCTCAAAGTGCAATACGTGCTCTTATGGACTAAACGTCTCTTTTACTATCTTTAGTCATCTGCAAATAACGCTATCCTTTTCTTTCCTGGCTACGTTGTCAAACGTAAAATGTAATTTAATAACATTCAGTATCTATACATAGTTCATTAAACAGGGTGTCCCAATAGTGCGTATTCGGTCGATAGCTCCTTAGCCATTAAGCTTAGAAGATAAGTTTAAATACGAAAGTTGTCAATTTTTATAAGCTGCATAATCTAAAAATAGTTTGGTTTCTACAGGGTGTAATATAAAACCGGTATAATATATAACTTTTGATTTTTAAATAGAACACCTTTTATATTATTTTATTTTTCGATTCTCCTTATAATTTTAGATCTTTTTTATAAGAATTACTTACAAGCTAAATCTCACAGTTTTTGAGATATTTGCAAAGTTAACTAAAACTGACATTTTATGTAGTAATTCAAGTAGGCGTATCTCAGTTATTTTTAAAGATAAAAAATAATCTTTGGTATATAATTTATTCATCCATGAGCTTACTTTAATCTATTGTCAAAATTGGATTTCAATATACACGGTGATCACAAAAATTAATTCAATAACATAAATTTGGAAATGCTATATCTTTATTTTTTTAAATGACACACCGTATATTTTATTAATGCCTTGCCTTCGTCTATTAGTCGGCTTTCATTTCTGTTAAACGTGTTCTATACCTATCTCTAATAGTTTCGGAGATATTTAAGTTTGTTCAATTTTTTTCGTTGATAACACTGAAGAAGAGTAAATTAGTCGGTCAAAGCAAGCTATGAATACATAAGAAACTAAAACACGTATTAACTGAAATACAAACATTTAAAATTATAATAAATGTTCAATGTGACCACCATTTTGTTGCTGGCAAACATGAAGTCTTTTAATAAACGACAAATTTACTTTTCGTAACGTGGAAACATTTATATTTTGAATGACGTCTCTAATTCTTGCCTTCATGTCATCTACAGTCGTTGGAGGAGTTTGATAGGTAGACTTTTTCTTTAATCCAACCCCAAAGAAAAAAGTCCAGCTTTGTCAAGCAGGCCAGGAGATCGGCCCTCCTCTTCCAATCTATTGTTTTGAAACTGGATATTTAAACAATTTCTAACGTTTCTGCTAAAATGCGGAGGAGCGCCATCTAATTGCAGCCACATTTCTCTAAGGGTTTGTAAAGGTAAATCTTCAATAAAAGTTTCAAATTCGTTGCGCAAGAAGTTTAAAAATGAATCTCCATTGACCGTGTTTTCAAAAAAATATGGTCCTATAATTCTTTCCCCAATAATTCCGGCCCAAACATTAAGTGACCAGCGGTGTTGATGATCAACAGGAATTATAAATCTGGGATTCTCAGTATCGTAATAATGGAAATTATGTCTATTAACGTATCCATTTTTGTGGAAAGTAGATTCACCAGTAAATAAGACCGTGCTAAAATAGTTGGGTTTTTCTAAATTTTTATTTATGGTCCAATTGCAAAAGTTTAATCTATTAACGTCTAATTCTTGTGCAAGTTGGACATGGTATGGATGATATTTATATTTTTGTATAATTCTATTAACTGATGTTTTTGAAACTTCAACTTCTAATTCCAATTGTCGGCAAGAAACGTGAGGATTTTCAATCACGGATTAAAGAACTAAATGTTCATTACCTTCGTTAATTGCGGTTCTTTCTCGTTCTTAGTTGTCTTCGTAATGAATACTGCCTGTTTGCTTGAAACGCTCTTTCAATTTTGCAAATCCTGAAGCTTGCGGGTGTCGTGCATTTGGAAATTTTTGCTTATAAATTCTATGAGCTAAAAGGCAATTTTTATCGCTTTCACCAAGGACGTAAATCATATTAACAGTTCATCTTTCGAAAAATTCATTTTGTAATTTAGGAAGTAAGTATACAATACTACACAAATATTAGCACTGTTTGACAAGTTTGATTTCTTCATTTGTTTTTATACATCTTTTGTTTTACGCTCTTTTGATTAAATTAAATTGTTTAATTTTACGATGAATCGTTTAAAAACATCTCAAATATCTCTTACAAATGGTGGTTTCATACAATATTTATTAGAATTAAAATTTATGTATTTCAGTTAATATTTTTTAGTTTCTTATGTATCTACAGCTTGCTTTGACCGACTTAATGTTACTCTTCATCAGTGTTATCAACGAAAAAAATTGAACAAACTTAAATATCTCCGAAACTATTAGAGATAGGTATAGAACATATTTAATAAAAATTAAAGCCGACTAATAGACGAAGGCAAGGCGTTAAAAATATAGGGTGTGCTAATTAAAAAAAGGAAGATATAGCATTCTCAAATTTACGTTGTTAAATTAATTTTTGTAATCACTCGTTTATTCAAAGACTTCATGTTTGCCAGCAAAAAAATGGTGGTCACATTGATCATTTATTATAATTTTAAGTATTTGTATTTCAGTTAATATGTTTTTTAATTTCTTATGTATTCATAGCTTGCTTTGACCGACTAATTTACTCTTCTTCAGTGTTATCAACGAAAAAAATTGAACAAACTTAACTATCTCCGAAACTATTAGAGATAGGTATAGAACATATTTAATAGAAATGAAAGCCGATTAATAGACTTGGCATTAAAAACATATAGGGCGTGTCATTTAAAAAAATGAAGATATAGCATTTCCAAATTTATGTTATTGAATTAATTTTTGTGATCACTCTGTATATTGAAATCCAATTTTGACAATAGATTAAAGTAAGCTCATATATAAATAAATTCTAAACCAAAGATTATTTTTTTATCTTTAAAAATAACTGAGATACGCCTACTTGAATTATTACATAAAAATGTCAGTTTTTAGTTAACTTTGCAAATATCTCAAAAACTGTAAGATTTAGCTTGTAAGTAATTCTTATAAAAAAGATGTAAAATTATAAGGAGAATCGAAAATAATAATAATATATGTGTTCTATTTAAAATCAAAAGTTCTATATTGTACCGCTTTTATATTACACCCTGTAGAAACCAAACTATTTTTAGATTATGCAGCTTATAAAAATAGACAACTTTCGTATTTAAACTTATCTTCTAAGTTTAATGGCTAAAGAGCTATCAACCGAATACGCACTATTGGGACACCCTGTATATTGTCCCACTATTAAACGGCTGTATTTTTTTTGAGATAGAGGTGTCATGAAAAAAGTAATTTGATTGGCTGTCCCCAAAGTTTTTCATGGTAATTTCAGATTTTTTCTATCGCGTTCGGTTTTCAAGCAGACGACATAACTTAACTTTTTTCAACAAGACACCTTGTGTATTTTACGATATTCGTATAGATTTCTTTTTCCGATTCCAAATATATATCATATGAGGCAGTTATCTTTAATACTTTTACTGTAATTGACATAAATAGATCCTACATTAGATAGATCGCTTTAGTGTTTTTAGGGTAAAATAATAGATTGCCCTGAAACTGCAGGCTTTTGTTTTGTAAATAATGTTTCATGTCATTCAATTTAAGTCAATTTGAACGCCATTTCTTAAGTATCATGATGTGTTTTTAAGTTTCAACAAGCAAAATATGCCTTATTCTATACCAGAAAGATGTAATATGTTCAAAATTTATGAACAGACAGGCAGTGTGATCGGCCTTTGAGAGAATATACGCTTACATTTTCCAATTGAAGGTTACCGTCAAAAAAGATGTTTTATCGCGTAACAGCAACTTTCTCAGAAACCGGTGGAGTTCATCACAAGCAGCATACCAGAAATTTTATTTTGAACGAAGATGTGAACACTGACTTAGTGTATTCCAATGCCTTTCCAGAAAATTCAATAAGAGATGTGTCAAGAGAATTAGGAATATCCGTTGCGGCCGTACATACGAAGCACAAATTTCGTCCATTCTAGTTTAAAAGGGTGCAAATATTAACTCAGGGTCACAAAGGGAAACAACTTGAGATTTGCATTTAAATGTTAGGAAGACTTGAAGCTGACCCAAGATTTTTTTTATAAAATATTATGGAGCGATGAATCCTCATTTCCCACCAATAGAGGACGCCACAGGAAGAATAAACATTATTGGAGTGATAGTAATAAATTTGAAACGCAAGAAATCCAATTCCAAGGTCGGCAATCAGTTTCTGTGTGGTGTGGGTTAGTTCCCGATCAAGTTCTTGAACCTATAATATTTCATAACAGACTTACTGGAAATACTGGTAGATGAAATTGAAAATCGTTTAGATGATTTACCTTTAGAAGTTGCAAGAACTTTAATATGACATCAAGATGGAGCACCTTCACACACTGTGGCTCCAGTTACGCAGCATTTAAATGAAAAATACACGGAGTAGATAGGAAATGCGGATATTATTAAATTACCTTCTAATAGTCCCGACCTCACACCATGCGATTCTTTTTCTGGGGCCATGTGAAAAAGATTGTTTATGCAACTCCTTGTTACTGCATTCATGAATTCGCATGATCGGCTTTATTTATATAGCCAACAATCATTGGACGAAAAGTGCGCAATTTTTTAGTTGCAAACATTCTACGTACAATGAAGAATACATTTGTGCTGTTAATGACGATGACGATTACAGTACGCTATTCAACCTCTTGGAAGATATTCGTTTTGAGTTTTAAAAGATGAGGCGCAAGACCAATTTTACTGAACGCGCCCCAGTTCATACTGTTGTTGACAGTGGTGATATTCCTGAAGCGTATCTGCTTTTACTCTCTAAAAACAACACTGCTGAATTGCATAACTAACGCAGATACTTGCGAGTATTGGTTTATCAATCAAGTTATTCCAAATACAACACCGGATTCCGTTAGCGGTATCGACAATGCTTCGTATCATAGTAGGAGAGTAGTGAGGATTACAAAAAGATCGTAGCGAAAAGAACAAAATTGTCGATCGACTTAGTGACGAAGAAATGCCCACTGAGAATAACATACTGGAGCGAAACCTACGGGTTTGTGTAGCAGAAATAAGACATCAATACCACGAGAATAAACTTGATGTTATGGTACAAGAAAAGGGCAATCGAATTCTTCGTTTACCTCCATACGACTATGTGTTAAACCCGGTAGATATGGTGTAAGCAAAATTCTTATTTTATTTATACGCAGAATCTTTTCGTAGGCAAAACATAACGTTTGTGCACTTAAGCAAATGTCTGATGAGGTTATTTATTGGGGTTCCTCTCTCATATGAAGGCAAGTGCCGAATTCAGTTGTCGTTATCAACAATGGTTCTTACCATAGCAGAAAGGAAGAGATGATTACGACCAAAAGAAGTTATTAACATCTGTTAAACAAACAAAAATAGATTGAGTAATAACCCTATCACCTTTAGCATAAAGTTTTAATCATTATCACTTATTCTGCTTTATGTTAATCCATTACGTTACCAATCATTTTGAGTTTTGACAACAAAGATATCTTGTATTCTAAAACAGTCAAATATACGCCATATGCAACAAAATTAGTGCATAGTTTTTCTACGTTTATCACTAGATATTGTAGTTTCGATTAGTATACAGTCCCGAATGTGAAATGAGCCACCCTAAATATCGATCAAGTTTACAAATCCGTACTTTTTTAATTTATTGATGGATTCTGGCTATTTTTGAATCAATTTTTGCTAAATTATTGATTCAAATGTCAGTTTAAAAATACTTACATTTTCTACATACGCGGCCTCTACAAGGTAATATATGTGAGCAGGTTTTTTTTAACTTCTTCAGTGGACTGTCTGAGCATTATTGAACACACTGTATATTCACTGTATGGTATAATCGTTACCTATATTTATCATCATCATATCAGTTTTTGAATTTTAGCTCTATCTTTTATAGATCAAGAGATAAATTGAAAAAAAATGTATTGACACTTTAATAACAATTGAATATGGAAACCACAAAACATCTAAAACTCTAAAACATAATCATGACGTCAATTATCTAAACTTAAACTATGGTTAAGAATTATTATTATTAATAATGAGTTGCTCTCCCTTGAGTCCGTATTAGTTCATCACATCGTTTGGACATGCTCCTTATAATCCTGTCGATTAAGTCGCCGGGTAGAGCAATAGTCAAGTCGTTGACATTATTAGCATAACGACTGAAATCGTCGATTAGTCCAGTATCCGATTTAGATAATTTCGAACATTCACCGTTGATTAATAAACACGACCAATTCGGTTTTACGGTTGCCTAGTGCTATGGCTACCCAAACCATTACAGAGTGTCCACCAAAAGGAATGTGTTCTACAGTATAGATCTGGTCATACCTCTAATTCTACAGTCTCCACACGCGTTTCGATTACTGTCTGGATGTAAGCAAAAACGCCATTCATCTGTAAATATACAGTTTGACCAGCCGACATCGTTCCAGTGTTGGTGGTCCATTTTAGATGTCGAGCGGGGCGTTTGGAAGATAAATTTGCATCCTTAAGTCTGTTTATTATAGTGGCATTGGAAACATTAACTCCTCTTGATCCAAGCAAAATCTGTTTAACTTGCGTGGAATTTAAATCCCAGTTTTGCAGAACAGTTCTTCTCAAAAATCTACCCATTTCAGGAATTGTGCAACGCTGTCATCCTCCGCCGTGTGTGTAATTTGATGTGTTATTTTCCAGATATCTTTTCCAAGTCCGATTTACGGAACACCTTGACACACCCAAACGTCTACGGACTTCTCTACGCGAGACACCTGACTCAATCAGTCCAAACACCTTCCCATAAGAACGTTTTCTAATTTAAGGGTAGAGAATTTCCTTCTTACGCGCACTTTACTTGGTAGATGTCGCTGAGTGCGCGCATTGAAATTTAAATTGGTTGCATTCACCAAAAGATAATGAAAGCTCTAGAAGAAAATACATATCTCCATCGCAATCTAATATCTGTGCATTCCGTTTCTTACCTTACATACACAAGGAATACGAAACATATATTTGAATTATACCGCCATTTTTATTCTCGTACGGAACGAGACCGTAAACTGACGTCACGTACAGCTCTCTTTTTTGAAGTTCAGTACGCTTCCACGTTGGCGAATCATTAACATAAACCCTTATGCTATGATAGTAATTATAAGTTGATTAAACCTATATGTCATCTTGAGAGAAATGATTTATTTCTAAAAAAATTGGCACTACTTTGGTCATTTTTTTTGCATTTTCTTGTAATCAAATGTATATGGCAAATGTATCATTCTATACATTGGTTCACCTATAATTTGTATTACATTCCCCAGCTTTAAGTAGTAATTAATTTGCAAAGTGACAGAAGTGTCAAACAATTTATCAAAAACGTCAAAGAATCTTGTCTTTAAATTTTGTTTACCAAGTCGGAAATTACAAGTGTAATTCTGCACTGAAAAAAAGTTAAAAAAACCTGCTCATATATTACCCTGTAGAGGCGGCGTATGAAGAAAATTTAAGTATTTTTAAACTGACATTTGAAGCTAAATAATCCAAAAATCGCTAAAATCGGCCAACGAATAAAAAAGTTACGGCTTTGTAAACTTGATCGATATTTAGGGTGGCGGTGGCTCACTTCAAATTGGGGTCTGTATATATTGAAAAACATTGAACGTTATTGTAATATGAGTACCGTGTGGAGTGGAGAAACCAAGAGTATCCACAAGATACAAATCTTATAATAGGGCGTTGTAGCATGTATGCTATTTTTTCTATTTCGAAGCTTAAATTCAATGTAACTTTACTTTTGTTGTACAAATTTCACATAATGGTCATTTTGATTCCATTCGTTGGTAGTGTTGCAAAAATCCGTATATAAAACATAACTAAAACATAACCTAAAATCTGTGTTAGAACAGATATTGCCAACTACAGCGCATTATATTGTACAATTTTCGGTGTTACGAAACGTTTCATTGTACCACAGTTGCACAAAATTCTCATTGTAAATAGAAAAACACATTCTAAACTATTTACTGTATTAAAGGCGGACATTAACATTAATGCAGAAACCACCCGAACAATAAATTATCATGAATTTCTAAAATCACTAAAAACACATTCATCATAAGAAAGTAACTCATCCACGTATACTTTTGATTATTCAAAAAAAAAGTAGGTTAGTAAATTAGGCACCTACACTTTAGTTTGTTTATTTGGGCATGCATTAATTATTGCATATTTAAATTTAGCAAAATAAGTCATTACGTTAAAAATGCATTCTTTTAAGTAAGCTAACCTCATTCTAGATGTTTGTGATTTTCACATTCGTGTACAAAAACTTCAACAAAAACAGTATTTAAGCTTTCCGGTCTAAATTTAGATTTCTTGGTAATCTTAAGTATTTAAAAATAAAATCACATACCATATCATCGAAAAAAACTCGTCTAATATGGCAGCCTTGGAAATTTCTGTCATTTTTATTTCACGTCACGTCCATATTTTAAGGTTATGTAAAAATCTAATGTTAAGTGATAACCTATATTGGAAAAATAATGTCAATCAAGAAGAATAATAGTCCTAAATAATGTTTTTTTAGCTTTACAACTTTTTTTTCGATCATACTCTCGTTTTTTTTAATGTGATTAATATTAACCACCGAAAAGTTACATTTTCTATTGCATGTCTTCATAGATAGGTAATCCTAATTAGTGTGAGAGTTATGGTCTCGATTTTCCTCGCCATTATTTACAAATGTATTATGTTAAGCTAGTGAGTATTGTAAGTGAACATGAAGTGAAATGCTAGCATGCATAACACTGATATCGTTTAAAACGCATGCAATTTATTTTCAAACATCAAATGCTTATGAAATGATCCCACGCAAGCACGCACGTATTATTAAAATACAAATGGTATACAGGCTCATCCTGAATAATCAACCTTTAATCAAAATATACGAATAGTATTCTTAATATACAGTGCAACCAACAGTATTTAATGTAAGTATAAGACTGAAATACCTAGACTCCTGTGAATTTTGGTGGTAATGTAGATAAATACCTAAAAAAGCTGACTCGATGGTGGAATGGTTAGAGTGCTTGTGTTTCACCCGAGTGGCGCGCGTTCAAAACTGGCCTAAGTCTTAGTTCTTCTAAAATGGAGAAAAACAAAGCACTTCTTCTCTCGGATAGGAAGTAAAACCGTATGTCCCGTGGCAATACGATTTTTGACACTATAATAGTATATTAAAGTATAAGTGGACAAAAAGGTCTTTAAATTACATGCGATTTTTCGAGATAGAGTAAGTGTTTTAAAGACCAGGTATCCACGAATACTTTGCGCTATTTTTTTTTATTGATGCACCTTGAAATTATTACTATAAAAAATGGAAATTAGAACTAATAGGTGTAAAATATGTAAATAAAAATTAATATATCTAACAATACTAACTGTACTTTCTATTTTCATTTATAAAATTAGAAGTGTTAAATAATGTTTAAATAAAGGTTTTGAATTTGTTAGTAATACTTTATTTGACGTTACAAGGTACTCCTGTAAGATCAATAATCAAAAAATTGTCATTTAGACTTCACGTTTCTTGAGTTGTTGATGTTGCCATGGTAACTTTAAAAAACGCGCGTTTTTGAAAGTTCGATTAAAACGGCGTGCTTTAAATAGGTAAAATGGGGCACCAATAAAAAAATCCTTTACTAAAGGTGGAATTTCTTTAGAATGGCAAAATTATGGTAGCGGGTAGTGCTAATAACCATTAGTAATTGATGCGTATAAAAATGCTTGATATGCAATATCACGTAAACTGAAAGGTAAATGAAGGTAAACAGGACAGAATATGTAAAGGCCCATGGTCTGATCGCATGGGAGTACATCAAATATTTCTAATTTTCGATTTTCCGCTTCAAGTGATTTCCGTCACTGCAGTATGAAATGAAATCACATCAAAACGAATGCACCAAAATCACTAACTATGTAACGACACACGTCACTTTAGATGTCACTCACGCGTCAAGAATTTTCCATTAAATAATTATAAAATTTCATAGATCATAATCGCCATTTTTAAGCAAAGGGGGAGTTTAGTTACAAAATGTTAGGTTATGATTGAACTGATTTCAACTGGCATAGGTTTCCTCTATTAAACCAACAGACCAGTTGTTACTGATGTCATAAAATCAGATAAATTCAAAGTTATATCGAAAGTACCTATTGTTACAGACGCATTACTTATGCTAAACCTCAGAATATTATAGTTGGTAGGGTTAGAATTTTTGATTTATGTCGTTATCGATTAAATATTTGATTTCGTTGATTGTTTTTCCTTTATGTTTAATATGATTTTATTCTAATAAAATACTTATCTTTTTTGGATTTAATATTTAATTCTAGATTAGCTGAAACTGATCTATCTTTGTACTTTCTTGGCACTTTCCCACGTTTTTGGTATGATAAAGTGATAAGCTTTATATGTTTGGAATGAAAAAAAATTTTACCTTCAAATTATTTAGTTAATTAATGCATCACTGAATTAGTAAAACGAAATTTTGAGACAAGGCATGTAGTTGGGAAAAATAAAAAATAAATTATGGTTAAAAGGGCCTTCTTCCGGTTCTTACTATTAAAATAGTTACTAAAAATAATCAAATTAAGATTTTACTTATTGAGTAGAAAAAAATTCTTTGTATTCTCGTATACCATAGGAAATATAGTAAAGGTACAGCGATCATGAAAAAAATCGACCTCGAGAGTGTCCCTGAATCCATTTTGACTGTTTTTGGCAAGCCCTCTGTGTGTGTATGTCGGTGCCTGTCTCTGTCGCTCCGTGTGCCCGTGTGTGTCTCTCTGTCTGTGCGTGTGTTTTGTGGGTGCGTGCGTGTGTATGTGAGAGTGTGTGTCTGTGAGCGCGCGTGCTTGCGTGCGTACCTGCGAGTGTGCGTGGGTTCGTGTTCGCGAGTTTGCGTTTCAGACCGTTTGAGCTGGAGTGATGAAATTTGGCATATGGCTATCATAGCATAATTGTAGATCCGTATCAACTTTTGGGACACACAGGGCTACCAAAGTACCTGTTAAAACACTCAGTTTTAAAAGTAAACTAGTCGTTTAAATGGAGCTACTAAGTTGAAATTTCTTACACGTATGAAAGACACTGAAAAGCTATTACACGTGATATTTCAAGCCGATAGGGGTACTAGAAATGGTACTTTAAACCCAAAATTGTTCTCATATAAGTGCATTTTCAACTAGGATGGTGCATAATCAATAAAAATCGTGTGGATGTGGGTGTGGATGTGGATGTGGGTGTGGATGTGGGTGTGGGTGTGCGTGTGGGTGTGCGCGTGCATGCGTGAGCGCACTCGCGCGCGCGCGCGTGGGTGTATGTAGTTTCAGCTCGATTATTGAACTAAAAATGGACACAAAAGGTCATCATTTAAGAATATGCCAACAATATAGGTCAAATATAAGTGAAACTGACAGTCTTACGGTGTAACATGCCATGCTCACTTACGCATAATAATCGCATTTCCGTATTATCTAGTTCAGTCCCCCTTCGCAAAGACACCAGCGGCTTGATTTATTTATTTATTTCCATGTCAACCAAATGAGAATAATAGAATAACTTTAAAAATTTATATTACAGTTACACTTTTGAATAAAGATGGGTCGTATTTTATTTGGTACGAATTTGCAATAATACAACAAATGTTCATGCCATGTTCATAAAATATACATAAACTGCTTTATCACAGATTTCAAGATTCATGATGTAAAGTGATTGGAACTACGTCTGAACCGGATCAAACTTTTTTTGATGCTAATGTTAAAGGTGAAAATAATTTATTTTATAGTGGGGGAAGTTTAGCCAAGTACTACTCTTCCACTTAACCCTCTATACACTTACAAAACGTCCGTGCTCGAACCGAATTTGTAGGTTTTATGTGATGAAATAAGCGCAACTGATATATCAGATGCCAGTTCGTTATTTGATATACGCCCCAATGCCAAGCTATTTTAATTAAAGAAGAAATCGCAAACCCTAAAGCTGTTTTATAGGATTTAACTAATCCTACTGCTGTAAATATCCATTATCGTACATATAAACTCACTATTGTACAAACTTCAAGAGTTCGTATCGGGATAAATGTCATGAAAATGATGATGGACGAGAAACGTTTTACAAGTAGTCATATATTTATAAGCACCATGACTGGACTGCTGAAAACCTTCAATTACGGAAACAATGTAGAAGGCATATTCGGTTTGGTGTTAATGTTTGGCATGGAATTCATGGTAAAAAATATTGATTTTCTTTAAACGATCTTTATTACGCTATTGTTATTTTATTTTTCTAGTAAACCAACTAATTGGACCTTTCATTTATAAGGGTACATTAAATGGACAAAGGTACCTTACAACGCTGCGAAACCAAATAGTTCGTGTAATTATAGAAGTTTTTTCCAGCTAATGATTTAAATGCGTGTATCATGCAAGTAAAAAGCAAAAAGTTTAGAAAAAAGTGTTAAATGCATGTGAAGTGTAGGTGATAATTCAAATATAAGCGTTACTTCCAGTAATTTAATGAATCGTTTTCTATTTAGCTATAAACATTATAACCACATCTCTACCATAGTTCATCTTCAACTGCATTTAGATATAAAATAAAGAATTTGTAAAATATAAGAGTTAACAAGGATAGAGTCGCGGCAAACTCTTTTCCAATGTGGGGATAAACGTCAGCGCTTAACATTGTTGGCAAACGTATGAAATTCGACATCAACATAATACTTACGTTATATTGTTTACATTTATTTTGAAAATGAGTTTTTGATGGAAATACTCGTTCTCAACTAAGTAACAATACTTTTAACAGTTCTTAGATCATTTTGCGATGATTAAGCAATTGTAACATTTTGAAGTAGTCATGTATAATTTCGAGGAGCTTATTGAAAATCTCAAAATGTGGAAAACGTCAAAATTAGAAGTTATGTGTAAACAGAAGAGCTGACAACATTGTAATTTATTCGGCAGTTCTAACAACCCAACAACGTGTATTTCACTAACATAGATATATCATTTGTAATTATCAGGGTTATTATGGAAGTTGGTATGTTAAGTTTGTCTCTCTCTAACAATTTCACCCCCACAACGGAAAAGATTTTGCCGTGACTATAGATGTATGTTTTATTACAAAGGGAAAACATAAAAGTTTGAGATAGATGATAGGGTATATTGTAGAGATTACCCAAATCCTAAAAAAATTTGAGTAAATGGAACAGGTGATAACATAAACTTACTTAGACTTGTTAATCAGGATGCGGTAAGAAACAGACATTTACAGCAAATTATATGATGGAGATATAAGAGAAAACGTTGAACAAGTGATTCCATACAGGGATACCATTAATGTCATTTCAAAATAGTAGTAATAAGGAAGATCAACCATCTCGGGAACTTGACGATAGTGTTCGTGACAAGTCACAATCGTTAGTAGTTGAATAGGAAGACAAGGAAAAGTTTTGTCAAATTCCGATGACGTTAAGAAATAGAAAGTCAGTAAAATCTGCACAATACTTAACTTTGCAAGGGAAAAACGATTGCAGTATATTACTATTATGAAATATGGGAACATTGTAAGTTGGTCTTTTAAATTTGTTCGACCTGTCATAGATATAATAGAAAGATAAAAGTAAATATACTTTGATAAAATAAAGTGTTTGTTTCCTATACTTTTTACACCATTTTTGGGATCATCCGGAATTTAATTATTGAATTACAAATAAAATTAGAACAGCATATCGGCCTAGACCAGTCTGAACGACAGTTTAAACTATTCAAGTACAAAAGTATGTTGTGTTTTTGAAGATGTGCATCCTAAATTACAATTTAAAAAACCACTGCCAAATTATCTGCCGTAATGCTTTCTCGTGTATGTAAACAAATTTTGATCAAAGATTTGTAATAAGCAGCTTAAAAGCCCACAATACGATACGATAATCCCCCATTTTTGATCAGCCATTTTGAGTGCTTTAATTTTGACAAATGATTTATATTTAGAACACCCCCTATATCCGACTTTCAAAAAAATCTGTTTATAAATTAAAATGCACAATTTTGTGCCCTTAAAACGGTGCGCCAGTGGTTATTTTTTTTATTTTGAAATTATATAAAAAAGTATTAGTTTGGTTTTTTAATTTCGTAACTTTTTAAAATATGAAGTAATTAATTTTTTTAATTTTCAAATCCCCTAAAAATATCTCTCATTAACGAACTTGACCTAGATTTTATGGCAAAGAATGTTTGTACCAAATTTCATATCGCTAGCTTTAATGGTTCATAGACGGAGGTGGCGATATTACATCTTTAAAAAGGTATGGAGGATGGAAATCGACAAGTGTTGCCGAAGATTACATCGGAGATTCAATTGCCAACAAAAACGAAATTTCTTTGAAAATCTTGTCTCCCAATGCTAATTTTAAAGTGCCCGAAACAAGTACCGGCGACAGACGAAATGAATAAATTTCTTGTAGACGAGATAATATACTTGTAAGTGCTTAGTTTTCTGAAACTAATACTAGCATCAGCACCAGTAACGACGAATTTTCTGCAGTTGAGGGTTCTTCTGGACGTACTTTGAATACGGATATTAGTTCATCAATGACGTCCAGCAGCGGTTTCAATTTTCAAAAAGCTTGATTTAATAATTGTAATTTTTATTGTCATTTCACAAAATAAAAATATGCACTTATGTTTAAAGACTGCGTGAGCGGAGCATGGGTAGCATTGTTAAAGTTGAGTGATCAAGTTCGTCTGCCGATGCTTACATGCTGCCAACGGGGCCAAATCTGTACTTAACAGCCACTGATGAGCGGCGCTAAAATTTTAGCTGCGAAAGTACACACAGACGAAATGACTAAATTTATGTATACTTGGATAATATGCGTCACTAAAGTTTTCGAAAATTTACATCAGCACGATTACCTAACTTTTCTCATATAAGGTTCTTTGATATGAATCGAATATAGTTCAAAAGTACACAGCGGTAATTTAAAAATTATTTAATATTAATTTTATTAAATTACATAAATAAAAGTTTGCCTTATGTTTAGAGACTTTGAACCTACTGATATGTAGCTTTGCAAGTCGTACCGATGCTAACTAAGTGAGCTATCGAGATACAAGCCCCATATACGATGTAAATTTTAGTCTTTATGTAAAGACAAAATCATTATGTAAGATTATCGATATTGCTTGTATCTCGATAGCTAGTTTAGAGCGGTTTACTACAATACCGATCTAACTAAGTGAGCTATCGAGATACAAGCCCCAATCGATGTAAATTTTGTCTTTATGTAAAGACAAAATCTTTATGTAAAGACAAAGTTTACTCGATAGGCTTGAATCTCGATATATGTACTTTGCAAAGTACCGATCTAACTAAGTGAGCTATCGAGATACAAGCCCCAATCGATGTAAATTTTGTCTTTATGTAAAGACAAAATTTTTATGTAAAGACAAAGTTTACATCGATTGGCACTTGTATCTCGATAGCTCAGTTGCTTAGAGCGGTACTCTAGCAAAGTACATGTCGTAGGTTCAAATCCTACTCGAGGTAAACTTTTATTTATGTATTTCATAAAATTAATAATCATTTTTAATTACATCTTTATACGTAAGTATATGAGAAAGCAAAATTATCTATACACAAAGTATTACTTACTAATGCAACCGGGCATATAAATTTAGTGGCGTAACAAAACACAATTGCGTCGGTCCTCCAATTTTAGCATTCGCTCTGCCCCCATCTTAAAAATAATATTTAGAACAAATAACGTTTATAAGCTTGGAAGTAAACATGGACATATTAAATTGGGCGCTATTTTTCAATTGTTCCGCAGGCAGATGTTTCCATAGTGCAATACGCCGTATTTACTGGATGTGAAGTGCGTTACAATGTATGCTATAATACAAAAAATAATGCAATATTTCTGCTTTACGTATTTGTGGTGTAAGACTGTCACAGGGAAAAAATATTTTCGCGTGATTCATGATGTAATAATTTCATCAGTATCATATATTATATAGTTTCATCCAACCGCAGGTTAATTGGCAGCAAAGGAAACAGTAAGCATGAAGTAAGCTCTTGCCTTGTGGTTGTACACTCTAGCCTACTGTCTGTTCAGTCTTATTGCTTTCTTTTCGATTTCAGGTTGGTTTCAAATTACAAGCGAAAGACAGAAACGATAATTTGATACGAGTTATGAATCGTAAAGTCGAAACATATGTCATTATGTGAGATTGACAGAACATAAATATTTTTGGAACTCATAGAATAATTTCTCATGGCCAAAAAATTTTGTAATTCTGAGTCGTTTTAATCGAACTTTTAAAGTAGAACAAGAAAACAGTTTAAAAATTATGTTCTATTTTAGTAAAACGAAAAGGTCAGCTGAAACACAGTGGGCCAACTAGATTCGAAGCTTATCAATCCGTACGTCTGAGGCAACTAGCCTACCTCGTATTTTAGGGTTTTCAAGAGCACGTCTTTAAACTTTCGAAACAATTATAAATAGTACTTTAAACCGCACAGTATTTTCTATCTCGTCGAAACTGGAGTTTAGGTTGTACAACGTACATAAAATCCTTGCGGTAAGGGAAAAACAAGTTGGTAGTCTTTTGTGTTAAGGTTTTGGATAATTTATTCCACCTGTCTTAATTTAAAAGGGTAAGGATGAATCCACACTTAATTAACGAGGCGATACCAAGAACTCCTGAACTACCTAGAAGCACTGGATCGATAGATAGTGTCCTATTTTATAAAATTGAACATTGTTACTAAATTTGGTCGATCTTGTAAAGCTGATCCCATTGTATAAATTGTTCATGAGAATTCCAGTCACAAATCGCTAAAAGCAATTGAGTTGTGCAGAAGTCACGAAATCTCTGCGATACCATTGCTACAAACTTATCATATACAGCTCCTGGACGCGAGTGATTTTGGTCCATTTAAAAGTTACCTAATCAGAAATGCATAAATAGATGGTCAAGCGAGGTAAGAAAATGGTATGGGTCCTATAGGCGCTAATGCATTTTCGAAAGCAGCTACGTAAATTGCATAGTTAGTAGATTAAAAGCCTAAAATTTTTAGGTTATTTTAATTACATCGATATTTGTCACCTGAGCTAAGCATGTATAATTATATAGTGGCACTATCACAATCAAATGGCCAATGTTTAGATAGTATAGTGCTAGTGAGCGGTAGATTTATATTAGATACAAATCTAATAATTTGTAGAATGTTTTTGTTCCGATTTTGATAAGTTTACCTAAAGCTCGGTGGCATGCGTCAAACTTTTAATGGTACAATGCGTTTAACCTAATGCTTTATTATAAGTATATCAGTTTCATTTACCATGCAGCTGCATTCTGACAAACATTTTATTTAGTTTAGTATCTCTTTTGCAGTTTTGTACGTTTAACTAATAACATTATATGCCTATGTTGATTAGTTTACTTTATTGAACAATTTTAATGTATACGAAATTTATTTCATGGGGTTTTATATTACTACATTTACTGAAATATTTTGAATTGTTTTAAATTCGAAATTTTATTTTGTTTGTGGTAAACAATTTTACCAAGTTTTTTATTATAAATGAAAACCTACATTTCTTCTGACATAGTTCCATTCTACTTCCGAGTTTAGACAACCTAAGTTATGTTAACTTATGTATTATAGTTTTTGAGATGTTTCTGGAAAAAAATATCGCCATAGTAGTCAAGTGAAAATCGCCTACAGCCATATGATACAAAATGGGACCGTCGAAGGCACATCAAGAGTTAGCATGGACTACCAGCTAACTGCTCCATAAATTTGGTTTCCTAACCTAGAACGGTTTTGCGCAATAATAGTACATTATAAGTGTATAAGAGGGCCTTTGAAAGCATCGCATATATTTCAAAAACGATCGCGCACGGCAGTGTTCAAATGTAACGTCGCAAGGGCTTTAAAGTGCCTGTTACTACCATAACTGCATACGCATAAATTTGGTTTTACTAGAACGGTTTTGCATCATAATATACATAATAAGTGTATAGGCCTTTAAACGGCAGGTAAATATCTAGGTAATAAACGCGTACGAGCAAACGTTTCGTAATAGCAAGGGCTTTAAAGAAGCCTTAGGCGCATACATACCATTTTTATTACGAATGCATCTAATCGTGCATAAATCGTTGATTTAAGTAGCAGGTAAATATCTAGGTAATAAAGGTAGATCAAACGTTTCATACAACTAAAGTACGGCGCATCATAAACATATTTTATTCAGAACGCAGCGTGCATAATCGTTGATTAGATAGATAGAATAAACTAACTATAGGCTATTTTCAACTGATATATGATATATATATATATATATATATATATATATATATATATATATATATATATATATATATATATATATAATTCAACCTTATCTGTGACCCTTTTAGACTTTAGGATTATGTCCGGAAAAGTCGTAGTGCCCTTGAATTAAAAGGATATCTCGCACATCTTCTACAACTAGAGTAAGTATAACCAATTGAATTTCCCCCACAACGCATCTAACTTCATTTTGAAACTACTTTCAAAATTGGTTGGATGATTTCTTGTCGCAAACTAAAACTTAATTGGCCTATTTGGATTAAACATTATTTGATTTATTAAAGATCTAGTTATTACTCGTAATTCAATAGTCAACATTAGTAACAACATTTTTGATACAACCTGTAGCCATATTGCGTTTCTATATGTTGAAATAGGTTATTAATCAGTTTTATTATTTTTAACAATAAGTATCTAATGTATAAATCTACGTTTGAATAAAACATTATGAGAACTATTCATTAGTTTTATTTCAGATGATGAAAATTACTTTCAAAGAAAATTAAATAAATAAAAAAACAATTCACTTAAATATTACAATGTTCAACATTCCCGGCGTATTGCGATGATGTATTGTTTCATCATTTACACTTACGTTTGTTTTTGTGTCTAGTTGACACTAACTAAAACTAAAAATGTTATGAAGTGTTATTGTACCGTGTGTCCCGATTTCGTTGTTTTA
Source organism: Vesta saturnalis (assembly GCA_036346205.1). Taxonomy (NCBI): domain Eukaryota; kingdom Metazoa; phylum Arthropoda; class Insecta; order Coleoptera; family Lampyridae; genus Vesta; species Vesta saturnalis. The sequence continues at coordinate 2,480,184 of JARFJB010000664.1, forward strand.
GCTGTTTTTTTTAAAGATATCGTTGTTATTATCAAAGATAGAAGTTTGCAGTTTTTACATTCAAGTACTACTTTGTTGACCTAGATTTAATGGCAAAATCGAAAGTTTGGTGTCTTCTTTTGTTTTAGACTTATAGCCAAACGTCAACATTTCTATACTTTTTTCAAGGTCTTATTCCACGCTTAATACTAATATATTTAAATATTTCGTCAACGGTACTTACATATTGCGAAGTGCCGAGTTCAGTGGCGTGCTTAGAATTTTTCTAGGAGGTGCGTTTTTTTGAGTAATAATATAAACTTGCAACTTTTCTCTTAAAAGGGAATCATAGTTGGCTTGACAACCATCAGCTGAACTCTTTCTTAGCTTTTCAAAAATATAAATATTCCTGAAAAACACCTTCCAAATATTTTTTTTTAATAAGTCGGTGCCTCGGCCAATAATGCTTTGGCAGTAAGGAATTACTTAGATTGCAACATTCGGTTCGGTGTTATGGTCGCCACGATCTCCAGATCTCCAGAACTGCAGCATGCTATAGAAGAGGCATTTCGTAAGGTGCAACCAGTTCATTTATGAAATGCAATTAGAGCCATTTCAAGAAGGTGTGGATTGTGTTTGAGATAAAATGGTAATCAGTTTGAATTATTTATTTAGAATATATTCAAAGACATTATTCTATTTCATGTTGGTGTTTTGTTATTGTTCTTGTTGTTTGTTTATTTTGAAATTGTTCCGTTTCTGTGGTATACTGATTGCCTTTTTCCCAGAAAGTCCTTGTTATATGTGTCAGTTTTAAAAATAAACATCTCGATGTTTATATTTTTGAAGCTAAGAAAGAACGGCAGCTAATGGTTGCCAAGCCAACTATGATTCCCATTTAAAAAAATGCAAGTTTTTATATTATTACTCAAAAACCGCACACCACTGAATTCGGCATTTCGCACTATATAAGTACCGTTGACGAAATATATCAGTACAATAGCATTAAGCGATGTTATAAGACCTTGAAAAATTGTAGAAATATCCACGTTTGGCTGTAAGTTGAAAACAAAAGAAAATACTAAATTGTCGAATTTGCCATGTGCAATGTAAAAACTGAAAACTTTTATTTTTGATAATAACAACGAAATCGGAACACACGTACCAATAGTGCTGTGTTTCCCAATAGACAGTAGACACAGTAATGACTAATTATAATACTTATATTTTAAATATGCTGGGAAATCTGTAGAAGTTGTTATACGCACAGTATAAAGTATCTAACAGTGAAAAATCACCTTGTCGGCAAACTTCTATCTTTGATAATAAGAAAGATATCACTAAAAAACAACTTGAACAACGAAATCGGGACAAACAAATGCGCCGGTCCCGGTGTCGAATCTCGCTTCAGGCATGAACGATTTGTAAGTTTATCGGGGATAAGAGCGAGCATGTGTGCTAAACATTATGTTTTAATAGTTTTACTGAAGTGCAGGGAGTAGAAAATCCCTAACTGAGATAGACACAGGGAACGCAAATGAGCTGAGATTAAAATGATGTTAAATATCACTTCAGCACATTCTTTGTGTCGTTTATTAGCAGACCCCTGTGATTTTGCTACGAAATCTAAAAAGATGAGTTCTTAGAAAATTGCAGTAAATGAGCAACAATTGTTTCCCTATAAATATAATCAAAAGTATTTTGTTATGAACGAATAAGTTCAATAGTAAATATGTAATTAAAAATTAGTATTAATTTTATTAAATACATAAATAAAAAGTTTACCTCGGGTAGGATTTGAACCTACGACCTGTACTTTGCTAGAGTGCCGCGCTAACCAACTGCGCTATCGAGATAATAAGAATTTACTTCAGTTCTACATACATAAAGACAAAATTTACATCGAGTGGGGCTTGTATAGGTCGCAGGTACAAATCCTACTCGAGGTAAGCTTTTTATTTATGTATTTAATAAAATTAATAATGATTTTTAATTACATAATCAAAAGTGTTTACTGTATAGTCATCAAATTCGGTGTTGCAATTTGTTATGTATAATAGTACTTAAGGGTTCTCTGAACGACCAATATGAGATTTTAACTCTCACTCTATTTGAAATCTTCGAGGTAAGTTACACGAACTTCACGAAGTGGCGTGCAGGTTTTTTAATGAAAACAAAATTGACATGATAAAAGTAAATGTTGAATAGATTGCTTTATATTGCGAAACATTTTTGAGTTTTAAGGCACTGGAAATCGTACAGGGTGAGCCGCTTTTGGTAGTATTGTACCAGCGAGCTTGGGGTGCAAGTAGTATTATAAAAGGTACATTGTGGCGTGTTTGGAAAATTTAGAGATGTAAAAGGAGAAACTTGGGCACTATCTAGTAGGATTACGCAGATCCGTTTGGGACGTTGCAAGTGCGCTGAGTGATTAGAAAGATAGTAGACGGTAAAAAAGAATCCTTTTTGTAAGTAATGATAGATAAAGACGATATTTTGATTTAAAGTGCTGCCGTTTCTAAGAAGTAGAAAAACTACAAGTACTCAGAGAAACTACAATAAAAATTTGACACAATTCCCCTCAAAACAATCAGTAAAATATCTAAGCAATGAATTAAACAAGGACGGCTTAATAACAAGAGAAAAAGTTAGAAGCTGAACTTTTAAATTCACGAAACCAAAAGATGCCCATGTGTAAGATTATTTTAGCACACTGGGTACATATAGTGTTGTGTTGTGCCGCATTTCTGATATTGTATGAACGTGTGTTTGAAAGAGAGAATGTTTTTGACCATAATGTAAGTTCTATGTAAATGTTGCGCCGCTGGAGATTCTGATCTGAAAACTAATGTTTCACTAAAACCCTTTATTAGGACGATAATGAGCAGCACTGTGTGGATTCTGTATTTTCAGGAACGTAGGCTCAAAATTGCTATGGATGAGTAGCAGAAGTGAATTAATAATATTTTAGTATTATATTAAAGTGTAGCGGCAGAATATTATGTATTTTACTTGTATAAATGACTTTTAATGGTATAAATGAGTTTTACCATGAAAAATTTTGAGTATGATTTAAAGGCAAATAGCACTGACATTTACTAAATTGTGTGCACATGTGGGATTTTCATAAAAAAGCTGAATGTTGTGTTGAATGAGTTATGGATGTCAAATTTTGACATTTTAGAGAGTTATTGCGATTTCCTTGAAAATTTCAAGATGACATAAATGGATGGACCTAAATTTGCATTGATGCCGTCCTAGCCCCTTCCTCCTAACTTGAGTGCCCGCAAGGGCCCGAATATTTAAACCATTAGAGAGTGGTGGATTTTAACTTAGCCGGTAGATTTTAGATTACGTTTAGCAAGATAGACGCGGGTACCTAAAAAAGGGAAGAGTCGTGGTATAGAAGGAACTGTGATTGCAAACTCTCACATAGAACGATCGCCCGTGTGGGTTTATTTTTGCGAAAGGGTTAAAAGTATTTTGTTCTCTGCTAAAACACATGTTGGGGACAGACTATTAAAATGTTTACAAGTAAAGCGGTTATATGTGAGTTGGAGGTATTGCAAAACGTAAAGTGTTTAAACATGTTTGTAATAAACAGTAATCGTTAGATTAAGAAAATGATTGTGTATAAAAACAGCCTGTGCGTGCGTGCGTGCGTGCGTGCGTGCGTGCGTGCGTGTTGTGTGTTGTGTGTTGTGTGTTGTGTGTTGTGTGTTGTGTGTTGTGTGTTGTGTGTTGTGAAAAAACAATTCATTAAATATTACAATGTTCAACATTCCCGGCGTATTGCGATGATGTATTGTTTCATCATTTACACTTACGTTTGTTTTTGTGTCTAGTTGACACTAACTAAAACTAAAAATGTTATGAAGTTTATTGTACCGTGTGTCCTGATTTCGTTGTTTTAGCTGTTTTTTAAAGATATCGTTGTTATTATCAAAGATAGAAGTTTCAGTTTTACATTCACGTATTACTTTGTTGACCTAGATTTAATGGCAAAATCGAAAATTTGGTGTCTTCTTTTGTTTTAGACTTATAGCCAAACGTCAATATTTCTATACTTTTTCAAGGTCTTATACCACGCTTAATACTAATATATTAAGATATTTCGTCAACGGTACTTATATATTGCGAAGTGCCGAGTTCAGTGGCGTGCTTAGAATTTTTCTAGGAGGTGCGTTTTTTGAGTAATAATATAAACTTGCAACTTTTCTTTTAAAAGGAATCATAGTTGGCTTGCATCAGCTGCAGTTCTTTCTTAGCTTTTCAAAATATAAATATTCCTGAAAAACATCTTCCAAATATTTTTTTAACAAGACGGTGCCTCAAATAATACTTTGGCAGTGAGGAATTACTTAGATTGCAACATTCGGTTCGGTGTTATGGCCGCCACGATCTCCAGAACTGCAGCATGCTATAGAAGAGGCATTTCGTAAGTGCAACCAGTTCATTTATGAAATGCAATTAGAGCCATTGCAAGAAGGTGTGGATTGTGTTTGAGATAAAATGGTAATCAGTTTGAGTTATTTATGTAGAATATATTCAAAGACATTATTCTATTTCATGTTGGTGTTTTGTTATTGTTCTTGTTGTTTGTTTATTTTGAAATTGTTCCGTTTCTGTGGTATACTGATTGCCTTTTTCCAGAAAGTCATTGTTATATGTGTCAGTTCTAAAATAAACATCTCGATGTTTATATTTTGAAGCTAAGAAAGAACTGCAGCTGATGGTTTCAAGCCAACTATGATTCCTATTTAAAAATGCAAGTTTATATTATTACTCAAAACCGCACCCAAAAATTCTAACACTGAATTCGGCACCGCCTATATAAGTACCGTTGACGAAATATATCAGTACAATACATTAAGCGATGTTATAAGACCTTAAAAATTGTAGAAATATCCACGTTTGGCTGTAAGTCGAAAACAAAAGAAAATACTAAATTATCGAATTTGCCATGAATGTGGTCAACAAAGTAGTACAATGTAAAACTGAAAACTTCTATTTTGATAATAACAACGAAATCGGACACATAATGTGCTGTGTTTAATAGACAAGACACAGTAATGACTAATTTAATACTTATATTTTAAATATGCTGGGAAATCTGTAGAAGTTGTTATACGCACAGTATAAAGTATCTAACAGTGAAAAATCACATTGTCGGCAAACTTCTATCTTTGATAATAAGAAAGATATCTCTAAAAACAACGAACAACGAAATCGGGACAAACAAATGCGCCGGTCCCGGTGTCGAATCTCGATTCAGGCATGAACGATTTGTAAGTTTATCGGGGATAAGAGCGAGCATGTTGCTAAACATTATAATAAAGACAAATGCAAACAATATCTTTTAATGGTTTTACTGAAGTCAGAGAGTAGAAAATTAACTGAGATAGACACAGGGAACGCAAATGAGCTGAGATTAAGATGATGTTAAATATCACTTCAGCACATTCTTTGTGTCGTTTATTAGCAGACCTGTGATTTTGCTACGAAATCTAAAAAGATGAGTTCTTAGAAAATTGCAGTAAATGAGCAACAATTGTTTCCCTATAAATATAATCAAAAGTATTTTGTGATGACCGAATAAGTTCAGTAAATATGTAATTAAAAATTAGTATTAATTTTATTAAATACATAAATAAAAAGTTTACCTCGGTAGGATTTGAACCTACGACCTGTACTTTGCTAGAGTGCCGCGCTAACCAGCTGCGCTATGAGATGATCGATTTTTGTCTTTTTATGAACTGATGTAATCCAAATATAATGAGATTACAATCAAACTACTTATATTAGTGGAATGTGAGCGTGCAATATTATATTATATTTAGAATTTACTTCAGTTCTACATACATAAAGACAAAATTTACATCGATTGGGGTTGTATAGGTCGCAGGTTTAAATCCTACTGAGGTAAGTTTTATTTATGTATTTAATAAAATTAATAATGATTTTAATTACATAATCAAAAGTGTTCATTGTATAGTTATCAAATTCGGTGTTGCAATTTGTTACTTATGTATAATCATTAAGGGTTCTCTGACGACTAATATGAGGTTTTAACTCTCACTCTATTTGAAATCTTCGAGGTAAGTTACACGAACTTCACGAAGTGGTGTGCAGGTTTTTAATGAAAACAAAATTGACATGATATAAGTAAAAGTTGAATAGATTGCTTTATATTGCAAACTTTTTGAGTTTTAAGGATGGAAATCGTACAGGGTGAGCCGCTTTTGGTATATTGCACCAGCGAGCTTGGGGTGCAAGTAGTATTATAAAAGGTACATGTGGCGTGTTTGGAAAATTTAGAGATGTAAAAGGAGAACTTGGGCACTATCCAGTAGGCTTACGCATATCCGTTTGGGACGTTGCAAGTGCCTGAGTGATAAGAAAGATAGTAGACGGTAAAAAGAATCCTTTTGTAAGTAATGATAGATAAAGACGATATTTTGATTTAAAGTGCTGCCGTTTCTAAGAGTAGAAAACTAGAACAAGTACTCAGAGAAACGACAAAAAATTTGACACAATTCACAACAATCAGTAAAATATCTAAGCATGAATTAAATAAGGACGACTTAATAACAAGAGAAAAAGTTAGAAGCTGAACTTTTAAATTCACGAAACCAAAAGATGCCCATGTAATATTATTTTAGCACACTGGTACATATAGTGTTGTGTTGTGCCGCATTTCTGATATTGTATGAACGTGTGTTTGAAAGAGAGAATGTTTTGACCATAATGTAAGTTCTATGTAAATGTTGCGCCTGGAATTTGTAGTAAAGTGTTGAATATTACGTAATAGGTCTTGATGTTGTGTAAAGATTCTGATCTGAAAACTAATATTTCACTAAAACCCTTTATTAGGACGATAATGAGCGGCACTGTGTGGATTCTGTATTTTCAGGAACGTAGGCTCAAAATTGCTATGGATGAGTAGCAGAAGTGAATTAATAATATTTTAGTATTATATTAAAGTGTAGCGGCAGAATATTATGTATTTTACTTGTATAAATGACTTTTAATGGTATAAATGAGTTTTACCATGAAAAATTTTAAGTATGATTTAAAGGCAAATAGCACTGACATTTACTAAATTGTGTGCACATGTGGATTTTCATAAAAAGCTGAATGTTGTGTTGAATGAATTATGGATGTCAAATTTTGACATTTTAGAGAGTTATTGCGATTTTCTTGAAAATTTCAAGATGACATAAATGGATGGACCTAAACTTTGCATTGATGCCGTCCTAGCCCTTCCTCCTAACTTGAGTGTAAGGGCGAATATTTAAACCATTAGAGAGTGGTAGATTTTAACTTAGCCGGTAGATTTTAGATTACGTTTAACAAGATAGACGTGGGTGCCTAAAAAGGAAGAGTCGTGTATAGAAGGAACTGTGATCGCCCGTGTGGGTTTATTTTGTGAAAGGGTTAAAAGTATTTTGTTCTCTGCTAAAACACATTGTTGGGGACAGAATATTAAGATGTTTACAAGAAAAGTGGTTATATGTGAGTTGGAGGTAGTTATAGAACTATTGCAAAACGTAAAGTGTTTGTAATAAACAGTAATCGTTAGATTAAGAAAATAATTGTATAATAACAGCACGCGCGCGTATGTGTGTGTGTGTGTGTGCGTGTGTGCGTGCGTGTGTGTGTGTGGTGTATGTGTTGTGTGTTTGTGTGTGTTAAAGGACGTGAGTGAAAGCATTTAAGTTTCAGAGAAAGATCGAGATGTGTGTGTATGTGCACTATGTGGATTAGAAGTTTAACGCTGCTCAATAGGGTTACACCTTATAGAGAATTAAAGAATGTATACATAAGAATCATTTTAGACCTATAAAGGCATCGGTGATTGTATTGCTTTACTGAAGCAGTCAATGTGTGTAACATTTGTTTGATTAATAGTCAGATTATTCAATTTATTCCTTTATTTAAATCATGATGGACCTCCCCTAACAATATTAATGTAAGACTTCACTAAAGTTAAAGGTCGATCTAGAGTTTTTAGGCGAACCAATAATCCATTATTAGATTTCTTTGTTTTTTTCACCTGTAAAGTTACATAAAGGTCCCAGTTTAAGAATAATAATGTTGTTGATATTTTGGCTATGATTAACAAGTGGTCTGAGAATTGTTTATTTTGGGACAGTATAAAATTCAAATGTTATTTTGTTTCATTGAACGTGCAGTATTGGCTTTGTGGCAGTTCACTATTTATTTTTTTTTCATATGCAGGTAAAGATAGAGGTTTCAGATTTGAATCAGTGATATATACTTGAAAATATTAAAATATATTATAATGATAAAAATTTCAAACGGTATTTGAGAAATTATTATAAGTTTTTGTTATGAACGAATAAGTTCAAAGGTAAATATGTAATTAAAATTATTATAAATTTTATTAAATAATAAAAGTTTATAGTAGATTTGAATCGCTGTATTTTTAAATATAATGTTATTATCATGTAAATTTTTTTTATGTAATTGATGTAAATTTAAATATAATTTGATTATAATCTCATTATATTTAAATTTATCATTATACATAAAGACAAAATTTATATTTTATATTATAATTGGTTATTATTTATAATATAATCGTATTAATATATATAAACTTATGTATTTAAATATATAATTTACAAAGAACGTACTGATCGTTACGTTTGTTTCAATTTTGAAATAGGAGTTAATGATTTTGTGGTTAAAAATTAATAGACTTAATTATTATTTTTCCAAATTGGGTGATATTTATTTATTTCAGAATATTGATGACAATTATAAATTTTAGTTCATAATTATATAAGGCTGAATTCTAGCAACGCCTTGCTGCTTTCATTTTATTAGTATACAGGGTGCAATAAATAATTTTCTGGTAACTTACATGCTTCAAAATTTCCTTAACGTTTGCGCGATTTTTTTTTTTATTTAAGGACTATCAAAATTGAAGTAACGTGTATGTGTTTGTTGTTTTGGATTAAGATAAATTTATTATGATTACTAGGACGAAATTTAACGTACTTTTAAAGTGAACGGGGTGTAGTACGTATTGTATGCTTGTATGCTTCTTCAATTAGATATGATTAATATAAGAAGTCTCCTAGGACTGTTTATTTCAGGGAAAATTTAGATTGTGGTGGCGCCCAGAGATTATTTTCTCGGATTGAATGTTGATATTTGTTGTTTTATGATAAGCGTAAGGTATTTCAGTTTAAATTTCAGCCATTTTACGACTTATCTCAAACCCGCCGATCTCCACTGCAGTTAGCTTGGCAACCCTTGGTAAGCCTTTCTGAAGTTTTATGCGATTGGATAGTGTTAACATATACTCCAGAACTGATATCTAACTTTCTCATAATTTGCATGGTAATATTGTATAAGTTTATAGAATTATGCCCAGTACAGCGAAGACAAATATAATTAAACATGTAGATCCTAAATGACTCAGTTCGTGTTATTATACAGACGTTTTTACTTTTAATGCAAAGATCAAGGAAGTAATACGTTAGAAAGTTACTAAAGTCACTTCTATGAACAAACAAATGCACTTACATAAATACACACAAATTCTCACAGAAAAACCACGTGAGGTATCAGATTACAGTATCTGGAGTAGTGATGATTAAATTTTTTGCAGTATACCTACAAACCATAGCTAACAGTTGTTAAAAATGCTTTGCGATCTTAATATGTACTTTTTTGTGCCTTCGTTCTGTAATAAGGCATATGCAGACCGCAAATGCGGAAACTGTGCATTTTCCGGCCTAGGCCGGCAAAAATAATACTAAATTAGAGCTGATAGAGTATTCGACATGTGATATAACACAAAGCCTAGTCGCGTTACCGTGTACGTGTACGCATACATTATGTCCGTATTAGTTTCTTATAAACTACAAATTACATCTATAAATTATTATAAATAAGTCAATAATAAATTATAAAACAAATTGGTAAGGCACTTAGAAAATTCTAGTAAAGAATAATTTCGCAATTATATTTTTTAGGTTATATTGTAAGTAAAGATACTGTTAGTTTTAACCTATAACCACATGGCGGAGTATTCCATCCTTGTGGCACTAGGTACATATTCACTACAAGTTGTTACAGAATTGTCACTGCACCATTTAATAAAACTTTTATATTCCTTCCAGTAGCGATTTGCTGATTGGACGACAACAAATTATTAATAACGCCTTCTGCGGCTACTCTAACAAATTCGTGTACCAAATCCATTAGATCAATTATCACAATATTAGAATCATCATTTCTTGTACTATTTGTACTTACATTTTAGTTTAACTACTTTATAAATAAAATAAAACAATTCCACAGATTTTTCGAAAGAAAAAATTTGAAATTTTCAAATGGTTACTGTCAGTTGTCAGTGTTACCAACTTAATTTCAACAGGTAATGAAATTTAAAAAGTACAACAATTTTGTTTATTGATTTTAGTAACAATTGTTGACGTCTGCACAAAAATCTTGTGAATCACCCTGCCATAAAATGGTTTGCAAGTACTCATAAATTTGCAGGCCTGCACTTCGTCTCGGTCTGCAAAGTTTACTCGTACCCGCAAACACTCATTCTCTGGCTTTGTAGTACAGACAACTAATTAAAGTAGCAACATTTTGGGGAAATACCGGCCCCGCTCGGAATGAAGCTTAAACGAAATAATTTAAGTTGATATAACTAATATATATATATATATATATATATATATATATATATATATATATATATATATATATATATATATATATATATATATATATATATATATATATATATATATATATATATATATATATATATATATACAGGGTGGTCCTTTTAAAGTGTTACAAAGTGGTATTGAGAAACGGCTGATTGAAAATAAATGAAATTTCTAGAAATACAATTGGTCGTTGGGGACACTTTTGACAGAGTAAGTAATGTTTTAACCCTTTCCACCGTTTATGGGTGGGGGTAACTTTAAATGTTAAATGGAAAGGTCCAGTTTTCTTTCCAGATTCGTAATCTCCAGAAAAACTACGTTATAATCAATGAATAATTTAATGCCAATGTCAATGTCACTACGCTAAATTCAACAAAATTAAAAATAAAATCAACTAAAGAAAAACTGATATTAGGTACATTATTTTATTATAATACATAGATTTTCGAAATGGACGACCATTTTGTTCAGAAGCATTGTCGTTATTTTTGCTACATCCTCCGAGAATTAACATGTCAACTGGGTAAAAAATACGGTGTTTTGGTTAGATTATGTAGTTAATAATTACTTTCTTAGAAAGTTCATGATTTTTTTGAAGCTATGTGGCACTGCAGCGATGATTCACCAGCCGCCACTGTTGCAGTTATCATGACAACGAACGACTTGACATGTTATGACATTGCCAGTAATTTCCTTAAATTATCTTCGAGTTTAAAGTCTTTAGTTTAAGCGGCTTGTTAAAATTAGTGTTCATTGTGTTCGTTTATTGTTAGTTAGTGTTAGTTCTGTTCGTTTGTTAATTATCTCTGTTGTTCCTGTTCGTATTTAATAATCGTAGTTGAGATTTTAACTACGTATCCTTAAAATGAATGAATTCAACTGCCAAGTTGACATGTTAATTCTCGGAGACTGTTGAAAAACTACCGCAATGCTTCTGAACTTTGGCGGTAAGATTTCATTTAGCACCAAAATCTCGCAGGCGTTCAAAAGATTAGAGACTAGAGTCGCCAGACCGGCCAACTCTCATCCAGAAAACGCAGCAGGAGAAAACCAAAACGAACGACGACATGGCGGTAGGAGTTTTGGGAACAGTAGCTCAACCCTCACATTGGTTCCGAGATCTATCCAAAGACGCCGGGATGTGTAAAACATCCGTTCTCAGGATTTTGCACAATTTTAAATTTCATCCTTACCATATTACCTTACATCAAGAATTGGATGAACAGGACTTCGAGGACGTGCAATTTTGTAGGTGGTTTCGACAATGGATTAATGAAAACAACTCCTGGAAAACACAACATTTTGTGACGAAGCAACATTCACTAACCATGGTCAAGTCAATCGTCACAATATGCATTATTGGGCTCAAGAAAATCCACACTGGATGCGAACAGTCGTTAATCAACACTCTTGGTCGATAAATACCTGGTGTGGGATATTTTGCGATGTTGTTATTGGACCTCATATTTTCGATGGTAATCTGAATGGACAGCGATACTGCGATTTCCTTCGAAATGTCTTGCAAAGATTGATGCCAAATATTCCAGAGCAACAACGTGAAGCAATTTGGTTCCAGCAAGACGGCGCACCACCACATTTCTGTCGAGAAGCACGTGCTATATTGAATGACACTTACCCTAACAGATGGATTGGACGTGGGGGACCAGCAAATTGGCCTGCAAGATCGCCAGACTTAACCCCTCTTGATTTTTTCTTGTGGGGTTTCGTCAAAGAAAAAGTCATGGTGACTGCTCCAACTACAGCCGAAGATATGAGAGAAAGGATTACGCGTGCAGTTCGTGAAATCACCCCAGATATGTTATTCAGAGTTTTTTCGAAAGAGGTTGATAAATGTTTAGAACAAAATGGTCGTCATTTTGAACACCTATTATAATAAAATAATGTACCTAATATCAGTTTTTCCTGTTGATTCTTTTAATTTTGTTGAATTTAGCGTAGTGACATTGACATTGGCATTAAATTATTCATTGATTATAACGTAGTTTTTCTGGAGATTACGAATCTGTAAAGAATACTACACCTTTCCATTTAACATCTAAAAGTAACCCACCTAAAAGTTGAAAGTTAAACATTACTTACTCTGTCAAAAGTGTCCCAACGACCTTGTATCTAGATATTTCATTTAATTTTCATTCAGTCATTTTCTAATATCGCTTTGTAACTTTAAAAGGACCACCCTGTATATATATATATATATATATATATATATATATATATATATATATATATATATATATATATATATATATATATATATATAATATTTGACAACTCTTACAAAAAAATGCAGATTCTAGAGCTGATTTTATATCGATTTAATGAAGAACAATAAGAGATTTTGAAAAATTCGAATTTCCATAAACGAATAAGAATCATAAAAGATACTCTGAGTTTAGATTAACAAATTGTATGCTTTCATTGATTTCATTTTTTAAACTTTCTGTTTATATTAAAATTTAAAAAGGTAGATAAATGGAAGTTTTTTTATTTAAAGCTAAAATTTATTAGAATGAATTTATTTAGAATTTATATTTGCATTTTCCAAATAAATGCATTAAATTTAAATTTATATTATTTGCTAACTCCATTAACACATGTTAATTGAGATGATTTATTAAATACGTCATAAAGGAATTGTTTAAATCACAAAACATTTTTAAAATAAAAAATGTTGTAGTTGTACTTGGGTTACAAATTAAGAAAAAAATTATAATTAATGGCCATGAAAAGCAAATTAGCCGTTTTTGAGTCCACATTTCACATAGGACGCAATTGAAAAATAAATATTACAATTTATAATTTCCAAACTATATATTTTGTAAACCATTGGAAAGTATTAATTTGAACGCATTTTAACTTTGCACCGCTCCATTCTAAAGTGGTAACTAGTAAATGTTTTAAACGCTTAACGATATAAATTTTAGTAAATTTAAGTTTTTTTGAAGAAAAGGTATATTTTAAATTATATATATTGACACATAGTTACTAATAAAATTGTATTTATTTACTCGATACTAATCATGTATAATATATATAATGTAATAGATTAAATTTAAAGAAGAAATTGAAAACCTAATTCAAATTTGTTTTTTTGAATTATTACAAATAATTATTTTAATATTTAAAACTCGATTTTTCAATCCGTGTTTAAGTACCTTTATTTGTCTAGTTATTTAATATTAAATTGTCCAAAAAACTTTAGAGTTAAAACATTTCAGAAACTTTTAACTAGGTATTCTAAATTGCAGATATAAATGCGGCTTACGGATGTCTTTGTATATTTCAATGTTTTAAATGCACCTGTTAGGAATTAGAATATGTTACAGTATCCTGAACTTTACATAATTAAACGTTCCGGCGAATACTTTAATCAAACGAAATGTTCGATCCACTACAGTTCAAGCAGTAGTCCGGTAAGGAATATCAATATTATAAACGTCCTTGCGTATGTGGAAGCGGATCCGTATTTAAGCGTAAGAGAAATTTCCATGGACCTAGGGGTATCACTTCGACGTTCCGAATTAAAAAAAAAACTTTCTACACCAGGTCCTATCAAAAACTGATTTTGACCGGCGGCTTTGGCTATTGGCTAAGAGAGATGCGTAAGGAAAATCCACATTTTCTTTCCTTGGTTGTATGGACTAATGAAGGCACTTTTACTAGCTGCGGGAGGGTTAATTTACGTAATATGCAAGATTGGTCCCACACAAATCCTCATTGGGTGAGCGAAATGGATCACCAAAACAAGTGGAGAGTAACCGTTGTGTGGAGTTTTAGGACATACAATTATAGGGCCAGCTATTTTTAATGGCCACCTAAATGGCGAATCTTATTTAAACTTTGTAGAAAATGGCATGCCTATCATTTTAGAAGGTATTCCGCTTCACCTATGACACATACATGTGGTATCATCATGATGGATGCTCAGCACACTTTTCGCAAAGTCAGTGATTTTTTAAATGTTACACACCCAAACCGCTGGATTGAAAAGGATAGTTTGTTTCCGTAGCCATCTAGACGACCGGAGTTAACTGTGTTTTTTACTTGCGGGAACAAATAAAGGACAGGTAGCTAGTATTGTCGCTATCGAAACCAAAAGCGCAAAAGCATCCCCGCAGCTACAGCCTTATGGGTGCCCCCGCACCGAGGATTCTCCAAACGAGAATACTTACATTTAATTTAAAAGAGTTTAATCACTCGTAAACACCACCAATCCTGTTTTACTAACATTTCCGTTAATTACAAAGAGTAATTGCATACTATATTAATCCACCGTCATTAATATCTTGTAAATATATAGATAGTTAATAAAGCCCGTGAAAAAAATATTTAGTTCCTTTTAAAACTCACTTTCGTAAATGTTAAGAGGTATAAAAGTTGCATTTATACAATATAAACTCGTATTCTTTTAAAAAGAATAAAACAAAAATAGTCCCTTTAAAATATTGATTTTCTGTTTGACCGCAACAGCAGGTATATAAAGAGTATTACCCTCGTTATCTTATCGTTACGTGCACCAGCCAACTATTATAAACACAGTTACAATAACTGTATAAAATATTTACTACCATTCGCTACCGCACAGGTACGGCCTTTATAATTTTAATATTATTTCAAAGTAACTGAAAATTTTCACATTATACTGAAATATAACTTAAGATCAATTGTTTTTGGAGTGTATAAACACCTCGCTAACCGTATTTTCACATAAAACGTAAAGAGGGGAAAAGTCTGACGATCCCCGCTCCAACTAATAGATTCAGAGAATTTTGGACCAACTACCGAGGGAGGATAGAGGTTCCCAATCATTTACACTTTTCGTTACTTGTGTTTATTTTATCTGAAACATTTTTGTATTTATCGTTTTTGTACGTTAGTTAAATTAATCTTTAATGTACATATATAGCTTTATAATCAGCAGGAGTAATATATGTATAAAACCCTTCCGAGTATATTGTTCAGTATGGACGAACCTTGTAATGGTGATCACCCTCAAAGCATAATATTATATTTTCACACACACACACACACACACACACATCACTGAACCACATACACACACGCACGACCACGCCTGCAGCACGCGGACGTGCACCCTCACGCGCACACGCACATGCACACACACGCACAATCGCGCTCACACACACACACACACACACACACATATATATATATATATATATATATATATATATATATGTTTATCTTTATTTGGTCATTTTTACAACGTTTTAAAGTGATCTATCGTTCTCATATTTACATTTTTTTACATTTCCCACTACCTATCTTTTCCCGTTTGTCCCATCTCCCATTATCTATTTTCTCCTTTTTCACGTTTCCCCCATTCATGTCACTTTCCTTCCCTTTTCCTTTAGTATTTCTTCTACATTCCGGTCATCCTCCATTAACTCTCTACACTCTTTTATCATATGTTTCATATTCATTCATTTCATATCATTTCCCCACATAATCTACACATCCTTTCTTCCTATTTTCTCCAATGCTTGTTTCCCAACTATTTCCTTTCTACCCTTCTTCTTTCAAATATTCTGGTGTCCCTTCTCCTTTAATCTTTCTATAATTTACATTGTATTTAGATTCTTTTATTTTTGTCCATTCCTTTTACTTTTGTACGTCCCTATCTATTCTTATGACCTTTCTTGTCCTTACTCCCTGTTCACTTAATCTATCTGCTCCTTCCCTCGCATACCCGTCTCTTTTATAATATTCTTCTCTATCTTGTCCGTATCTCACTCTCCCTTCCTTTATCTTTTCTCAGCAAGCCTGTAGTATTTTACATTACGTTCATTTTCTCTTTTTCCTCATACTTTATTGCCGTTCTTCTCGCCTCTACCCTTATTTTTTCTTCCTGCACTTCCTCTCTTATGATATACCCCGCTGTCCCAATACCCATTGCCAATATTTTTTTGCAGTCCTTCCACCTATTTTTGCTCCTTCCACCCCCACATTTCTGCCCCATATAACACCACACTTTTTATTAGTTTATCAAATAACAGGTCTCTAATTCCATTCCAAACAACATTTCCTCCGCACTCTACACTTGGCCCATTACTGTATTTCCATTTCTCACTCTTTTCCCCATCCTTATTGTCATTCAACTGCTGCACTTCCTCCTCCCTCCATTTCCACTCTTCCCTTCCCAACGTCTTCATCATCTTCTTCATTTCCTTTTCCTTCTTGACCACTAACACTGTATGGTCCGCGTACGCCAGCGACCACACCTTTAGTTTCTTTACCACTAACCCTCATATCTGCTACCCTCTTAATGTTTCCTCCAGATCTCCCGTATATACCGAGAACAGACTTGGGCTTAGTGGACATCCCTGTCTCAGTCCCTTCTCTGTGATGAATTCTTCGTTCATCTCTATCAGTCTTTCATTTATTTTTTGTCTCAGTTATTCCCATAGCTTTTCCCTGTTCACTCTGTCGAACGCCGCTTTTAAGTCCACGAATAACGCCACCACTTTTCTTATCTAATTCTTTATTTGCCAAGTGTTTCAATATATACGAGATATGTTGTCTATCACTGTTCTTCTCTTCCTGAACCCCGCCTGTCCATGTGGCAGCAGTTTCTTTTCCTCTATCTCCTTCTGTAGCCTTTCTTCTAGCACAGTCGCATATATTTTGTATGCCGTGTTTAATAATGTCACTCTCCTGTAATTTTTCACTTCTGTTCTGTCCCCTTTTTTTTACCGGACACGTTACTCCTTCTCTCCCTTTTCCCAAGCCCTCCCCTCTCCATATTTTGTTAATTATTTCCGGCATCCTTTTTGGTACCTTTTCACCTCCATATACCCGCTCCCCTCTTTGTATCCCGTCTTCGCTCGCCTTACCTTTTTCACTTTCAGTATTACCTGTTTTACTTTTTTTATTCCTTCTTCTTCTTCTTCGTCTACTTCGTATACATCGTTTCCTTGTCTTTCTTCTCTTTTACTGTCTCTGTTCCCCCATCGACAAATTCCAGAAGTATTTCTCCCATTCCTTTATTTGTATTCCGGTTTATGTCTCTTTCCTCTCCCTTTCTTTTTTTAAGTATTTCCATACATCTTTCGTTTTTACTTCTTTAATCCGCTCTTCTTGTTTTCCTCCTTATTAATCTCACACGTTTTCTTATATTTTCTTACTGCTTGTTTATATTCTTCTTTCTCTGCCTTCTCTTTTTGCATCGTCTTAGTGTTCTTCTTGCCTTCATCTTGGCCTCCTTCATCCTTTCATCCTTTAAATTTAATTTTCTGCGTTGCTTCCTCTACCTTCTGTCTCATTTCTTCCACATTTTCTTGTACCCCCTTACCTTCCCATGTTGTTTTTCCCATTTTCTCTGGTACGGAAATATAGTGTAACGTATGCTACCTAATCAGTTTAGACTCAACTTGCATAATTATTTTAGGAAAGGATTCGGTACAACAACGGACTAAGATATCCTTTACACATAAAAAGAAAATGTTACAAAATGAGAAATGTCACACTAAATTAAGATTGTAATGATTGGAAATATTCATTTACACTTCTTCTGCTACAGTTTTCTTTATTTAAAAATGTTTCTCTTGTTTTATGTGTTCTAATTTAAAAAATTTTATGTATCGTATAAAAAACGTGCGTTGAATGTATCTTATTATGTTTCTGGTGGGAAGAAGTGGGTTATTTTTTTATAAAATTAAGCAGATTTACTGTTATTGCCTCCACTTTTTGATTAATTATCAAAACAAAAGTTTGGAAAAAAATTGTGTACATTGCAGTTTTGATATTCTAAAGCAAAAATTGTAGCTTTGCAAATTGAACGATTATCAATTCCATGGTGCAATAACCTCCGTTTACAAATAATATTCACGTATCTACAAATTCTTACATGAAATTCCTTCAAAAAACAAGTTAATAACAGTACTTAATTTAAAATTTAATTTTGGATTACAAATATAAATAAATGGAGAATGTCTTCGGCCTAAATAATAAATTTTACTAGAACGCGTACTTGTATAATTATCAAATTAGATTTATAGTTCCGTCACGTAACTCGTAATTTACACACTATATAATGCATAGTTAGTCTTCATTTAGACCCACATGCGCATTTTTTTTGATCTAGATTTCACGGAACACCATTTCTG
This sequence comes from Vesta saturnalis, assembly GCA_036346205.1. Classification (NCBI taxonomy): domain Eukaryota; kingdom Metazoa; phylum Arthropoda; class Insecta; order Coleoptera; family Lampyridae; genus Vesta; species Vesta saturnalis. The sequence continues at coordinate 2,499,031 of JARFJB010000664.1, forward strand.
CAAATATTATCATTTATAAGAAGTATTTGTAATTTTTATGCCGATATAATACATGGACTTTTATTTTCACTAAATGTGTGGGAATGTACCTAATATATATTATCCATTTTGAGTAATTATGCATGTAATCTATTTTTTATTTGCCCCCTAGATTTGGGGTGTTTTATTATTACACCAAAAGTATGTTGGTATTAGACGGTTCTCACTAACCTCAAATCTGATTATTTTTTAATACTTAAAAAAACTGCTGCAAATTGTATCAATACTTCCAGATCAAAACAATTCCTAAGCAATTCTACATCTAATTAGGCAGTAGAGAGAACATATGGGACTAGATTATTCTATTTTGAAAATTTTAAATCTTTTGAGTTATTTCTTAAAAATGGAATCGGAAATTTGGCAACAAGCATATGAAAATTAGTACCTACTGTTAGTCCATCAAGTAAAATGATAAATAGGTTAGATTTCGTTTTGACATGAGTCAATTCTAATCAGAAGAATTGTCAATATTTAAATTGTTGAACATCATTGTCAAATAAATTTTCATAACTCACTTCAGAAAATTTGTATTTTTAAATTCAAAAAGTAAACCCAAATATGAGTTTTGGAGTCTCTAATTGACAAATAACAATTCAGAATTTATAACTCTTTATTAAACAAAATGACATTTACACATTGATTTCTTATAACTATGTGATCAATAATGAAATTTTGAGTATTTTCTGTCCCTGTACATGTTTTTGTACGGGTTTAAAATAAGAATTACTGTATCTGGGAAACTATAACGTGAGGTTGCGGAAAAAAAAGTTATTTAAAACGGCCAATACAAAAACCTGGAAAATATTTTCATTTTGAAATGGTTAACTAATCTTGGATCTAAAAGTGATGTTTCGGAATTCTGCTTTTAATAATTAACCTTTTGGGATAATCTGAAGTTTGGAACGTATGTTAAAAATAAAGTGGTGGGGGTATTCAAAGGTTTTTAACAACCCCGTATCTTCGAAACGGTGGATTTTAACAAACTTGGGGCGGAAATGAGCTATTCTTGGGCACAAATGTTATAATATTTGAAGTTTTTTGTTTCCGTCGTCAAAACTTTAAAATTTTATTTTTGACTAACACCAAAATCGTGTGGACGGGTTCCAAGATGGAGTGAAAATGACAACAATTTCGAAAAATTGCTATACCCTTCGTGAGAAATTGTATTTCCTATCTAATAGTATATTCACTTTTGAATATGTTAAGTAGTTGAGATATTTAGAAACCACCGCTTTTTAAAGTGACGGTTTTTTTCTGTATTTAAACCGTTTGTTGTACAGAAAATTATAGGGACAAAAAGTACTCCCAATTATATTACTAATCCTATTAAAAGGAAAAAATCTAAAAATAAAATTTGCAAAAGGTAACTGAAAACACCATCAGTGGCTTTGAGAGTAGTTGACTTTATATGTGTGCCTAATTTAAAGTTGATTGTTAAGTCCTTTTATGGAGTACACACACCCAAAAGGGCACACACTAACACACACACACATTTTTGTAAAATTCATTATAACCACGTTTACATATTATTTTTATCATTCCAGTCAATTAGTTGAATGCTACCCTTCAGTGTGTTTTTCTGATATGTAAGATTTCTAACCAGGACCAATAATAGTATGTCACATGGTGTAATGTGTAAAACCTTAGCAAACTGCGGGCTGACATGGCATGGACAAAAGTTTAAATCAAGTGTCATTTGCCTCTCTTATATATAGTTTAGGTAGATCGCTACTCTAGTAAAGTAGTGTCAAATCTCTATCGTAGTAATCTTTTACTGTATGTAAGTAGGTACTTCGCTTCAAATATAAAATCTAATCTAGCAATTCGATAATTCGATGTAAGATTTAAAGGATTCTCTCATGAAGATCGTCTTGTAAGAAGTTACTATTTAGTTATTAAATTATTGATATCATTAGCATTTAATTAATTAACGATATCCAAATCGCACAAAGGCTTTTGATAACAAGGTAGTGTAACAACCCATTTTGAGTTGGATTAAAATATACCGTAATTTAGGTTCTTCGTTTATTTAGTTTAAATATAAGAAAAATTTTATTTATTAATGATTTGTAAGTATGAGGTAGGTAATTTGCATTTTGGTGTAACTTAAGTGCATATTTTCTTAAAGGTTTCTTTTTAAATTATTTTTCTGCTCATATCGTTGACTTAATTCTTTGCGCAAATTTTTTCCGCCGCGTCATCATCATCTGACATCCTAAAGCGTTCATTTTTTCACTTCTTGATGAATGATGTGTTGTTTAGGAAGCATTTTTGGTTTCCACCAAATTTTGTAAAAGTGCCATTGATTTAATGGTAAGATATATTTTAACGCATTATACAAAAATTAAAACATTTGCTCTTTTCAGGCACTTTTTTTTACTTTTACACTTTTAATTTTAGTTTAATTTTTACTTTAATTAATTAATTCTACTGTTACGTACGCTTTCATTTTATGATTGCAATTTTTATTGAAATTTCAAGAAATGCAAAAATATTTTTATTCAATTTCAAAAGAAAATTTATAAAAAAAAATTCCATTTTTGTGGTTTACTACGCAAAGTATTTGAGATATTGCGCAATATTTGAAAGATGACATTTCCAATCGTTTAGATACCAGAGGTTATTAAAAGTTTGTGTAAAAAATTTTACGAAAAATTTATATTTATAACATTTAATTAGTAATTTAAGGCTATAATAGTTTTAAGATATATTTTATTTAACCCTATCATTTTAACTGTTAATAAACATAGTTTGTATATTTTTTATTTTTCATTTTGATAAAATTTTTTATTGTAAACCTCGGTTTAGTTATTCCGAGCATAATTAAAAATAACTTGGCGTCCGAGATCATTTTTATTAGTGTTACATTGCATTTTATTATTTATGTTAAGTGAAAATAACACAGCATAAATTTGTGGTAATTAAGCAAATCAAAAGATTGAACCACCCTACTTTAAACTACCGACTGAGTCAAAGGCATTATTTATGTTGAATGGTTTGTATCTCGAGTTAGTTTAACGATTTGTTTCGGAGAACATGTTACACATATTTATTTATTATTAAATTTATTAAACTACACATATTTATAGTAGCAAGTTAGAATTTAGTTGCCAGTATATTTTATTTTACATACAAGGATGTCACAATATTTCACAAGTATGGTTACTACGTAGAAATGTATTAAATAGTTTGCGTTAATCCTTATACGCTTCTCAACTATTCGACACTTGGCAAAACAAAATACTATAACCACAGTCTGTATGATTACTACTGAAGATATTTGAGGTTTATTGAACACCTGACCAGGGATGTTGGGAAAGTTGCTAGAACTCCAGCTACAAATCTGATACTGACAATGGGCTATGTACTTACGGTGGTAATGCAAACCATTTGCTTTAGTTTTAAAAATGTATAGATCTATAGATAAATGTGAGAAGTGTGAAATGCCGTCATTCGAAGGATTCTTAACCGCTTCCAGAGTAGTAGCATTTTACTTTTAAGGTTACTTCATCGTTACATATTGAATTTCACTGTTTATGTGATGTGTAACTCAACTGGCATTTTGATTTTTTCCTTTATTTTATTGATAATATTTATCAATATGTATGTGTGTGTGTGTGCACATGGGCACGTGTGTGCGTATGTACGTGTGTGAGCGTGTATGTGCGCGAATGCGTGAGCGTGTGTGTATGTGCGTACATCCTGCGCGCGTTCATGTGATTGTGCGTGAGATTTTTCATATTATCTATTGCAAACACATTATGAGAATGTCTTGTCCGTCCGTCCACCGGTACGTATATTTTAAGCCAAATGGTTTTATTTAGACTGATATTCGTTAGGATACTGGCAATTACGGTTATTAATATGGTTAACCTTGAGGTCAAAGTTAGAATTTAAAAAACTCGTACAAATTCATACAACTCGTGAACGAATTCACGTAGTATTCTGATCGGCGAAGATATTTATGCAAATATTTCGGTGGGAAAACGTTCAAAGGCATAACTTCAATGATCAGTAGATGAATATTATGGAGTGGGATTGGTCTTGCATTTCAAATGGAACTTGGTCTACTCCCAAAATTGGGAGCAGGGGTGAAAGGGACTAGGGGAGTTAAAAGTTTCTCGACAGATTTAGTTACACCCTATAAGCGGTCAAAATTTTGAAACGACAGATCGTAGCTATCTTACACGACTACTCGTTGGAGAACTCTCGGCAAGGCACATCGAACTATATAACTTCGACCCCTTTCGCACTGAAAAAATGGTTAAAGTTTTTTGGTAAATTGGGCCTTCGAACTAAATGAGGGGAGGAGGTAAATATTCTTCTAAGCATACCTTCATGATACTTCAACGGAAAGCCTGGATGAAAAGAATACTTTTCCACCAACTTGTATCCCCTCTAATCACTTATAAGCGTGATCGATCATAATTTCGAAACAACAGTTCGTAGATAATGTCATAGGACTACTCATTAAGAAGGTCTTCACAAGGCGAATCAAACTGTTTCACTCTGACCCCTCATCGCCTCCTCCTCACTGAATAAGGGCTAAAAAAGTTTTCAGGCTCAAACTTTGTCATACATAATAAAAAGTGGATCATGTAAGTTAATAAATAGAAACTGCTTGTGTCATCGTAATGTAATGCCTGAAGACGGTAGCAATATGCCTTGCTTACAGAAACGTTAAAATTTATTACATGCTTGTGCAATTTGTTGCAGCAATCTAATTGCAGAAATCAATTACATGCAATATTGTGCTTCACACTATGGAATACACCAAGCAACTTCATTGCACGCAATTAGCAATTGCTAGTTATAAATGTAGATTAAGGATTTTCGTTTTGTTGCATTTATTATTATTATTATAATAATTTTTCTGCAGCTCATGCACTATACCTCTCATGTTTATTTTTATATTCCTTTAAAGAAAATAGATATAACAATAGCCAGGCTTCCTAGGCAACAATTAAGTCTTTCGAACAGTCTCGGGACCACTCAAATTTTTTTTAATGTGCAAATAAAATTAATAACAAACCAAAGTACCCAATAAGGTAAATGTAAAGGATGCAGAATATTTCCTCCTCTGATATTTCGTCCCCCGGACATATCGTCCCCCGGACATTTTGTCCCCCGGACATTTCGTCCCCCGAACATTTCGCCCTCGGATATTTCGTTCGCCGGATATGTCGTCCCCTAACCTAACCTAACCTAACCTGTAACACCCTAGGTTGCAGTTTTGTTGCCTTCTCTGTAAAGTTATATGACAATTTTACACTTTACAATTCTAAAATGTTAGAATACAATAACGGTTCCATAAAAAGAATAGATTTTGTAAAATTTGCGTGAAATTTTCTAAAAATTTGAAATAAATATAATGATTGATACAAGCAATATAAAATTCACCTACCAATGTATCCAATTCAAGGAACCGGGTAGGTGGGTTATCCCACTGTATTTCTATCTACAAAGTCGAAGTCATTGTCAGACTAAAATTGTCTCGGGGACGAAATGTCCGGGGGACGAAATATCCGGGGAGAAAACATCCGGGGACGAAATGTCCGTATCCCAAATGTAACAGTAAATGATTATAAATAAAGCACGTTTGGACAACATAAAACAAGTCATGCAGTAGAACCTGTCTACACAAAAACCCTAGAAAAGAAACTAGAATTGCTACAATCTCCCAAAAAATTTACAAACGTTTCTAATTGCATAGATGGGAATTCCTGTTAACTTTTGACAGATTGCGCAATTCTAGTTTCTTTTCTAGGGTTTTTATGTAGGCAGGTTGTACTACATGGCTTGTCTTATGTTGTCAACACATGTTTTAGATTTACCTTAATGGGTTTTTTTGGTTTGATATTAATTTTATTTACACAATTAATAAAAAATGTGTAGTTCTGACGAAAGAACCAAATCTGAGTGATGCCGAGAGTGTACGAAGGACGTGTTGCGTATGAAGCCTGGCCATTAGTATAACTAAATTCGTTAAACGTAAATAAAGATAAAAGTAAGAGGAAAGAAGTGTTACTAAATATCGTGCATGAGCTGCAGAAGAATTAATTATTCTGACACATAACTGCTTGATCATATACGTAGGTATATGAAATTAGGTACAAAAATTCTTTGCCATAAAATCTAGGTCAAGTTCGTTAATGAGCAAAATCCAACCAGTGGCGGAACATTTTTAGGGGATTAGAAAATTAAAAAAATTCATTGCTTCAAACTTTGAAAAGTTACATAATTAAAAAAACAAACTAATACTTTTTTATATAATTTCAAAATAAAAAAATGTGTAATAACCAGTGGAGCTCCATTTTTAGGGTAAAAAATTGTGCATGTTTTAATTTATCAACGGATTTTTTGGAAAGTCGGATATTGGTGGTTTTTAAGATTGCTAAGCATAAATCAATGTCAAAATTAAAAAATTCAAAACGGCGGATCAAAAATGGGGGATTATCGTGTTTATTTAATTTATGAAGCGATTTTGTTGAAAGTCGTCTATTGGGAGTTTTTCAGATCGCTGAGTATAAATCATTTGTCAAAACTAAAAAATGGCGGATCAAAAATGGGGGATTATCTTGTTTAAAATCCGATATGACCAAAATTCAGGTATTGTGGGCTAATGATCAATTTTGCAACTTTGTTAATTTATAAAACATTATCTTAATAAAAAAATTTTAAAAACTCTCAGTGGCGCACCGTTTTTAGGGTGCAAATTTTTTTTGAAAGTCGGGTTTTGGGGTTTGTTACGATCGCTAAGAATAAATCATTTGTGAAAATTAAAAAATTTAAAATGGTGGATCAAACATGGGGAACTATCCCACAATTGGGAATTGTGGGCTTTGAAGTTATTTATTTAAATATATGAGAAAGCATTATGGCAGATAATTTGCCAGCGGTTTTTTTAACTGTGGACGATGTTCTGATTTACCACTTCTTTAGTGCATAAGCGTGGCTCCTCCAATTATACATGCTAACAAGGCAATTATTTCAATACCAACAATTTACATTATCAGTATCAAAAACATTATGTTTGCAATCAAGTTGCTGTAATTTATGTTTGATTGCTGCAACTTAGTTGCTACAAGGAATTGCCAGATGGAGATCCCACTTGAAAAAGTAGTATATTAATGACCCCACATCAAAAATTTTGAAAAAAAAAATTATAAAACTTTATCGCGTGATTGATTCAAATTTATTTTTCATGGCGGACTTGATTGTAGTAAAACAATTAACCGTACACCTAACCTAAAACTATTCACCAAACAACAAAATGAACATTAATTTTCAACTGGTTAAAAACGATTTCTCATAAAAATTATAACGATGCCACGAAATACAAAAATTAACTTGTCTAAAATTTCATAATTAATGAAAGGTTTAAAGAAATTTTTCTCTAGAAGTAAATTATAGTAAAAGTAACTTTAGGTGCGGTCTCACCTCGAGGTAAATAAGCGTGCTTACCAATTACAGTGCCGATTAAATTCAACAAAAAAAAAAGAGCAATCACTTTTACCTCAGTTGTAAATCCGAATTTTTAAAAGTGATCATTTCCTCATTCTAATGACGTAATTCACAGTTTGTCTTTATAAGGAACTAAAGTTAAAGGTTAATCTGTATTTACAATGTGTCATTAGAAATTTCGTAACCCTTGAATACATCTTGTCTCTTCGATTACATAACTCACTTTTTAAGGATATTGTCCTAGATATATTGTGAAATATATGAAAAGAAAACTTACCGCTTGTGCTTTGATTATCAATGGTGTTAAATCTTGTATCAGGAGCATCAGGTGATTCGGGTGATGGTGGAAGATCAGATCCGATACCAGAACTTCCACCACTACTATCAATTTTTCTTCCATTTTTTGCATTTTGTCCAACGATGCTCGCGTTTAAACATCTTCTTAATTCAATTCCAGTCAAATTCCCTTTTTGTCGATGCACTGTATCGTAATCTCTTGGTGGTAATAAAATTGGTACATCGTTCTTATTTAATTTCGCTCGAAGCTCCGCTGCTACCGAATCGTATAAAGTCGCTACTCTATCGTTGCTAAATCTGGAAATAATTATTTTACAAAAAGTGGAACGATTTAATTTTATCGCATTCATTAGCATATGATAGACTAACTTTCCTTTACAGTAACTGATTAAGAGCGGTGATAAAATTCATACACCTGTTAAAGAAAGACGCGACGCATGGTTCTAATACTGGGCCTTTGTAATAAAACAAATCCGCAAGTGCAATAAAACGAAGCAATTATCTGTTTCAAAGTATGTCCTACTTAGAATTGTTCAATAAAATAATGTAACCTGTGACCTGTTAATATTTTTTTTAAAGGTTATGATTCTATAGCATTCACCTAAAGCCTGGAGCTAAATGCGGTTTATTGTTAGTCCTAGTAACCAAATTACAAAATTACCTACTATTGACGTACTCAATTTACACTTACGTTTATTTACAATTATACGTATATTTCATTGATTAATAATAAAATGTTTATCGATAACGCGGGCAAAATACACTAAGACGAGCGTAGCTTATGCAAACACATACAGAAGGTACAACGTAAAATGTACAATATAAATTATACGGCATTTAAAGAAAAATGTTAAAATCTATTATCTAAAAAGTTATAAAAACAATTAATTAGCATAACCTCAAAAAAAAAAAGGAAAATTAAATCAAGTTGAAGGTGCAGTCAACCTTAATCTTAATGAGCTTATATGATTTTAACGCGTGCACAGCACGAAAACCTGCATTTATACATATGTAGATATAGGATTGGTAAAACAAGTGATTTAGAGGTCATCAAAACATTAGTTAGCATTAAAATATAAAAATAGACACAATACTTATGTAGGTCACAAGTTTGCATTAAACGCAAAAAAAATGTGCAGATATAAAATTGTGCCAGAATGTCCGAATTAAGCGAAAAAATTGTTTTTAAAGTGTAAATAGAGATTTGAGTATAAATGGCGCTTACTATAAAAAAAATGGTGGTTGGTCTTGGTTTATATAGGGACCACACACAGAAAAGTATATACCTTCCAATACAAATGAAGTATAAATTCAATAGTGCCATTTTTGTCCATATAATTCTTCATTTATCTGAAATATTTGTTTCTCTTCTACTACACAACAAAGGTTGGTAATGGTTATAATAAATTTAGAAAAATTACTGCCTTTCAGTGAATTTATTGTCTTTTACCAACATAGTGCAACTTAAGTGAAAAAAAATTGGTTCTGAAAAAAGGCAAAAAATTAGGATTGGTGTGTATAGGGGTCATTCTAATTACAAAAATGAGAGGGGGCGGGAGTATAAGATATTTAAACAGTATACGGCAGTAATGCCTATTACTTCTCATTCAGTCATACAGCCTGCAATAACAACATTAAAGTGTATAGTGCACCGTATATTGTAAAGTTAAAACCCTTTCGTAAATTATACAAATCAATGAATTACTTATTAATATTTTATCAAAGACCAGAATTAACAAATAATAAAATTTATCATGTTTGTTACAATCAGATACTGTTTACCCCCACATAGAATAAACAATCAACGACGCTGATGTCGAGACTGAATCTGTGTACGCCCATCTTCAAAACTGTATAAAATAATGATTCACACTTGCGAACGAGTGGCGGGATTAAGGATAGGTGTGGTCCGCATAGGATCGGAAGGAACGGAGTTAGAGTTCTAAGGGGGAAATACAACCCCAACCCCAGCATTCGCGCACATGCTGTGCGTATATATATAGTGACCATGCCACTACATGGGTATGAGGAAAACCCCCTGAAAAAGTCAACCTTGTATAAGGTTTTTTCAGAGGCTTTTCCTCATACACATGTAGTGACATGGCCATTGCATATACGTACACCATGTGCGACTACTTAGGTGAATGCTAGGACAATATTTTCCCCCTCGGAACCCTAACTCCGTTCCTTCCGATCCTATCCTGACCAAACTCATCCTTAATTCCACCTTGCATATATACGTAAGGTATGTACGTATGCTGGGAATCCATGATTGTAGCCGAAGGAGCTTGGAATGTAATACATGACCTTTCCTTTTTTTTGTCAACGAGAGGTCTCTTGAACTAATTGCAACTCAAAGACTTTCCACGTTTATCTCCAGTGTAAAGATTCGTCGTGAGTATCGTAGCAAGATAATTGCACAGACACAGACGCAACTCATTACAATTGGCGCCCAACGTGAGGCGCCGTGTGTAATGAGCACTGCGTTTAACTACTGCTTTTTACTAAATTTATTATGACTATTATCAACATTTGATATGCAATTGGACTGGAAACAAGAAACTTGTGTTGAAATAAATGCAAAAAACAGCGAAAAATTAGGATAGAGTGTACAGGGGCCCTTATAACTACAAACATGAGAGAGATCGGGAGTTTGATATATTCAACCATTACACACCGAATAATGGTCACTCAGTTTCATGTACTCCTGCAATATGCCAAATTAAAGTGCACACTACATCCTCTTAAAATCCTTTACGTAACTTGTTCAAGTTAATTATTTATTAATTTGCATTTTGTTTAATTATCAGAGACCAGAATCAACAATTAATCTTATCACCTCTGTCATGATTAGAAAAACCGTTGAAATATTTTCTATGACAAAGGTAGTTCTCCACCGTTCACCCTTGCCCACAATACACCAATCAACGGATGCAGACGTCGTAAACTGAAGCTGTGTACGCCTACCCTCAAATTGTATAAAACATCTGTTGAAGCTTACCGAGGCAAAGTCTTTTAGGATATTTGCGATTCAAAACGTTCCCCGTTCAACTCCAGTGTAAGCACCATTAACATAGTAAGATAGTTGCTACTTTAAATAAATAATTAAACGGAGCAAACGGGCTCCTTACAAATGGCGCGCAACATGAAACGCCATCTCTAACGAGCACTACGTTTAATTGTTTATTAAATAAGCAATACTCCTGCTTAAAAAGGATGTAAAAACCAATAGACCGAACACCAGATCTAAAAAGTAGTTCCTATATAAGCCAAGCCCTAACCTCGGCGGAGAACAATTACTCCATAATTAGACAGGATATTTATAGGGGTACCGGTTTACGTTCTTTACAGATCACAGGAGCCTCAAATGGCTCTGAACACTAGAGACACGACTGGTTTGGAGAATAATAGTTACAGCGTACGTCCTATGCCGGTAAGACGTTTTAAGTGTGCAGAGCGTTATCCCGGCGATATCTTTACGTCCGACAATCTCTCCTTAAGTCGTTTGACACCATAGAACCAAATTCCTTGCAACCCGCCAAACGCGTTGTAAAGTAGAAAGCCACTTTTATTAATATTTCCCAGACACTTTCCCTGAGACCGAGTCTAGCCAAAAGTTACGCGTGGAGAAGCCGAAACGACATGACGTACTTAGAGAATGTCGTCCAGCCGTGACATTTCAAAACTGTCAAACCCCACTGCCGCACGAATTATTACTTGCGTAGGATAAGACAAGGCGTGATAAAATATGTGAGGCCTTATAAGACCTGTCATAGCAAAGTTCTCAAAGTATAGATCTGAGAGGACGAAATGATTTCATTATCAAAAATGTGGTTGTGCGTTCGTGTGTCCGTGTGTCCTTGTGTCCTTGTGTCCGTGTGACCGTGTGTCCGTGCGCCCGTGCGCCCGTGCGTCCGAGCGTCTGAGCGTCCGTGCGCCCGTGCGTCCGTGTTGTGCGTGTGCGTGAGCGTGTGTGTGCGTGTGTGTGTTTGTGTGTCTGTGTGTTTGTTTGTGTGTTACTGTGTTTGTGTGTCTGTGTGTTCTTGTGTTCGTGTGTTCGTGTGTTCGTGTGTTCGTGTGTTCGTGTGTTCGTGTGTTCGTGTGTTCGTGTGCTGTGTGTTCGTGTGCTCGTGTGCTCGTGTGATCGTGTGTTCGTGTGCGCGTGTGTTCGTGTGTTCGTGTTTTCGTGTGTTCGTGTGCTCGTGTGCTCGTGTGTTCGTGTGTTCGTGTGTTCGTGTGCTCGTGTGCTCGTGTGCTCGTGTGTTCGTGCGTTCGTGTGTTCGTGTGTTTGTGTGTTTTGTGTTAGTGTGTTTGCGTGTTTGCGTGTTTGTGTGTTCAAGTGTGTGTTTTTGTGTTCGTGTGTCTATGTGTTTGTGTTTGTATGTTGGTGGGTTGGTGTATTTGTGTTTGTGTTTGTTTATTTGTGTGTTCGTGTGTTCGTGTGTTCGTGTGTTCGTGTGTTCGTGTGTTCGTGTGTTCGTGTGTTCGTGTGTTCGTGTGTTCGTGTGTTCGTGTGTTCGTGTGCTCGTATGCTCGTGTGATCATGTGATCGTGTGCTCGTGTGTTCGTGTGTTCGTGTGTGTCGTGTGGTGTGTGTGTCGCGTGTGGTGTGTGTGTGTGCTGTGTGTGCGTGTGGGTGTGGGTGTGTGTGTGTGTGTGTGTGTGTGTGTGTGTGTGTGTGCGTGTGCGTGTGCGTGGTGTGTGTGTGTGTGTGTGTGTGTGTGTGTGTGTTGTGTGTTGTGTGTGTGTTTGTGTGTGTGTGTGGTGTGCGTATGTGTGGATGCATGTGTGTGTGTGTGTGTGTGTGTGTGTGTGTGTTGTGTGCGTCACCAGACGACAATTTAGCTCTGCTTCTCGTAATTCTGCCTAAAATCATAGCGTAATTTCAATAAGCTTCATAATGGCAAATGGAGCTTTGCCAAAACATCGCCAAAAGAATCCTATCCACATCTGCAATGGTTCAACACTAGATGATTATCTGGAAGATATATCGTCATGTACAGCATACGTGTAAACATCGAAATTAACATACATATGCAGGCTGTTTTCTCTAAAGCACAGAGAAGTTTTTAATGTCATTGATTTGTATACAGGAGTTATCGGATACTTCCTCTACAATGAAAATGTTCTTATTTTGGGCACCAATTTTTTCTTCGTCAAATAAAGGAATAATAAATTATGGAACCCTATACCTATATTTTATAGTTCCGACGTAATATTGATTTTTGGATAATATTGCAGAAAATTCATTACTGGTTTAAAATTGCACTAGTCTCGTGTATGAAGCACGATTGTCATGGAAATGAGAAATATCATAACTTTGTTTAACAAACGTCGTTGCTTTAGGGTAATTGTTGAGTTATTCGAACCAAGATTTGATAAATGTATTCTGTATTTATGGAAAATTTAACGACATTGTGAAGAGAACCTGCCGTTCATTCAATGACAAATATCGTTTTTGCCACCTTTGAATAGATGGAAGTTCGAAAGATTGAAAGCGAATTTCGTACAGCTCTCACATGCGCAGCAACAAGAAAAGAAATAAACCTGTAGCTGGCGAAGAAAATATTGAAATTACTGTGCTGAGCTATTTTCATGCTCATCCACATGGGTCAATCTAACAGCTGCAATATATCTGGGCCTGTCATTGAAACCTAGCACAGTATTTTGAAGAACCATAAAATGCATCCATATTTCATTATAACAGCATATCCACTAATATGTGGAGATCGAATATTGTGAAAGTATTTTAATAAGAATACAGGAAGATGCATGGTTCCTACAGAAAATTATTCGGTCCGATGAATCAAAATTTAGGAGAGAAGGAATCAGGAATCTACATTTTGGGTACAGAATAATCCACAATTCACCAGAGAAGTAGAATTTCAACACATATTTAGTTCAAATGTGTTCTGTATGGTGATGGATAATCGGATTTCCTTCGAAATTTACGTCAAAAAGAACTGATGTGGCGAGTGACAACAATATTCAGGGAATAGGATGCAGAACAAATTAGAAGACCGACAACAGAAGTTCATACCAGAATACTGACATGTCTGGAAAGTAATGAACAGCACATAAAACACCTTTAATTTATTAATAATTATCTACCGTAAAGACGACGTTTCTTAAACAGATTTATATAAGAGTGCAGCTTTAAAGCTAGTAATGAATTTCCCAAAATATTATCAAAAATCAAAATTACTTGAAAACTATAAAATATAGGTATAGGAAATATTAATCACATCTATTCAGAATTTATTGTTCCTTTATTTTATGAACACAAAATTGGAGCATTTCATATGAAAAAATTGACTTACGAGTATTTGAAGTTCCCTAATAAATTTTTTGAGATTAGATTAATTTTTGTTCAGTTCTGATTAAACTAAAACAAAGTTCTAACCTTTGTCTTCAAAATGCGAGAATTAGATTTTAAAATATTAGAAATGACGAAGTTATTGATTTTTTAAATGGAATATGCCAACTCAAACATTTTTTAAAGTCTAAATATTTCAAAAACTGCAGAACTTAGGTATGTAGGAAGCTGGTGATATTCCTCTCAAAAGACTTTAGGAATCTGAACACGTAATAAAAATGTAAGGTGTCATTCAAAATAACGAAGTTGATACTTATTTCCGGCATAATCGAAGTGCCGCCATCTTGAAAACTATTGTTGAAGGGCAATTAAACGATAACCCCTATACAAATTTCCAAATGTTCAGAACATGTACCTGTATATATATATATATATATATATATATATATATATATATATATATATATATATATATATATATATATGGTGACATAGAAAAAGTGCTATGCATAGTGCCACGCGATAGAGGACACTAAAATAAGAAAAAGTTCCTATGAACTTAGGTCATATTTGAATTCTACGTGATAAAAGCCCTGTATACAAAATTTCGTCCGCTTATTACAAAGATATTAAAAGATATTAAAAAAACAAAAAATAATTAAACTTCAACACCCTATATCTTTTAAACGAAGGCGTTGCGGACCTAAGTTCATAGCAACTTTTTCCTTATTTTAGTGTCCTCTATCGTGTCACTATGCATGGCACTTTTTTATGCCACCCTGTGTGTTATATATATATATATATATATATATATATATATATATATATATATATATATATAGTATAAGCTGTTTTATCCGGCACCGGATCATCCGGAAACTCTAATGTCCGGAAAAATTTACCGGAAATGTGAAATTTAAAACTACCGCTCGACTTTACCAGCGTAATCGAGAGTACTGTACTCGGACAGTTTCGTGTAATTTCGGGGCTTCACGTACGTTCCCTAAACCGATTCGGTGGCAACCGACGCGGCCGCAGTGCCGGTGGTTAGTACGCTGCAAGGCTTCGAGGAAGAACGTTGTGCGCATTAATTTCACCATTTCATTGTCCATAAAGAGCATGGAACAAACAACTAAGAAGCGGAAAAGAGTGGCGCTAACCATAAAACAAAAACTTGACATTTGCCAAAGACTCGATCGTAGTGAAAATCGGAACGTCTTGATGAAAGAATACGGGATCGGATCTTCAACGATTTACGACATACTTAAACAAAAGGACGAACTGCTGAAGTTCCATTCTACCACGGATTCCACTGAAGCCATCCATGGACACTGTGTTTTAAGAAAACCAAAATTGGAGCAACTCTACACAATATTGTATGAATGGTTCACAATTAAACCGTCTGAAGGAGCGCCTATCTGTGGACCGATTATTGTTGAAAAGGCAAAAGAACTTCATAAAAAAATGGAGCAGAGGAGTGCACGCTTTCACACGGATGGTTTGCTGGATTCAAGAATCGCTATGGTATCCGGAAGTTAGATATAACGGATGAAAAAAAAATCTTCAGATCATGAAGCAGCAGAAAAATTTGTTCGTAAGTTTGAAGAGTTAGTAGAAGAACACGACCAGGTTTACTTTGGTGTTGTTTACCAAACAAAATCCTTGCAAGCGGTGCTGTAAAAGCAGCAGATGGATTCAAAATGAACAAAGATCGGCTTACAGTGCTGTGTTGTGCAAATGCTGTGGAAACTCATCGTGTGAAGTTGTTGATTGTAGTAAAATCCCTCCAGCCACGTGCATTTAGAAACGTTCGACATTTACCAGTTGAGTATTCGGCCCAATCGAATTCATGGATGAACACAACTATTTTTAAAAACTGGTTTTTTCACACGTTTGTTCTCTCAGTGAAAGAACATTTCCACAAGATCGGCATGCCTGAAGACAGCAAGTGTTTGTTGTTGCTCGATAACTACAATGCGCATCCCAATGAATTTGAATTGCGGAAAGGAAATGTTTTTGTTGTATTCCTTCCTCTGAACGTTACGGCTCTCATACAGCCTATGGACCAAGGAGTAATTCAAAATATGAAACGGGGTTTCTTCTTTTCTTGCGAGAGCTTGTGAATTACGAAGGATCAATCAAAGAATTCCAGAAATCATACACAATTAAGGATGCTGTATTCAACATTGCCTGCGCATGGAAGACAGTGAAAGGCAAAACCCTACACCTAGCATGGAGGAAGTTGTGGCCATCTGTAATGCTAGCTGCAGATTAATAGACTGTCTCCCTCCCATCTCGAGAATGATGTAAGTCTAGCAGACATCGAAGATTGGGTCAGTGCTGATAAAAATATAGAAGTGTCGCGTACTTTAACCGACGAGGACTTAAGTAATATTGTAATAGATTTTAAAGGTCTTTTAATTGTGTTGTTTTTTATAAGTGTTTTGATTAAATTCGTATTAGTTTCAAGCAATTTGATGGGTTACCATGCTTTATATACCTTCTATAAACTATAGCGCTCTATTATCCGGAAAATCGCGATATCAGGCAGACGGTCGGTCCCGATCGTCTGTCTATCTATCTATCTATCTATATATATATATATATATATATACATACATGCAGTTAAGATGAGGCTGAGACTTTAAACACGTAAGAATATAACAGAATTTGCCCGGCGAAGGTCAACCCCAATGGGAAAAGACCCTATCATAGTGAAGGTCTACTACTTAATTATATTTGAACCATTCCTAACTAATAAATTTGCGGATTATGATATCATCTACTTGAACGGAAATAGGCGCCAAGTTAAAAATACTTTTTCAGCTATTTTTATTTTTGTGTAAAAGGTAATTAATGAAGACGCTAGCAATTTATGTGATTTTGATGTCTAGAAACCTACCATATAACTTTATTCTAAACGTTTCCTTGTCCATACATAGATTAAGTGTTTATATTTATTGCAAGATCGCTTAAAAACTACTCGTATAGAGGTACACTTCTACGAGGCTACATAACTTCCACCGTGTGATTTGGGGTGCTCTCCGAATACTTGCGGGTACTCGAACCCCATCAACGTTATGCCATTCTTAAATATTTCTGATAGCTTCTGAAAAACTTGGTTGGGTAGGAAGTGAAGTTAGGGAACTGTGCGTGACAGTTTAAGTTTTTGACTTTAATTTTTATTATTAATTATTGTTAATTCATTCTTACTGTTAATTATTTATTGTTAATCAGTTTAAACTCTTCTAGTTTGTTTTATTGTAAATTGATATACTGTTGTATTGTAACAAAGGAAGTATGACAACAGGTAGTAACAGATCTACCGATGCCTCATAATAAAATTAGAATTAGTAAGCTCCTATTGAGTTCTGTATTTTATCATCACCAGATTAGTGTATGTATACACGGTCCGCCTTTAGGAACTGATCCTATGAGTATCTGCTAAACCAAACTTACTATAATTTTGAAAATTTGGTGACAGGGTAATGATGTTAGGGCTAACTGATCTAAAATATTTTCACGTTGTACCACTTCCGGTTAACCGGAAGTCGGTATAGTCGCTTATTTTAAATGGAACGACCCGTATATTAATACATTTTTGGATTCTATGTCGAATTTTAAGGTAAGTTTGTTAAATAAAGTAGATACGAAGTTTCAGTCGTTTTAAAAAAAACATTTTTCTAAAAAAATTGACAGATGCGGTCTTATTAATAACTCGTTAATTGTTCTGTTCCTGTCAAACAATTTAAATAAAACTTTGAGGTGTTGTAGGAAAAGTTTATTGCAACAGTCTGCAAAAAATGACATTTGTATTTTTCATAAAAATAAAATTATGAATGTCTACACTTGACTATCAAAAAATGCAAGTTACTCAAAAAGATCAAATGGAAACCCCTATTTAACCCGATTTAACGTCAAAAATTAAGGTAAGTTTGTTTAAAACTTTATTTGCCTAAACGTAACAGTTTCATACTTATTATCAAAAAAGTCCCAATTTTAAAATTTGTGATAAAAATGAGCTACATACTTAAATCTAGTATTCCTTGTTCGTGGTCACCATGGAAACAAAATAATTGAGAATTGACATAAAGAAAAATATTTGAAAAAGTTACTGCAAAAAATTAGAAAAATTGATAATTTTGTGATTCAAAAGTCATTTTTTCCAAATAGAAATTTTCTAAGTAATTTTTTTCAAATAAGTGTAAAAATTTAATACTTATGAGTAAATCGAAAAAAACTACTTTTACTGCGGAGGTAGTAACTACATACTTATCAGTGCATTCTTACACGATAAAGTCGCTTATTTAGTATTTTTTGCTCGTGATCAAATGTAAATTAATTTACAATAAATGTTCAAAATGTTGCCCGTTAGACGCAAGACATTGTTGAACCCGTCTTATAACGGCTTCATTTGTAGCTCTTTGAATTTCTTGTGGAGAAAGAGAATTAAACGCATTTTGCACTCTCGCAATGCAATCTTCTTTAGTCGTTAGTGGTGTAGCATAAACAGTATTTTTAATTCGACCCCAAAGATAATAATCCATTGGCGTAAGATCAGGTGACCTAGGTGGCCATGGAAAGGGACCATTATTGGCAAACCAACGATCTTCAAAAATTTCATAAAGCTTCATGGAACCAGCGTTGATGTTGTGAGGGGGCGCACCGTCTTGTTGGTACCATAAATTTTCCCTTTCTAGATTTAATCGGGGTTGAATTCGAGTGTTTAATATCTCAAGATAATTTTCTCCTAGAAATTAAATTTGTAATCATAAATCGCAACAATCAACTATTTTAAACCTTTCAAATTTTCGTTGTAAAAATACACGTCAAAGATTTCGTTATTCCGAATAGCACAAAATACGTTAAAATTCCAAATTTCCTGAAAATGGCATTCGCGAATTGGATTGCTATTTCCGTTATTCCAGTAAAGCCAGTTTCGGCGATTAAATATGCCATTTTTCGTAAATTTAAATTCGTCCGATTAGTCAAAAAATTAGGAATTTCTTGTATTTTGAGCAAAATTGTTTCACAAAATTCGATACGTTTCAAGAAATCCGCTTCTTTCAAATGTTGAACTAATTGTAAACAGTATGGTCTAAACTTATGTTTCTTAAGAATTCTTCTGATAGTTGTTGGTGTTAAGCCAATATCTGTTTTCGCGTCGTTTATGGAATTACAAGGATAGGCACGGAAATATCCTAAAGTTATAACGTCATTCTGTTCGTTATCAATAGCAGTTTTTTTGCGAGGTGCAGAGTGTTTAAATGTGCCAAACTGTTCCAAATTTTGAACCACACGTCTTATTGTATCTGCTGATGGTCGGGGGCGCTCATGATAGCGTTCGATAAATGTTCTTACTGTTCGTTTTACAACTCTATGACATTCTCCGTGAATTAAAATTAAATTCAAATAATCTGTATTAGAATATTCAAGTCGAGCCATTGATGAGATTTTCTGTTTGTAGGCCCAAATGATAGAGAAAAACTAATTTAAACATAAAAAACATAACGTTGAAAAAACGATCTATTTTCTTTTACATAATTGACAGTTATATTTACCTTTTTTAGGCCAAAGCCTTTTTGATATTTTGATTATATTTATTACATTTTATTTGTTGTTCATTTTAACACCTTCTCAATAAGTAAAATGTTAAGAGTGTTACAAAATTACAAGTTAAACAGACTTGAAAACAATAACTTAATATCTCAAATTATGCTTTAAATTTGACTTACAATTTACAAACTTTATTTGAAACAAAAATATCAAAGAACAAAATATTGATAAAACTATTAACTCATTTGACCTCTTTTTTTTTAAATGCTAACCAAAATTAATCGATCTACAATGTTCTTTAAATTTTGCCGTGGATAGAGGTTTGGTCAACATATCTGCACTTTGTTTCTCGGTAGGTACATACTTCAACAACACTTCATTTTTCATAACCAAGTCCTTCACAAAATGAAATCGGATGTCCACATGTTTGAGTCTTTTGCGATTATCAGGCACCTTTATAGCTAAAGCTGACTGATCATCACAATAGGCTATAATTTTATCATCTTGACTGTTCCACAAAAAAGATCACTTAGAATTTGTCGCATCCAGACAGCTTCACTTGTAGCTAACGATAAGATATACTCTGACTCTGTTGACGACAATGAGACAGCCACTTGCTTTCTGAAGTCCATGACACACAATTTCCAAAACATTTGACAAAAACCTGATGTTGATTTTCTGTCTTCTTTCCTGCTCAGTCCGCATCAGAATATATTTCAAGACTTGGCACACATTTTCTTTCTTGTAAGTGAGATAATACTCAAAGTTCCGGCCACATATCTTAATATACGCTTTAATGCTTAAAGCTCTTGTGTGCACAACTTTGAAAACGACTTAATATAGAGACTGCAACACAAATCAGGACGTGTTCCCAGAACAGCGTACATTAAACTGCCAATCAGTTGGCGACAACTATGCTCAATTTCTTTACTTTTGATTTTGTGCACGTAAATTTTCAAAATCTTTTGAGGATCTATAGGAGTGGATATGGATTTGCAATTTTGCATATTATATTCATTTAGTATTTTCTAAGGTAAGTAGCTTGACTTAATTTTATTTCACCTTTATTTTATATGACTTATTTCAATTCCGAGATAGTTCTTTATCTCCAGATCTTTTGTTTTAAATGATTTTGCGATTTTCTTCTTCAGATTATTAATTTGAGATTCGTGTGAACCACAATAACGATATCGTCCACAAATATAAGTAAATAAATCACATCCTTATCAAACTTTTTTATATACAGACAATAATCAGCTTTTGACCTTTTAAAATTTAAATTTTTCATCAGTCCGTCAAAAGTGTCATTCCAGGTTTTAGGGCTTCTTTTTAAACCATAGATAGCTCTTTTTAACTTAAAGACTGTATCCTTTTCATCCTTTAACCCTTCTGGTTTTTCTAAATAAACTTCTTCTTGTATATTACCATTTAAAAATGCACTGCAAATATCCATTTGATGTGTAAAATATTTATTTTTATTTGCTACTGCCATTAAAATTCTAAACGTTTGTAACGCAGCTACTGGTGCATAGATTTCATTTAACTTTGAGCTTGTGGTCTGCTGGAAACCACGGGCTACCATGCGTACCTTGTAGCTATCGGGCTTTTTACGAAACACCCACTTGCTCTGAATCACTTCTTTATGTTTTGGACGAGGGACCTCCTAGACTTTATTCTCTGTCAATGCATCAATTTCAGCTTGAATTGCTGTTTTCCATTCAGACGCTTGATCAGATAACATTGCTTCTTTAAAGCTCGATGGACATTCAAAACACACAAACAAACTCTCATTGGTGCTACTTTCTTCTAACTTTTCGGTTAAGTTTGATAGGTCCATTTCACATTCTTCAAATCCTGGAGGTGGTTTTAAGTTTCCTCGACTTCTCAAAAATACTCATGAGATGTACCTGTTTCAGAATCACTCGTCTCTTCATAAATGGAATCATCCGTCTCAGAATGATCTTCAATTAACGTGTCCTTATGAGAGTCTTCTTCTTCAGTAGTTACCACTGGTTCAACTTCTGGAATAGTAATAATTAACTGTTCATCTTTATTTGACTTTTCTATACCATGTTTATCAACTGTACACTCAAAGAGTCAACGTCTCTACTAATTGTAATTTTCTTTGTATTTTCATCAATAAATCTAAAAGCTTTTGAGTTTTCACCATATCCCATAAACAGTAGTTTTTGATGTTGCATCCACTTCTTTCTTTTGGGAAGGACATGAACCATGGCTTTACAACCAAATATTCTTAAATTACTTAAGTTGGGTTTTTACCTGACAAGCTTCTTCTGGAGTCTTTCCTTTTACAGTTATAGTTGGACTTCTATTTTCAAATATACTGCAGTTAGGACAGCTTCACAATATTCTTTTGGTAATTTGCATCAAATAACATAGTACGAACCTTCTCTGTAATAGATCTTATATTACGCTGCTTAAACCATTTTGCTGAGGTGTATAGGGCAGACAGTTGATGCTTTATTCCGTTTGCTTTTAAAATTTTTTGAATTTACCAGTTCTGAACCATTGTCTGAGCGAATTGATTTTAACTTTTACCAGTTTCATTTTCAGCCATGTTTTAAAATCTATAAATGCTGAACTGTTTCAGACTTATGTTTCATAATATATCAAATGATTTTCTCGAAAATCGTCTACTATTACCAAATAGTAATAAGCTCACAATGCTAGGTGTTTCCATGGACACATACATCCATATGCACTAGTTCAAGTAGTTCTTTGTTTTACTTTCACTTTTTGAACGGCATTCTGCTATGCTTTCCTCTAAACAAACTTCACATTGTGATTTTCTATTTCAAAATTTTCAATTCCATCAACCATTGATTTAATATGTTTCATACCACTTCTTGATAAATGACCTAGTCTACGATGCCATAAACTTGAATCTTTTACAGCAGCATAAGAAAATTGTTCTTTATTATCTTCATTTTACTTTAAGTTCTTGATTTTGATCCAGTTTATAAATACCATTAAACACTGAGGCTGTGGCTATCAATTCACCATCTTGATCGGTTATTATTCCACCTTGTTGATTGAAAACTACTGTCAAACCTTTTTCCACCATCCGTTTCACTGATAGCAGATTTGCAGTTAACTGGGGTACGTACAGGACATCTTGAACTTCAACTTTTGAAATTGTTTTATTTACAATTACTTCAATTGGAATGCTACCTTTTTCTTTTACTTTCAAGCTTGCACCATTTTCCATATAAATATTTTGTTTTCTTCACAATGATTTATTACCATATTTTGAATATTATTTGTAACATGAGTGGAGCACACGAATCAATATACCACCATCAAATTTTATCTCATTTGTCATGCAGACTGCATGAAACGCTTTATTTTTTGACTGATCATCTTTTATGAATTTTTGAAAAGAATTTTGGCCTTCTTTTGCCTATATCTACAATCTTTTGCGTAATGATTTGAACGGTTACAAATATAACAATTTGGTCGTGACTTGTTAAAATTATTATTAGTGTTATAATTTTGTACCTTCTATTTCCTTTAGAGAAAAAGCAGCTTCTGAATCTTTTATACTTTTTACGTCTTGTAAAAGTTTGACCTTAATTGAATCACTAGTAATTGGAATACCTGAACTTTCAATACCCATTATCATAGGAGAGTATTCTGAAAGTAAACCGGCTAATAGAAGTGTACCTATCCATTCATCATCCACTTAAAACCAATTTGACTTAACTTGTGAGCTGTTGTAATAATTTTATTTACATATTCTTCTACGTTTTAAACTGATCCATTCTAGTTGTAACTAAGGTTCTAAGTAGACCAACTTTTCTGGTTAGACCTTTATCTTCAAATAGCGCTCGAGTTTTCCCACATCTCGTGTGCTGATGTACAGGAACTAACATGAGTATAATTTATTGGATCAATACTATATAATTTTAGATTTTGACATACGATCGTATTTAGCTAATGTTTCATTAATTTTACCGTCCACTCAGGGGTGATTGGTTTTCAACTACTTGCCATGAATCATCTAATTCCAAGGAAGCTTTCATTGCAATTTTCCAGTTTGTAAATTTTCTCTACACTCAGTTTTCGATGCTTGGTATCGAAACTGAACATTTTTTTTTGCACACAACAACTTATATAAACCAAAGTTTTATACACTTAAACGGTCAAAGGCCCATAACCTGATGAGATTTTCTGTTTGTAGGCCCAAATGATAGAGAAAACTAATTTAAACATAAAAACATAACTTTGAAAAACACGATCTATTTTCTTTTTACATAATTGACAGTTATATTTACCTTTTTAGGCCAAAGCCTTTTTGATAGATTATATTTTATTACATTTTATTTGTTGTTCATTTTTAACAGCCATTTCATCAAGAAAAACACAAACTGTCAACAATTTTATTAAATTATTGACTACAATAGAAAAACAAAATAAATAAGCATCTTTATCGTGTAATGATGCGCTGATAAGTGTGTAGTTACTACCTCCGCAGTAAAAAGTAGTTTTTTTCGATTTACTCATAAAGTATTAATTTTTTACACTTATGCTGTATATCGAATTTGAAAAAAATGACTTAGAAAATTTCTATTTGGCAAAAATGACTTTTGAATCACAAAATTATCAATTTTTATAATTTTTTGCAGTAACTTATTCAAATATTTTTCTTTATTTCAGTTCTCAATTATTTGGTTTCCATGGTGACCACGAACAAGGAATACTAGATTTAAGTATGTAGCTCATTTTTATCACAAATTTTAAAATTGGGACTTTTTTGATAATAAGTATGAAACTGTTACGTTTAGGTAAATAAAGTTTTAAACAAACTTACCTTAATTTTTGACGTTAAATCAATCTGAGTAATAAAAAATAGGGGTTTCCATTTGATTTTTTTGAGTAACTTGCATTTTTTGATAGTCAAGTTTAGACATTCATAATTTTATTTTTATGAAAAATACAAATGTCATTTTTTGCAGACTGTTGCAATAAACCTTTTCCTACAACACCTCAAAGTTTTATTTAAATTGTTTGACAGGAACAGAAAAATTAACGAGTTATTAATAAGACCGCATCTGTCAATTTTTTTAGAAAAATGTTTTTTTTAAACGACTGAAACTTCGTATCTAGTTTATTTAACAAACTTACCTTAAAATTCGACATAGAATCCAAAAATGTATTAATATACGGGGTGTGCCATTTAAAATAAGCGACTAAGTACCGACTTCCGGTATAACCGGAAGTGGCACGAGCGTGAAAATATTTTAGATGAGTTAGCCCTAACATCATTACCCTGTCACCAAATTTTCAAAATTATAGTAAGTTTGGTTTAGCAGATACTCATATGATCAGCTCCCAAAGGCCCTGTATAGGCTGAATTGTAATGCTTACCTGGAGCTCTTGCGGCTGTACGAAATTTATATTTGAGATTTAACTGCACTTTTATCCTAACATTGTTTGGGTATTAGTGTATCACTACGCAGTGTAATGGCTTTCTTTGCAGTTACATCTCCTTAGTTTAACTTGTCCTAATTTATTTTGCGGAAGATTTAAAACGTCTTGGCAACAGCACGGATACCTGTTTTTTATATTTTAGATCAATCGTTTCTTTCCCATCCTTGTGCCCCATTTTAGATTTTTAGACATTACTTTAAGAAAAATGTATAGCCACCCTTTCTTAAAAACTCTATTTAACACAGTCAATAATTAGTGTAGTGTGATCAACAAAATTCTGCCGTCACACACCCAAATGCTTTGCATCTAATCTGTTGCTCGCGAGCTGCTAGGTTTACATTACCTACGTTATACTGAGTTTTAGGATGCCAGATACAATTCGCTGCGCATACTTATTATTTTGTGCTACGTATTGTAACCACATGTTATGCAATGTTATTGAAAGTAAAGCCGTTTTTCAGATATTTAAGTTTTTCCTTAAAGTTGAGACAGAAGATGTACTAAGTATTACGTACCGTGCCTGTCTAAGGAGCAAAGTAGTGGCTTGTATTTTCACTATCTAAAATTTTGGAAATTTGGAAGGAAAACATGAGAGTAAATTTCGGAATCGGGGCAACAAAAATAGGTGCACTGCATATAGGTGCTTGAGCATCGATAGTCGAGTATGTCGGCTAGGTACACAAAAGGGGTGGATATGTGAAGATCAAAATATGTTATAGTAGCGATAGTGTTAAATAAAACTGGGTGCTTTGTGAAACAAAGAGCTCTCTTATGGGTAACAATGCAATCATACCGTGAGCGCAGTACTCCGTGTGCTGTATTGTGAGATGACAAAAATATTACTAGTAGACAAGAAACATTTCGGCACCTAGAGATGAAGATATCTGGAAACGTTAAATACAAGAGTTTTATTTAAACTTTAGTATCCAATTTGTAGATGACCTAACCAAAAATAACTTCTGAACTCCAGTATCTCAAAGACGGCTAGATTTTTTTAAATAACTGCGTTTCTATACAGTCTGAGTTTAGCCTACCGTGCTAAATCAATCAAGAACTCTTAGGAGGGTGCATGGGAGGATTTGGAATTGCCAAGCGATGTCTATGAACTGCTACCTCAAATTTTCCCATTGTATGATAAGTGAGAGGAACTAGATAGATAATTCCTGAGTTTAGAAGATGTGTCGAAGAATGTGGATTCCGCCAGTTTTGTACGACAAATTGAGATTTATGATGCATATTGATGATTTAAATGAGCAAACCCAGTATGTTTAGCAAAGGTACCCGAGATGATCCCCAAGAATGTAATTCAACAGCACAACAGCCATTGTAATACCGATAGAATTGAAATGATTCGTTTATGCTCAAGGGACTGTATGTCATAAGTTAAAGACGATTAAGCGTAAGCTTAATCGGTCTTATATGAATACGGTATTGAGGTGCTAGAGGTGAGATTTATATTCTAGGTGAGGTCGAATTTGGGCCTTGTATAACAGAGAGTTGTCGAGTGATAAAGTACTGCTTAGATCTGTACAAAAAGTATATTTTACAAGCAGTTGATTTAGTGGCTGGCAGAAGATGATCAACCCATGATAGATTTAAGATACAATCAATCAAAATATAGAGTCTAATAAATTAACATCTGATTCTTGCATACTTACAACAGGAACTGTTCGAACTTTCGTGGCGGGCACAAGGAAACACTGAGTTTTGTTAATATTAAATTTAACTAGATTATTCAAGGATATGTTGAATGTCTTTGCTGATTGAAATAGCCATTTCAGCTTTAATCACTTGATTTGAAATAGAAGCTAGATTACTGTTATAACTAGACTGAGATGAACTACAATGAAGAGTGCTGTTGTCAGCAAAGAATTCGATAGGGTTAGTTGTTGAGGAAACAAGATCGTTTATATGTAGCAAAAAACGTGTAAAAAATCACTGATCCCTGTGGCACGCCCGCGTTAATATCAACTTTTTTTTTAAAGAAGCCATCAACTATTACACGTATTCGTCTATTATCAAGAAAACTGTAAAGACAATTGATGAGGGTATCCGCTAAACCTATCGACAATTAAACACATGCCAAACTTGATCGAATGCTGTTGAAATAACTAATGCGACTATAACTGTTTTAGCGGATATACTAATGTATTATTCCAAACTTACGTCACATGTGAAAGATCACATGTTGAACAACTATGCCTAAAACCGCATTGGTGGTCAATAAGGAGTTTGTTAGATTCAAGGAAAAAAGTAGTTGCTGACTGATAGGTTCTTCCATGACTTTAGACAAAATTGAGGTAATACAATTGGTCGGTAGTTGGAGAGATAGATCGCCCTTTTTGGGAATAGGTTGAACATTTCCGAAATTTCATGATGAAGAGAATTTCCAAAAAGACATTGTAATCGAATAGAGATTGGATAGGACTGGTAATAGTTCGCGGGAACATTTCTTTCAGAAAATAGCTGGGATACCGTCTGGTCCAGTCACCTTATTGGGATCAAGCTTCTAGGAGCGTGTGTAGAAACCGAATTAATTTCATAGCGTATGAAGAAGCGTTGACTAGGGACGCATCTTTAAATATACGTGGTTTAATATCCATCAAATGGATACATAACACAAGTTTTGAAATTATTTTCAGCAAATAATTTTTTGAAACAGAGCTTATATAAATATTCATAGGTAACCCTGCAATTCTTAGACTAATCTTACAGTGACTTCCACCATTGATTTACAACAAAAGCAATAAATCGCTTGTACATGAAATATCAGAATAGGTTCATTAATAATTACTATTAACGACATCTATGTATGATAATGGTTAAAGGTCTAAAAACCTAATTATTGCGTTTTTTTTTACTTTTCCTACACTCTGTGAATTTTTAATGGTACTACGTTTCGTGAAATAAATTCTGTTTCCGTCCACATGTACCTATTTGCCCCCTTAAGGCACGGAATTCTATGAATCAGAAAACAGAATGACAATGTCACGCCATCTCAAAGGTGAGGAATGCTGGGACGGAATTCGGTTCCCAAAACGCAGCGTTATATAAAATGGACAAAGCGTAGGAAAAGCCCGGTTTAAACACATATTGATAGGCCACGCTCATCAAAAGAAAAATTGGGAATTTCAAGTTCTTTTACAAAATTCAAATACCTTTATTAATTTGGCGTAAAATTTTTTATGGCACACTCCTTAGATTTATAAATTAATATTTTAAATTTTAATCTCGGATGTTATATCCTGCGGATGCACAATCCATTCCAATCACTTCAATAAGGCAGATGTGGGTCAAACAAATTATTATTTGTAATAATTAAAATTTGATAATTTATAAATGGTATAATTGTTAAACCATGAAGTAATGTACCCGTTTGTTCGCTAGATTTTTTAATGATCTAAAATCACCTTCTACACTTTAAATTATAAAGCAGATTTGTAGGTTATGGAAACAAGAAATATAGATTTTATTTCATTATTATAATATAATAAACGTTTTTAAAACGTTTTTAAAGTGACCTACTACAACTGTACAATGCGCTATCCAGTTGCGAAAGTCCTTTTTTAATAAAAATCCAATCGAGTTCTTCGAAAAAATTCACATTTTCAAAGTCCCTCAGGTGTAATATATTTATATTATATATATATATATATATATATATATATATATAATATATTTAAACCTTCCAACAATCCAACGTCTACGGAAACCTTAATTAAGACAATTTCTAACTGCTATAGTAGAAACAAACAAAATACACCCACGTACCACACAAAATTAAGAAAACACCGAACGCGTTTCAATAGCTACTCTATCATCATCAGCGATCGACTAGGCATTCGGTGTTGTAATTTTGTATGGTACGTAGGTGTATTTTATTTGTTACAGACCCTGACACAGTTCCGGTGTTTCAGATTTTTCACATGCTATAGTAGAACGTGTGTAGCATCATGATTGAATCCACGAACCATTAATAATCAAGTTTCTGTTTGGGGCATTTGCACGCTTCAATAAAAATAGGTCACATATGTTGAACTAACCCAACCCGGACGTTAATTCGTTCCTTGGAATGACAATATTGACTATAGGTTAACTTTCCGAGGTGTAGATTCCAACGTAGCCAATATCTGTAAAAATCCATGGAGAGGCGTAGGAACATCAAAATGGTTGAAAAAGGACTTTTGGAATAATCTGTACTTTTTTCAATTAACAGTATCATTTATGGATAAGAAGGTTTAATGAGGTTTACCCAAAAATCGGTTCTATACACTATTGTCAAATACTTCTTGATGGTTTTGAAATTTGAAGCATTTAAGGAGAGAAAGAAATATTTAAGCTTTAAGATTATTATTGGGTGGTCATTAAATGTACAGCATAACATATTCTGTGATAACAGTAGCCTGTGGACGGTGTTTCACATGCTACGGTTCTAATTTAATTATTTACATAGTAAAATAACTGCATATTCTATAACATTAACATACTGAATTCAACCAGAACACCCAAACAGGTTTGGGTGTGTCTACCCTAAACAACCTCTAATAGGTGACTCGTTTACTCTGAGTAACCCAGTGAGATGTTGGGTAACAAACTCCAGAAAGATGATTTGGAAAGCTGATTAGTATTCAGGCTTTCTAGTTAAAATTTTTATCATCACAATATAGGATGGAAGCACTGTGGGCGGCCTATATCGATTCTGATCCTCTTTTCGATTAAAACAAACCTAACGTAAAATCTGTCAAGGGGCACAAAAAAGAAAGGAAAGGAAAAGGCCACGTATTTCATTCCCAGAGACTGCTCGAGCTTCCAAGCTCCTTCAGCCAAACATGGATTTCATACATATACATTACGTATATCATGCTTAAATTGGTCAGGATAGACCGGAACGAACGGAGTTAGGGTTCTAGAAATACTACCAGCACGCACATGGTGCATACGCAGTGACCATGCTGCACATGTATGAACATCCTCTGAAAAAGCCTCATACAAGGTAGACGGTAACGGGAATCGGACTCATTAGCTCCCGAATGCTAAGCAGATCGTGTCACCACTACGCTACCAGCTCGGTAAAAAGAAAGGTAGAAAGCACCTGTAACTTTAAAAGAGCCCTGACAGGCAAACATAAAACGGAAGAGTGATACGTCTTACAGTAAGCTCTACTCAAGAAGTTGCCCACGAAGCTAACCTAAAATCAACAAATAGAAATAAGCAATCTTCTTGGATCACAAATTAGGAACTGTGAACGATATGCCAAGAGTTCGAAGCAAATAATTTTACAATTTTACTTCACAACTTAAAGTTATAACAAAAAGTCTGGTGCCAAAAATTCAACAAACTGTAATTCATAATAAGACGTCAGAGACTTCAAGAAAAACAACACTTTAGATGAATAAAAGATTTAAGATAAAAACCGCCCAATGCGCACCCTCAACATTGCACCCACGTGAAACAGGAGCAGAAATTAACCCTTACAATAAAGACTGTACCGATTCTGTACCTCTATTACTTCCAGAAGCTCCTGAACGCAGAATATTCCAAAAATAGACTATTTTGAGCACATCCATTTCAGGTCTGAAAAGGTAGGAGTTGTTCTTGAGGATGGCCTTAGGGAATCTCTTAGTGAGGTTCCAAAAGACTTTAGACTGAGTGCTTGCGGGAATTTGGACTGGACAGGACAACCACAGAAGAGAACTAGCCGGTAGCTTTGAAATCCGAACGGTAGTCGGTTTAAAGAGATGACATTGTGGTAGTTCCCAAAATCATTCGATAATGAGGTACTATATTACCACCAAGAGCAGACTTACGGATTTGGTGTAAGAAGATCAGCTAGCATACGTGCCCAATTTGACTTTACTACCCAAGTACAAAAGTTACAATATAAGTTAGCAACAATATAACTGTACTCAAACAATGAGAAATATGACGGGTAACACTATCCCAAAGGTGAAAAAACTCTTAGGTCCCCTAAAATAGGGTTATACAAAATATACTGAGCGCAGGAAACATAAAAATAAAACACGTCCATTAGAAATTAAAAAAAATTGAAAATTCAGTATAGACTCGAAATAAATGCACTGTTCCAGGAGTCTGAGAACAACTTAAAATAAGCTCGTCTATGAAAAAATATCTAATCTACTTTTTCAAAGAATTGGAAGGAACATAATGCAAGGACCACTATTACTGCGAAATACCAGTTAGTAACGATGTAATAATAATACTACCTCTATAACTTAGTGTAACAGATTTTAAATTTGGACAAGGTTTGATTCTGGTGCGCAAGAAATTAGAACTATCTTAGTTTGGATGCTTCAGAAGTTTTACTCCTCTAAGCACCTCATGCAGTGCAATTCTGTTTAAATCTACCTCCTTCACTTTGAGAAAAGCTGCTACCAAAAGAAGAGCTTCCTAGCTGCCGGGATAGTAACAGAGTGTCAGAAAGCTCGAAATTCTTTGTAGAGAAGATTTCATTACCAGATGTAAAGGCGGTAAGTTTAAAAGGGTTTCTAGGTCAGATGTTTATTCTCAAATAGGCTAATTGTTAAACCGCCCTGTGTTTCAGTTAGTTTCCACCACAACAAACTCACGTACGTCACAATGAATTTAAGTATGGTTACGTATACCCAGTGGGTATTTGGACCTTAATCTAAATTTAAGTAGACCGCCTTTCCTCGCGAGAGCAGCGGCGTCTACTTGATACGATACATTCTGTGGATGGACTTTCGATCGCTGGGATTTACTAGATAGCGTCAGCCAGTAAAATTTGTATTCGATTCTGTATCAGCTATAGCGGATGTCAGAGTAAAACTAAAAATGTATGTGTCAATTAGCTTACAAGCACAGTCGATTCTTGCTAAACGAAGAGATAAGATGATAGCATGCTCTGGGTTTTGGTTTACTTGAAACATGGTTGGTATAATGAAAAAGGACGTTTATCTTATAGAAGTATCCCTTACAAGTTTGTGGTTGGATACAGAATAAGTTTAGATCTAGTCCAGAATTGTAATGCACGAAATGCTTAGAGGAGTAAAGTTTCTTACATAGAAATTAAGCGCTTTCTAAATTGGTGTTTTTTTTCGTTAATCTTCGCTAATCCATTCTTAGTAAATGCTGGGAATGTTTGAAATTATGAAATGAGTTTTTGTTTCGGTTAACATTTAGACCGATTTCAGCTTCTTCCTTGCGTAGATTAGGCATATCGCCTATTTTTCTTCAAATTTAATCCTCGAGATAACACCCCGTCTTGCCCTCGGTTGACTTGTTCTTCCTTCCATCGGTGCAAATTAAACAATAGGGGTTCAAGAAGTCTTTATCTATAATATAGGTTCTATCAACGCTTTCTATATTTTTGCTCTTACTTTTTCTCCTTATACGTGTTTTTTTTTTACGATATCTAGTGGGATTCGTCTTCCGTACAGAAAATCTGTGACGTCTTTGATCTACTCTCTGTCGGAAAGCTTATTTTTTAAGTTTATGTGGAGATTTTTGCTATACCTATCGTAATAACGCCTTGTTCGAAACACTCGGTATAGTTTGATTCCCTTCTCTATTTTTCTGTCAATATTTTTAATTGTCTTGTTTGTTCTGTTATTGGTTCAGATTTTTTTGGTCACTTATTGTGAAGATCGTTAGCAAAATTCCCATCTTTCAACTCTCTGCTGGTTCGCACAATTTTCTGTATTAGAACATTAAGTCCTGGAAATTATAAAGGCATTTGAATATATGGGTTTGAGAGATGGATACTGTTGCGCAATCTTGCTCAAAGCTTACTACTAAAGGGAAGCCGTTGACAAGAGAATCTCCACAGCAACCGACAGCCAGGAATCTCCGGGGGACACAAGAAGTGACATCTAGACTGATAGAATGCAACCGAAACCTTATCCAGCTAGCGAAAAAACGAAAAGTTGATATCCACAATCGGCATTTCACCATCAATGGTATTGAAGTGACTGATCGACAAGTGAAGAAAGGTCGATACAAGCCTTTTATGGAACATCAACCGGTGTGTGGAATTGCACATGAAACGGCGAGAGGGAAAATAAAAGCCATTCACTCGGCCAAAAACAAGAAAGTCTAAATTCTAACTCCATGACAACATTGAACAGGATACATTGCTGATGAAGATGGTTTACATCGTTCCGACCCCGTTACATAACAGTGACGCCACTGTTGTAGTTAATGCCGCCGTTGTAATATATTCAAGCAGTATCTCTACGGCTATGTTATTGAAAAATGCTGATATGTCTTTCTGTTTACGTTTAATCTTACATTATGGTGAAGAAACAATACTGCGCATCGTAACGTTTTACATTACTGTGAAGAAGCAAATGCAGTCGGCACGTAGCTTGTGCATAATTTGGTACGTAATGGTACGTAATCACAGTAAAACTAATTTTATCAGGGTTAAATTAATTTACATAAGTGTTATCGGAAAGAAAATATTCAGTTATTTTAGTTTTTTTATAATATAAAGATAAACAAATCTGAGTACATTAATCTGTACCGATATTGATTTTGTTGATGTAGGTCATGAATTCGAATTATTAGATTGTATGTAAAGATAGTTTACATTTTGCTAGTAGTTTTAAGATTCTTAATAAGCATTAGTTTTTTATCGGAAAGCTTTACGAACAACTGTTTATGTTCAAACTATTTCCAGTTGCATTCATGTTGAAGTTAAAACAATAATCATTTTGATTTATTGAATTTGTGAATATATTACAACTGTTGTTTCATTTAATGAGTTTACATATAGTTGTGGAGTTATATTCGACTTCTTCTACGGTTTGTGGATAAGAAAAGAGTTCTTAATTTATCATTGTACAGTAAATATTTTAACTTATATCCCCGCTGAGTCAGCAACCGGTGCAAAACTCCATTTTATATACGTTTATGCTGTTGTGCCTTAGTATTTTTAGTTTTTGTTTCGATGCAACCTTTTTTTTAATTATTTTTTTGTTAAATGAGGAGAAAGAAACACCTTTTGGTGTACTGTATATTGTAAGGCATACAACACCTTAAGGCACAATTTCTTTGAAAAAAATAAGGTATACTCAGAAACAATATAGTCCTCTTTAAATATATAGACATCTTAAACTAGTGAAGGTAAATGCTAGAGGGTGCAATAGGCCTCATGGCCGTGGTGCAGGGACCCATTATGGAACCACCTCTGAACAATAATAATAATGTCGAGGGTCAAAAGTCTTACTCGTGCACGGGTTATCATTGGGAATACCCTGTCAGAGTTGCATGTTTCTGTCAAGTCGTGAGGCAGCTACTTCAATTACACATATTTGTAACTATACATTAATGAGTGTACGTATTACTTGCGGATTGTCCAATTTACTGGACCTCATTTCGAGCTACTTTAAAAGTTCAAGTATAGTATCACTGGCTGGCCTTAAAATAAATGAAGGGCGGATTTATCTGTGTAGGATTTGGATGTCAGAATAAGCCTAAAATTTAAGTGCAATTTATTATTACCAACTTACCTTCCTTTGGTGTCAAATATTTGCAGTTATATTATAAAAGCCTATTATAAATGTATGGTGTATGTACTGTTCGGGATCGTAATTAAAACCAAACGAGAAAGGAAACTATCCTGTACTTTGAGTACAATCGCAACTGTGTGTATTTTGAATGAATTGTTTATTAGAAGTTTTACTTAACTATTTTAAGCAAACGCTATAGCGGAAGCTTATTAATTCGGTCACCAGATTTCTTACTCGTTCGCTCGGTTGTTCATCCATCATATTCTTGTTCGCGTTCTAACTTTGATGAGATTGAAATACGAGGGTGAAATGTTTACAGTACGTTCCTTATTATACAGAGTGTTTCAACAAACGTTCCGTTAATTTCTAGGGTAAATAGAGTATTAAAAATAACGTTAGTTTGGTTAATAAACAAGTGTCCGAAAATGCCTCCTTAAGTGTCTCCTGTAAAAGTGGCGCCAAAAATTCTTTTTTTATTATCTCTGAAACGGTTTAAGATACCTAAATGAAATTTGAACCACAAATACCTTTGATTAGGTCATGAAAGATAGTGTTGACGATTTGTTTATATTTTGTATAGGAGCGTCGCTAAAGGTGCTTATTTTGCCCCAAACTTTTTTTATGGGGATATTTTTAATTTTTGGGCAAAAATAGTACTTTTTAAACAATTTGCCACAAAAAGATACTCTTGTTGAAAGAAAAAAACTGGTTTTGGAGTTATTTCAGGTTTTAGCAAGTAATGCTTATCGAATTAATAAATTATTTTAAAATGAAACAATTAATTATTTTCATGCACAAGAACGAACTGCCTCAGGGAATAATGATTGTTTCAGAAACAACTATGAGGTAAAAATATTGTAAATTATTTAGAACTTAAAAAGGTTTTAATTGTATGACATTAACACAGAACATACAAAGGAAACAATTAAAAAACAACGAATAACACAAAACAAAAAAATTGAATAAGCAGGTACGGGTTTTAAATTAAATGTTCGAAATGTCCACCATTTTGACGAATACATAATCGTAAACGTTTTTCTAGTGAAAACATAATCCTTTGGAGTTGCCGTGCTTCCTGAATTAACATTCTTAAATTATTTTCAACTCTCGCTTCAATGGAATTTATTTCGCTTGAATATAATTTCTCTTTACCTAAACTCCACACATCAATCCAAGGGATCTAGGTCAGGGGTTCTTGGTGGCCAGTGAATAGGAGCATCAGCACCTCGACCAATCCAACGATTTGGAAAATGTTGGTTGAGCCATCTTCTATCTTGTCTACTAAAATGAGGTGGAGCACCATCATATTTCTTCGTAGATCAAGAGGCAAATATTCTAATAGCGGAAATAAACGATTATCAAAAAATTCATAGTAAACCTTACCATTTAAATTTCCATCAAAAGTATGGTATGCAACGAGGCGATTGCCTATTGAAACAGTCCATACATCCAACTTAAAGATATGTTGATAATGCGTTACACGTTTAACCTTTGGATTTTAGTCTGCCCAGAAGTGACTGTTATGACTATTAAACATACCTTGTCTAGTAAAGTTGATTCATTGGTGAAAAGCATCTTAGAGATCTTTGAAATTCAAATTAAACATGATTTCGGGAGTATGTTTAGAAGGTGTTTGAAAACCAATATCAGAGGGTGGAAAATAAGGGTTGAAATTCAGCCCGTTGCGAAGTTTGCTAGTGACTAATCAGTGGTATGTGTATTTAGCTGTGGATTTCTATTTACACTCAAGGTATCGTTTACACATCAATGGGAGTCCTTTACTATGGTTTGCACCTTTTTTTTATTTTGCTCCGATCGCCAGGGGCGGGTTTTGTTAGCACAAGGTACCTCAGTTCATGCTAACTTAAGTAGAATTTCTGCTTTTCAACTTTATGTTTGTAATAATTCCAATTAAAATATACCTATTTTACATTGTATCAGTCTTAATTTGCAGCATTTCTGGGTATTAGAAGTAATATTATTTTAAAATTGAAGTAGCTCTCTTACGACTTGACAGAAACATGCAACTCTGACAGGGTATTCTAATGATAACCGTGCACGAGTAAGACTTTTGGCCTCGACTCATACGACTTGGCTGTAGATTTCTATTTATACTCAATGTGTCGTTTACATATTAATGGGAGTCCTCTACTATGGTTTGCACCTTTTTTTTATTTTGCTCCGATTGCCAGGGGTGGGTTTTGTTAGCACAAGGTACCTCAGTTCATGCTAACTTAAGTAGAATTTCTGCTTTTCAACTTTATGTTTGTAATAATTCCAATTAAAATATACCTATTTTACATTGTATCAGTCTTAATTTGCAGCATTTCTGGGTATTAGAACTAATATTATTTTAAAATTGAAGTAGCTCTCTTACGACTTGACAGAAACATGGAACTCTGACAGGGTATTCCCAATGATAACCCGTGCATGAGTAAGACTTTTGACCCTCGACATTATTATTATTGTTCAGAGGTGGTTTCCTAACAGGTCCGGCACCACAGCCATGAGGCCTATTGCACCCTCTAGCATTTACCTTCACTAGCATAAGATGCCTATATCTTTAAAGAAGACTACATTGTTTCTAACTATACCTTATTTTTTCAAAGAAATTGTGTCTTAAGGTGTTGTATGCCGTACATGCAAACGTTTCTTTCTCCTCCTTTAACAAAAAATAATGAAAAAAAGGTTGCATCAAAACAAAACTAAAAATACTAAGGCACAACAGCCTTAAAACTACTAGCAAAAGTGTCAACTATCTTTACATACAATGTAATATGAAAAGAGAATTGTATTCTCAAGAAAATGTAATTCTCAAAAAGAAATCGCGATAAAATTTGATTTTAACAAAATTGTTAACATAAGCCCACCACTATGACTTAGCTTTCTTTGTGTTCAGAAACGAGAACGCCATGACAAGACCGCCGCCCGACCGGTTTCGTCATTGTTGTGACTCATCAGGAGCGGGCAGATCTGTCATGGTATATCTCGACTCTGAATGTTGATATGTGAGAGTTAAGAGTAGCGCCATCTATATCCTTCAGTATATACCTATTTTATACGAAAAGAGAATTTCTTGAGAATACAATTCTCTTTTCGTATACAATAGGTATATACCAGCTTGTGAGGTCCCATTGAAGGGGTACAGATGGCGCTACTCTTAACTTTCACATATCAACATCTTTTGTGGCCAACTTATATACGTTCAGAGTCGAGATATACCATGCGCGAACGATCTTCTTCATAAGGAAGAAGAGCTAGCCGCCTTCATGGACCACCACAACCTGGACAACCCGAAAATAGCAGGCTTCACGCTCCATCGCAGACAAGCTGACCGGAAGAGGCGGACGGACGGCCATCTACAACAAGAGTTCCATCAACCACCACCCACTGCCCACACAGAGGATGTATAGGATGGAAACCACCGCCATAGGAGTCATCACCAGCGGTCTCATCAGGATCATAGCCGTCAACAACCCACCGGGAGCCAAGATAGACGGACAGGAACTGGATGACCTCTTCCAGGACAACACCCCAACGATCGCAGGAGGGGACTTCAACGTGAAACACCCATCGTGGAACAGCAGGACCACCAACGAGCTGGGAAGAAAACTAGAAGACTACGTCGCCCCGAGAAACATCATCGCGGATGGACCAACCGAGCCAACCCACTTCCCATACCAGGAAGTATACCGACCGGACGTACTGGACATCCGCAACGTGAGGCTACATTACGTGATGGAGACGATAGAAGACCTCAGCTCCGGCCACAACCCGGTTCCACTCCAACTAGGCACCCCGGAAGCGCCTACACCCGCACAACAATCCAGGATTATCTGGAGAAGATACAAGGACATCATAGAAGGAAGGATCACATCGGTGCCGACCATCGACAACGTACAGCAGCTGAACTTCACCGTAGAGGACATCACGAGGACAATACTCCAAGCAACGGAATACGCCAGGCGCACCACGGAAGCACACCGAGGAAACACCTACGGACTACCTAGGGAGATCAGGGACCTGATCCGCGAGAAGAACAGGGCCAGGAGAACCTACCACAGGACGCAACACCCGGACGACCGGAGGGAGATGAACCGGATGCACCACAGTGTGAAGACAGCAGTCACGGACCACCGAAACTCGACATGGAAGGCCAAAGTGGAGTCCCTCGACACATAAGACGGATCTTACTAGAAGATGGTAAAATCCCTAAGGAAGGAAATACGTACTCGTCCCACCACTGCACGGAAGCAATGGACTCGTCTACACAGAAGCCGAAAAAACAGACGTGTTCACCGAGACCATCGAACTCCAATGCAGCCCGGTACAAGAAAACACCGACTAGCAGGACCACATCGCCGCAGTCCACCGCACCGTCAGCTCCAGCCTAGCAGAGGACACCGAGGACAACATCCGACCCACGACGCCTAGAGAAGTCCAAGGCATCGTCAAGAAGATGAAGCCCAGGAAAGCCCCGGGACCGGACTCCATTCCGAACAAGGTTCTGAAGCTCCTCCCACCGAAAGGCATCGCATACCTCACGGCCATCTACAACGCGGAGTTGAGACTCGGACACTTCCCAATCAGATGGAAAGAAGCGGACACCGTGATGATCCCGAAACCCGGAAAGAAACTCAGCCACCCTCAAAACTACCGCCCGATCAGTTTACTACGAACGATGGAAAAACTGCTACCCGACTGCAGGAAGAAATCGAAGAACTTAAGATCCTTTCCGACGAGCAGTTCGCCTTCCGTCCTCGCCACTCAACCACACAACAAGCGCTCCGAGTCGTGGAACACAATCGTACGTGGATTCAACTGGAAGAAGTTCATCGGAGGGACGTTTCCGGACATCTCCAAGGCTTTCGACAAGGTTTGGCACCACGGACGCCTCTTCAAGATGCTGGAATGCGGGATCTCGCTACCCATGGTAAAGATGATCCGGTCCTACCTCACCAGTCGATGCTTCAGGACGAAACTACTCCACTGCAGGTCGCTTCCCAGGAGAATCACCGCGGGAGTTCCTCAAGGTTCGATACTCGCCCCTACGCTTTTCAATCTTCATGTTTCAGATTTGCCGAAGACCGACGGAACCACCCTAGCTACCTACGCGGACGACACCGCAGTCTTCGTCCAGTCACAGCAACCACCAGGCGGGCATGATCCTACAACGAGCAGCGGACGACCTGGAGGGATGGTACTCCAAATGGCGCATCGGAATCAACCCCGAGAAAAGCACCGCGATCCTGTTCACCCGAAGACACATGAGACCCACGAGGAACATCTCCATGTTCGGTCAGGACATCCCATGGAGGGGTTCCGTGAAGTACTTGGAACTCATGGACAGAAAGCTCCGATGGAACCAGCACGTCGGCAGACAGAAGAGCCAAGGCCTACGGCATCATCAAGAAGATGTATCCGCTGATGGGGTGGAACAGCGTCCTAACGACCGACAACAAGATGCTGATCTACAAGTCGATCATCCGCCCGATGCTGACCTACGCCTGCGAAGCATGGGCATACGCCGCTCCCTCGACCATCAAGCGTCTTCAGACCATCCAGAACAAGTGTCTCCGGATCATCACCGACGCTCCTGGTACGTCAGGAACGACCGACTCCACAAGGACCTCAAGATGGCCACCCTAATGGACTTCATGAAAACCGCCGCAGCCAACCAGGAGATGGTACTAGCGGCCCATCCAAATCCCGTCATCGCGGGATTATGGAACTACAACGCCAACGATGTGACGAGGCACAAGAGGCCGAAGATCGTTCTGTGTTGAGTGAAATGAAATATTATACCATGTAGTTATATGCCTATTTGTTGTTACACATCTTAAGTTAGTATAAGTTACGTAGGAATGAAATGACATGTAGATACTATGTCCTGAATAAAGCAAGGTCCGATGAAGGTATAGGGGCGCATCTGCCCGGTATACCGTAGTCCTACAGATTAAGATGAAAAAAATGATATACCATGACAGATCGACCTGCTCCTGATGAGTCACAACAATGACGAAACCAGTCGGGCGGTGGTCTTGTCATGGCGTTCTCGCCTCTGAACACAAAGAAAGCTAAGTCATACTGGTGGGTTTGTGTTAACAATTTTGTTACTAATCAAATTTTACAATGTAATAATTCGAATTCATGACCTACACCAACAAAATCAATATTGGTACAGATTAATGTACTCAGATTTGTTTATCTTTATATTATAAAAACACTAAACTAACTGAATCTTTTCTTTCCGATACCACTTATGTAAATTAATTTAACCCTGATAAAATTAGTTTACTCTGACCTTCGCAAAACAATTTCGTCCACATAATAAACGTAATTTGCAAGAAGGGCACCGTACCTACAGTTTACACTTCCAAAATATGACCATAATTATACTACATTGAAACTTGATTGCTGTATTACTTACAAATTGTGCACGCGCTGCGTGCCGACTGCACTTGATTCACAGTAATTTAAAACGTTAAGATACGCAGTATTGTTTCTCCACCACAATGTAAGGTTAAACGTGAACAGAAAGATATGTCAGCATTTTTCAATAACATAGACGTAGAGATTCTGCTTGAATATATCACAACGGCGGCATTAACTACGATAGTGGCGTCACTACGATGCAACGAGTCGGAACGATGTAAACCATCTTCATCAGCAATGTATCCTGTTGTCATGGAGTTTTCTTGTTTTTGGCCATAAATATTCCCGCAGAGTGAATGGATTATATTTTCCTTTTCGCTATTTCATGTGCAATTCCACGCACTGGGTGAGGTTCCATAAAAGGCTTATATCGACCTTTCTTTGCCTTGTGGATCAATCACTTCAATACCCTTGATTGGTGAAACGCCGGTTGGACATACCAACTTTTCGTTGTTTTCCGTTGCTACGGAGATTCTCTTGTCAACAACTGTCCTCTAGTGGTAGAGTAATCAACTTTGAGCAAGATGGCGCAACAGTATCCACCTCTCCGATCCATTTATTCAAATTCCTGCTTCCTTTAAGAAAACTAAAAAATATGACCCTATTACAATTAAAATATATCTGTTTTACATTGTATCAGTCTTAATTTCGGTGTATTAGAACTAATATTGATTTTTCTTTACACGATACAATTATTTTGGGAATTTTTTTGTATTTATTTACTCGTATTGAGTTACCACATATACGTTTCAAGTTTTAAAGCATATCAAAGCCTGTGGTCTCCTCAACGCTGTTAATTGCTGCTGCGCTTCCAGTGCTTCCAGTCTGAGACTGAGCTGTTAATTTAGCTCTCTTGCCTTTTGAGACATTAGTTAGTTGTGTAGGATTTAGATACAGTATTGACGCGTGACAAAAATCCAAAAGTTAATTGTGGAGCCTAAACTACACGTTATTTGTATAACTTTGACTAATAGAGAAATTGAAATCACTGTTGATCAATCAAAGCAATTATATGTCCATAATAAGAGTATCAACATGTAGAAAGCGTAAACATTATGAAATATATATAATCGTTATAATAACAAAAGTATATTAGTGTAATTCCTAATGCATAAAACGTGAGCATAATTTGTACAAAAATTAATAAAAAACATAATTGTTTAAATCTATTTACAAGTATTTATGTAATAAATGTTTATGTAATATTTTGATTCTAACTGCACCTTTTCCGTTTATTTTTATTATGGAAGAGACAATATACAATTATTATGATGAAAAAAGTTAGTCTACCACGCATATTACAAACATACTGACCTTTCTTCACTTGATTCACTCTCTCTAGTCGATGTACCAGTATCACTTCCAAGTGACGACTCAATCTTTTTACTCTCCTTAGGCATTTTTAAACGATTTTCAATCTCTCCAAATTTCTTTTGATTTTCCGGCCGTTCAATTAAAATTTGTAACTGTTGTTTTAATAAGGTCGCCGTTTCTAAACTGTCACATCTATATGCGTGCACATGTAGAGGACATTTCGTAACGGGATTAAATAATAATAATATACACGATATAATATCATCCTGCTGATAAACACAGGTTATTGTATTATGTGGAATAAAATGCTTTATTGTTTCATTTTTTGGTTTTGAACTTTTGGAACCTTGTGTTACAATATTTTGTATAATCTTTAATCCTTTATGAGAGATTTGTAATGTAACTTTAAATGGTTCTACATCTTTTTCTCGATCAACTAAATGTTGAATTATAGGAAGTACGAATTCGGAACCTCGTAAACCTTTTGATTCTTTCGCGCCTAAAAACCATACGTAATAGGAAGACTTTTTTATGTCTTTTCGTAAGCGTAATGCCATTTTGACTGTTTGGGGTTACTAATTGGACATTTCTATGGCACTTTTTCTGAGCACATACTGTCTTGTGGAGATTCTTCACATGATGAGCCTGATTTTTGCTCCTGCAAAAAAAAAACGACTTTAATATAAGTTTAAAATTGACGCTTAAGATAGACATAACCTCATTTAACAATAGGAAATATTTGTTTTGCGGTACCGTTTACGTTTATGTTTTTCAGTAGGTGCCTACATAACCTCATTTTATAATTAATTTAATGTGAAACTAATTATGACATCTAGCAACACTGCTTGTGCATTTTATTGGTCTGATTACAGAAAACTTAACCTTAAAATTAAGACGGAAATACCGTCTTCAATACATTAAAAAGAAATAAAAAGAACAAAATGGTTGCATTCAATGAATCTTCCTCATTAGAAATCAAATTCTTCTCCGGAATTATTTACAGTTAAGCCTATCCTAAGTAATTGTGAGATTGAAATTTTGTTGTATATTAACATTTAACAGCTTGATTAGTGTAAAAGTAAATAACAGCATTCTGTATACATATATTTACTTATAACCTATATACCTACTTATTAATTACAATTTGCATATAATGGTAGTTAGGTTTTCAGCAATCACACAATCCCGAGTTGTTAATTGGGACAAAATTGATTTTTAATGTAAAAGTAGTTAAATAATAACAAATTTATAGGTTAGTTTGCTGGTAACAATGTTTCCGGTACTAAATTAATATTCAGTTATGAAGATTATTACATAACTTTAAAA
Organism: Vesta saturnalis; assembly: GCA_036346205.1. Lineage (NCBI taxonomy): Eukaryota > Metazoa > Arthropoda > Insecta > Coleoptera > Lampyridae > Vesta > Vesta saturnalis. Next base: position 2,542,720 of record JARFJB010000664.1, read on the forward strand.
ACAACACGTAGACTTCCTTTTACAAAGATATTAATTGTATAATTTTTAGTAAACGCAGAGATTGTGTGTATATGTGTCGATATAAAACGTTGACTACAAGTAAATGTACTTTTAATTGCATGTTCGTGGTTCAAATTCGTCTATACAATCAACTTGAACTATTTTGGCAACCACGCTTGTTATATAATCAAATATTCAAAATTACAAATTGAGGTTATGTCAGGTTATATATTTAAAATATAACCGTTTCGAAATTAAAAAAAAAATTTCACACATCTTTAGGGTTATGCATCAAACATATTTAACTCTACATCACGCAATAAACCGTGTCGATCTTGCATATTTAATTATAGTACAATAAACAATAAATAGAGCTGCACGAAAAGTATGTGAATGCCATGATTTTATGCAACTTATTCATAGCGTCGACATTTTATTGTTATATGAGAAATATTTATTTAAAAATTAATTTACTTCATTTTAAGATGTAGCGGCTTTCACCACACAGTTATTTGAAGTATTTCATCACGTTTATCACATACATTAAGGAAATAACCTTCAATGTATAATTAAATTATTTATTCTAAATTACCAGATATTATCTTGAATAACTACGAAAGGAATATTAAGCATTTATTTTTATTCTCCAGTACTGAAACAATGGTAATTGGTTGGTAAAAGTGTCGTAATTTTATTCAATATAGTAATTCATCTGTTTTCGTTAGATTTGACAAGCGTGTTAAATAATTTGGCCCATAACTTCAAATAGGAACTTCAACTTCATATTGAGACTATACAATTTCAAAGTGGCATTAATCAATTTTGAATTTGCATTAAATAATTTGCAACTGGCACTAAAATTGACATTAAACAATTTCATGTCTGCACTGAACAATTTCAAATTGTCGTTAATCAACTTCAAATTGGCAATAAATAATTTCACATTGGCATAAAGCAACACATTTATTTAAGTAATTGAAGAAAGAAAGTGATTATTATTTTGAGGTATAACAAGCCACATTACAAAACACTCATTGTGTTAGTTAACATTCATTTGATTTATATTAGCATGTATAATATTTTCCAATTGTTGTACTGGATACTCTGAGTCATGTTTAGGCGATTTTTTCTTTGGCATGGATTTGGGGTATGTGGACTACAACTTAGTAGTGGATGATGACTGGCAGATTCTTTCTCTAAGAAAATTGATGAAGAAGGTGCATTATCACTTATCAGGGTTACTGATGCCAGATACAGATTAAATGCACTTATTAAATATTGCCGAACAAACTTGTTTGTTTCTGCTTTCTTAAATGTTCCCCTTTTAACTTCATAGTGAATTAGATCCAAGGACTTGAGATTGTAAATAGTTAGGAAGTACTTATAGCTCGGTCAAAATAGACATTCAAGGTTACAATAATTCGCATAAAGCTGAACATTGATACGGATGTTGGGAACACCATTATAAATGTGAAAAGTCCCCATCGATCCCACATCTGCAAGAAAATGTATTCAAGGTCAAAGTTCGCAAATATGGGTTTTTTGCATTTTTTAGACAAACGGTAAGTTTATCACAAATATTGTAGATCATGGATTTATCTATAGGAATTATTCTTACACTTTTTTTGCCAAGAATCACTATTTCTGAGATATAGCGATTCAAAAAGTTGAAAAAGCTGTGTTCTCCATAATATGCACACGTTTCCACGCCACCTATGAGGTAGCGCGTTTTTTAACGTGGTTTCCCCAATACGCCTATTCCATGATCTATTGTGGTCCTGTTTAATTAAATAATATTGTATTAAATAAAAAATTGTACTATTGGAAATGATGAAAGCGGTGTGAATTATGAGTAATTGGGGAAAACTATTTGTCTGATTGATAATTTATATCTAATGGAACTTCAAGTATAATGTCTTCTTCTTCTTCTTCTTCTTCTTTCTGCTGGATACAAGTAAATTATTCTAACAGCGATACATCAGATGTCTCCTCGCTGAGACCGCAAGAATCACCTTCTGATAGCGATTCCACATTGGAGCATCACTAGGCCTCGACAACTGATACATGATAATGAACAAAAAATCAACCTTTTTGCAGCCGCACTTAGCAATACACCCCTTTTTGCAACTGCAAAAATGTGTTAAGGAGTTTTTCCGGTGCAGGTGGGAGTAAAGTCTGGATTGGTGCCAATGTATCGTCAATTAAGTTTCAACCCTAGTCTTCTGGGTCCAATTGATTACCAGGCCACACTTGAACTTGATAATATACCTGAAATAGATGTTGATGAGCAGAACCAGAGGTTGGGGGAAGACCAGCTAATTGCTCTCGTTTATTGTTACGAGTATTTTATACAAAAGATAAGTATCGAAACTTATCTAAGCAGGTAATTTTTTTTGGAGCTCCATATACAGAAAGAAGGAAACGAATTCAGTTGGTGATTACAGCTGAAAATTGCTGATGTCGTATTGCAGAACAACGTCGTCGAACTACAATAACACCTTCATTTTCTGTTATGAGTATTTGCAAGAAGTTCTTGTTGGCTTGTGGAATTGGTCAAAAATGACATCAGAAGATGAAAATGTTATTGTAGTTCGACGACGTTGTTCTGAGGCTCTAATATTTTTCTTACAATCGGTATAACCATGAAATACTACAGTCACTATATGGCGAAAATGTCTACGTACGTACTGAACGTATTTATCTAAAATAATGTTAAATGTTTCTTCGCGATCCCACCCAACGCGATGTAATAGATATCCTCCATCGATGATGTACGTAGCATTTAAGTTGTCAATATCAATGTATACTGTTTGAAAACAATCGTAAATGACTGACCTTGTGTTTTACGCATTCCAATATCATCGAACAGTGACAACGGGCAGGGAGCCAATTCATATTCGAAATATTTTTCAATTTCATCTTCGAATGCTGTAGTGCTACCCATAGTTAAAAGAGGGAGTACTTTATCAACGCGTTTTAATTTAATGTTATTAAACACCAGTCCTGTGATTTTAGACATGGAGGCAATCCCAACTTCACGAGATTTAGGACAGTTTTATGATCACCAACGACTACACTGGCCATGGATATAATTTTGTTAACCCCCGGAAAAGAATCATGTGATGAAAACCACTCTAGAAGTATTTGTATGTCTTTAGCATCTTTCTTTACTCGTGAATCACTTGCATCAACATGATGATCTATTCATTCTAACATTAGCGAGATCTTCCAATCCTTCACATACAGTATTCATTGCATGCATACCATAAACCCATTTACTTATGACACTCTCTTTCGTACTTTTCCCTCGAGCAATACCTCCATCTGTCTTCATAGATTTCTTTAATGACTGCTGTCTCACCATATCCTTTAAAGTTCCACAACTTAATTTATGTGAACGTCAAACAGTGAAAAATTCTTCTGTAGACCTTCGGTAAACACTAGGAATCATAAAGTTCTGTAATTGTAACTTATCTTGCAAATATAACTGCGCAGCCTTAGCATACGGAAAAAGTCCGGATGCGCTATTCAAATGATCTTGCCAATCTCCTATACGTTTAGGTCTTCTAAACTCCTTTGCAATTGACACCATATGAAAATATTGTATCCATAGTTTTTCGGTAGGTCCTCGTTCTTCATATTCTCTTAGCCTTTGATTAAACTGATTAAGTAAAGGTTCAGATATTTCATAATCATTGATAAGATTTGAATCCATGTCGTCATCAATACCAAGTGCTTTTGATATTATTATTGCTAAAGTAACCTAAGTAAAATGTATGCTCGAACAGCTCTCTCGTAATCATGATCATAGAGCATTTTTTCTAACGACCAAGATGCATAAATCAAAGAAAGTACTTCTTTCATAACGCTTCCTTGCATAAGATAACCAATTGTTCTAAAAAACAACATGAGTATATGAAATCCTTCGAGCCTGATTATGATCTTCGATAATTCAGACTCATTAGGAGCGGCTGATACGATTTTTCGAGCTTTTGTATATAGAGCCTGATCAAAAGTAATAATCATGGCCATAATGTTTGGCATTCACTAATGCTTAAAGTAAAGTCGTGCATATAGTATTGTAGTTTGTAACATCCATTATTTCGGATGTTACATTATTTAAGCAGATAGCTATTAAAGTCATTTGTTCACTGCTGTTCCTATTATTTTATTAACGTTGTCCCCATTACGTTATTTTCCTAAAGTAAATCAATTAATATTCAAAATTGGTGGTGGTCACTCTTACTTAACACAGATTTTTAGAATTTGGAACCACTGGTTACTGTTGGTAACATTGAATGTTATTTAATGAGTTTTTCAAAAAAATTTAGTGTTTAAAAAGTTGTTCAAGCCACGGTTTAATGCCTAGAAGAATTAAATAATTTCTGGATTTATTTCATCAATCGACGAAAGTCGGATTTATATTTGTTCATCAGTATAAGAAATGATTAATTGGTACTGTTTATTTCTACGCATTTTGTGGATATAAAAGGTTATTAAAAGCGTTCAGGTATGCCTCGCGTCCTTTTTTTTATGTTTAACACTTTCTTTACATTCAGCCATCACCACAGTTATATTGTAATTTAAGATTACATACTTTAAGGAAAACACTTTAAATAGTTCGATATCTAAACTTTGGTTACGAACATAAGTTTATCTCGGAATTTCTACTTTGTGAACCTCATGAAGGTAATGTATTCAAAGGAGTTACCCGTGTCTTATTTTGATAAATTATAGAGGTTCGACTTCCACTTCTACGTTTACTTTTACTTCTACTATTACTTTACTCTGGGGATAACTCAGACAACCATAAATGTGTTTTTACTTCGTTGAATAACTGCATACGCAATTGGATAGATTGCTAACTGCTTCTCACTTTTGGTGAAATGTCACTTTGACTGGAAAGTGCCTTAATTAATACTACTAAATATCACGAAGATCTGTAACCAACTCCGACAACAGGACGAATTCCAAAGCTAAGTTAAAATATAATTATATGCCGTTATGTGTGAATGCAAATACACTATAAAATTCTGTAAATGTACAGCTTGCCGTACCTTGTCATAGGTTCACTTAAAATAATTTCACTTTAAAATTTAATATAGTTATCTGCGTTAGTTTTAAAACAAAGTCAATATTACACCATTTCAATTTATTCATAGATATTATTTCTTTTTGTAAACATAGATTATCCACAGGTAAATGAGTTCATCGTCGAGCTCTATGTATTATTGTTGTGTTATTAACTATATAACGTTTAAATATTCGTCTCATTGGGAGACTGCTATTGTTTAACAAATTTATTATTTGGTTTTTATTATTGTACATTGTACAATACATTTAAATGTTTTGTTGGGTGGCCTGTGCATTTGAATTAGCAATGGCAGTTTCGATGTTAATATAAATCTAATTTAATTTAATTAGACCTTTAATTTAAATATTACCTTAGATATTCAGGTTCATAGATGATTTGACCTGTACGTTTAATGCTTCATTTCATTTCTTTATTATATTACAGTGAATTACTGTAGGTACTACCTTTTTAAGTTAAACAAAGAATAATTGCAACCTTTAGTTACTTTTGGGGTTTACATTATTTGAATAAAAGTTTTGGTACTATTTTGTCGATTATTGCTACCTATACAAAATGTGTGTATGTATGACCTTTCTTTTACAGGGAACCTATCAAACTACCTATCTCATTGTATAATCACGGCTCCGTCTTGTGAGTTACCTTTCCTGTTTCGAATTTTGAGGGAAGGGCTCTTCTTTTGTATTTTACTTAAAAACTAGTAGCGTCCAAATTCCTGTCCTTCGTTCTACCTTCTTTCCCTTTCTCTCTCTAACCTCAATGTACCCCACTCATCTAAGTGCCCTCTAGCTGCTAGTCGAGTTGCCCTTTTCCCTCCCCTTCCTATTCCTATTTCTTTTTTTTTTGCATACGTGCTCAACAGCTGTGCACGTTACAAATTCTGGCGCCCAACATGGGGCCCTGCTGTAATAAATTCTTACTTTAACATTGAGGTATGGGTTTCGATTACCTTATATTCGCTTTAGATTGTTTTTTTGCTGTCTCAGGTTTAATTTAAACTCATTTTCTCTGTCTTGTATCTATTACCTTTACATTTGTACTACCTAATTCTTGTCATGCATCATCATGTCGATCAATTGGAAGATGGATGTAAATCGCTTGTTTAAATTAGAACTGCAATATGAATTGATTTCCAGGGGGTTACCTAATGATGTGAGTGTTGAACTCCTTCGTAAAACTGTTCGCAATGCTCTGAAATTATACTGTAACAAATCTTTCTGTATTGTCGATCACCATATACCCTTCGAAGATGCTACGGCTTTGACTATTGTTCATCGTGAGCTTCAATTTTATCTTCTGAAGTGGCTTTCATGAGTTCAGCACGCCGTTGTGCATCATTACTTGAAGGTCATCGTAGATAAATCGTAAGCTCACAATAGTCAGTAGCATCTTCTTCAAAGTTATGGTGATCGACAATACAGAAAAATTTGTTACAGCCTAATTTCCGACCATTGCGAACAGTTTTACGAAGGAGTTCAACACTCACATCACTAAGTAATCCCCTGGATTGACAAAAGTGAGAAGCAGTTAGCAATCTATCCAACTGTGTATGCAGTTATTGAATGAGTAAAAACACATTTATGGTTATCTGAGTTACCCCCAGAGTAAAGTAATAGAAGTAAAATTAAACGTAGAAGTGGAACTCGAACCTCTGTAATTTTGACTATTAAGTGATTTAGTTTAGAAAAATAACATAATGAGGACAACGTTAAATAAGAAAATAATAGGAACATCTGTGAACAGATGACTTTAATAGCTATCTGCTTAAATATGTAATTTAAATCAAGATAACTGGGTGATGGCTGAAAGTAAATGTTAAACAAAAAGAGAGCACTGAACGTTTAAATAACCTATATCCTAAAATGCGTAGAAATAAATCATTTAAATTTTAGATAAACAATTTGATGAGAAATTCAGAAATTATTTGTTAAACAGGCATTAAAGCGTGCTAACATTTACATCCGGAAGTAGAAACTATCTTTTAAAATCGTAAAATAATTACAATGTACAGTGGTTCATTCTAAAACTTTTAAGTAAGAGACCATAAATTTCTTTAGGACATTAAATAATTGAATTATAAGAAACTAATGAACAACGACAGATGACTTTAATAGCTATCTGCTTAAATAATGTAATATCAAAATGAGGTTTGAGTTACTAGCTGGTTGATGAATAAATGGCTTAAAATGAAATTTTAGATTTTGAAAAATTCAGATTATTTGTTAAACGTTAATTTGTAATATTCACCGGGTACTATCTTTTGTAAAGATACTGTTGCTTCATTCCATAAGCAAAATCTTGGACATTTATTTTACTGGTACCTACTGCACCATCAGTTTTGATGACTGATTGAAAAGCGTTTGACGCGAAATCTTTTGCTGAAAGGCCTTCTTTATTCGTGGTGGCTTAGTAAACTGAACTTTGGAATAACAATTTGAATGATACATTATGAACGTTTTGACCCAATGTCAAGATAACAAATAGTTGTAACATTGAATTAAAGTCCTCTGGCTGTAACACGGGACGATAAAACTTGTCTGACTAAATATCATTATGATATACACGATTTGAAAATTTTTAAATTTTATTTTTCAGAATAACTCGCTCCAAAAAATAAGTAAGTGGCTCTGGAATTTCACTGTTAACATCTTCAAAAATACGACCTGGCGGGGGGTAATTAGAATTAACGAATATTGCAAATTGAATATCTTTTGGAATGATTGGTGCCGCAGCTTCCAGGATCCTAAATCGTTCTTTCTCATTTGAAATTTTTTTTTTCGTACCAAGCTTGGTTAAGAATATCATGGTGATTATAAATAAAACATATAAATGTTAATATTCTTAATTTTTCAGTTACAATAATTTTATCGCCATACCTCAACTTTAATCGTATCTGAATGGTTCTGTTGTCTGAAGCTGAATTTTTGCAAATACTTTTTTAATTCGTCTAATGCAAACTGACAATCATCGCTATTATCAATGTATGTACATAGATATTTCTTCCATTGCAAGATTCGTATCTTTACATTGACAACAACCGACTTTACTCCCAGTGGTCGGTCTCAAGAAGGAATTGTAACAATCACTATGATACTTAGCCTTAGCAGCAACTAAATGATATTCAAACCCAATTGGAACATTAATAACTCTTGCTAGATCATCAGAACGAGTCTGAGCTACTTTCAGAATAGATTCATTGAATGAATGTGAAGTTACTTTACAAATCTTAAGCCGAGAATTCAGTACTTTTTTCTTTTCATACTCTTCATTCAATTTATTGAGCAAAATAAGCAACATGGTTTAAAACAAAAAGCTGATTCAGATTCGCGTGCTCTAGTACGAGGAGGACTTATTTTAGATGTACGGGCTTGCTCTTCTTCGTGTTATCTTTTAACTGCAGCAATAGTACTCTTTCGAGTGTACTTTTTACGACACTGCACATGAATTTGTAACAAACTTTTTATGTTATGTTGTAATTTGCAATAATGTAGGCAACTTCGTTCATTTTCGTGTCATGTAAATTGCATACCTTAGTGGCTGAAAGCATGCATTAAAATTATTCTAATTTCGTACGCATATCGTTCGAGTTCCAGACAGGTCATGCGCAAGGATTTCATTTGCATCGTTTTGTAGATGATTAAAAGCAAAAACAGCATCCATTTTTCTCTCTTAAAAATGTTGTTGAAAAGTGCTGTATAGTTTTACAGTAAGTGCAATTTGAACCTATTTTGCATTGTTTGAGATGTTTACCTTTTTTAGGCACTTTTATTTTTACGGTAACTTTTCCTTTTTGCGTATTTTCATTGTACAACTAAGTTTACCGTTATTTGTACGCTATACGTTTCAATGGATCGGGATGACGCAGTAATAGTTTGTTGCTATGCAGAAGAATTATAAATATATGGTACCTTAACCCGTTTAAATCAACCCAGTTTGGCTGCTTTCAAAAGGAATTTACATATTTGGGATTAATAAGTATCAAAACCCTGTTAAATTTTCATTTCAATAACAGTGGCAACCAAAATGTAAAAGTACTGCAGGTGTTTCATTTCTAAGCATTAATTCATAATGAATTTTTATGTTAATTCCAGTTTACTAACATTAGTATTTAGTTTTTTTCTACTTTATAACTTGATTTGAAGTTATACATAATAAACCTTGTTATTGTTTTTTTTTTTAGTTTTAAATTTATTACGTTTAAGGTTTACTTGTTTTCCATAAAATAAGTTGGCGTCCGACATATTTTAACATTTATTTACAGGTTGAAGCTACATCAATGTTGGAAAGCGAACATATCTAACCACACATTTTTTAAATTAAAGCAAATCAAAATTTTAGGAACCCGGCACATTTAATCCCCGACTGACTAAAAGGCTCAACATCTTCTAGTTGACATTAGAGGTATAAATAATATTTGGAGTGAATTAATAACCCCAACACATCCTTATTTCATCATCCTTTTTTAAATATTACAAATTTTCACAAATTTCTGATCAGTAACAACTTCACTTTCAGTCAAAGGTTTACTACAAATGAAGCAAAATTGCGACATTTTATTTTAAAAACGGCACAAACTTTGTTAGGAAATACTAGTAACAGCCACGCGTTTTCACTGCGAAGGAATGTTCAAGACTAATAGTACGTGCGTTGCCACGCGGACAATTGGATGGCAGATAGATGTGGCTCAAGGGTACACGGGCATGTAAAATGAGGGACTGGGTTTCTTTTGTGTTTATATTCTCAGAATCGTACCATTTATACGTATAAGCTACACAGACCAATAGTTTTACTTGTATGGTGGGTTCAGTGATGTAGGTAGGCGGCGTACTCGTGCATATTATGCAGAACACTTTTTCAACTCTTTGAATCTCTATATCTCAGAAACGGCAATTGTTAGCAAAAAAAGTGCAAGAACCATTTTTGTAGATAATTGTATGGTCTACAATTTTTGTTGGACCTATTTTTATGATAACTTACCGTTTAGCTGAAAATAAAAAAAACACCATATTTGCGAACTTTGACCTTGAATAAGTTTTGTTGCAGATATGTGATCTATGAGGACTTTTCACATTTCGTTTATGATGGTGTTTCCAACATTCGTACCAATTTTCAGCTTTATGCGAATTATTGTGAGCTTACCCCTATTCTTTGAGCTACTTTGACCGGATTACTACTCGATCTTTTCGGAATAAAATACCGTCGGCTAGAGTATAGTAATTTTCACGAGTCAGAGCAGTTGCGGCAGTAATATTAGTACTGTCAGAGGGCGCCGATATCAGATTGATAACTGTCAAATCTCAGCTTCAGGGGTTATGTTTATTTTATCACAATAATAAACATGTGTTATAATAAAATATGTGTTAAGCCAAATGTTTAATATCAGAAATGCTTGACAACACCGGACAGAATTTCCAACCTAAGTCAGTTGTACCTGCATCCTCTCGTGCACAATAGGCGGGTTCTAAAGGTGGTAATGAAACAAAGTTAGTTATGACGCAACTGCTCTGACTCGTGAAAATTGGTATATAATCCGATTCATTCGAATTGTAGGTATCAATTATATTTTTAATTGATCCTCTTCCTCTCTCTCGTTCTTTATTGCCTGAGAAATAATTTTGTTACTCGAAATATGAAGAATTGCTTCGTGGCGTAGATTGTTGACTTTCTCTCCGATTGCTTCGGTAAAGAACATTTAGCCAGAATAATAGCACGCGACATGCAGTCCACGTTTTGGTTATCTTTCCCTTTCTTGAATTGAGCAGTGTAATCGAACCCTGACAAAAACAAGGCGTAGCGCAGGAATTGTCACGTAGTCGTGATTTTATCGATTATTCGTCGTTAGTTTCGAAATTATAAGTTATTCATCAATACCGGACTTCTGAAATGTAGTATAAGTTCACGCAATTGAACTTGATAACGCATCATTTTTTTGGGAAGCTTTTACGTATTTGGAAAGTATTCGAAATTCTTACAAATGGTAGTCGCATTTAGAATCTTTATTCTGAAAACGAAATATAATTTTTGGTTTTCTTATCAAGTTTAGATGGAAGTTTGAATTAAGGTTTGGTTTACGTATTGGCCCGAGATGCAGTAAATTCCCATTTACTAAGTTCGTTGAGAATTAAGTAGTTTCTTTGTAAATAATAGTTGCTCGTATTTTGTAAATTTTGTCAATCACAATAAGAACTGTCGTTGAAATTACGCCGCTGCAAAATTACATATCATATTAAAATTGTTACTTTGTATTCAAATATAGTGTAGAAAGCATATATCGCAGTTTTTGAAATGTTTTAGACGACAGGTTGGTGAGAGTTTTCGATAAAATTTTTGGTCTTAAACAAAGAGTTTCGCTTTTAGATACGAGGCGTTAAGGGCTAGCGTCGTAATGAAACTTACAGGATATTGATTACATAGACATATACATACATATATCGATTACTTTGATAGCACACATTTGTTGTGAAGTATTCTTTAGTGATGCAATTTTCCCGTCGACTTTCGAGTTTAGTTCCTTTTAAGTAATCATTTTTAGGATTTGTTAAGAGGAAGGGAAATAAGAGTTCAATGTGGCGGTGAGTTATGCACGAGAGGGATTCTAAGTGTAGACGAAGATGCGTTAATAAGTTACCGTTACCACTGCTGGTGAATTATGGCGGAACGGCGTTCCTTTGAATCCATGTTAAAAGAACTTCCGTGAGTAAGGGCAGTTTTCCCCTAGCAACCCTTTGAAGGGATTTTATTGTGTCGTTCAACCAATACGTGATTGATTAATCGTTAAGTGCACCTTATCAAAAGGGGCTTGTCGAGGATCCAAGAAGAAAGTGTTGAGCGTTAATTCTAGTACTCTCCCTGTACTATGGAGTAGTTATGGCTTTTATGCGCAAGAAACCAAACGTCCGTTCCTAATTTCCAGGCATTAAGTTCATAGCTCCTCGGTAACGAAAAACTCTTTGTACATACTTAAGCTTTTTGTGTTGTTAAAGAAAGTGTCATTAGTAGTAGGTCATTAGTACAGTGAAGTTAATGAGTAACGTGTAAATATAGACAGCAGTGTACCGTACGACCAATTGAGATATTAATCATCCACGATTCAGACATTGAATCGATGCACCGTTTTCCTTCTCGAGGTGTACCATACTGGGAGATTCGAGCGTAGTTACAACGTCGATCACATTGCCGAAGCCGATGCAGCGTTCATCCTCTGGGTTTCCACCAGGTGGCTGAATAACGAAAGGGGGTAAATTAAAAGAGACAATTGATGCAAAGGCTGATCAATTTAAGATAACCATATCCGTTCATATTGCTGCTGTATGTTGCCAATTTTTAATAAAGTATTGTGTGTTTTTTGTATGTGCTAACGGTTGAATACGCTGTCCTGTAGGATCAATTCCTTTAAGGTTCTCCCATTTAAAGTTTAAGGCAAGCGCATTCATCTGTGTTATAATCCAAATTTATATTTTTTTGTTGTTTTTTATTTGTTGTATTGACCATTTTGTACCAAAATTTTATGCGACGTTAAAAAGGGGAACGCAAATTATTTGATTTAACCATTTGTGATCTTGGCATACGAGTAATATGTACAGCAATTTAGTAAAGGCAAGATCTTGGCATACGAGTAATATGTACAGCAATTTAGTAAAGGCAAACGTTGAAACTAGCTAGTATCACTTCCTTTTTAGTAAACGAAGTAATTTAATTTGCTTGGAAAACCTATGTAACGATTGTTTCGGTATCTCCGAGGTGGTTTATTTATAACACATATCTACAGGTTAACGAACTTGTTGTTTTTTAAAGTGAATCCAGCTGTGAACCCCATTTCTTATACAGCACATTATATGTGTTTGTTTTGTTATTTAGATAAGATAATCGAATTAGCGTCAATATTTTTTTTGTTTGTTTTGAGTAAAGTAGTTATGTTCGAAAGATTAACAATTGATTATTTTGATAATAGCGTAACATTTAACGAAAAATGTGTTGATGCACTTTATTTTATGATTTTGAGTATATTTTGCAGCTAATTGATTGATATAAGTTCAAATGTTTGTGAAAATTGATTTAAAGTGTTTGCTTTTCTTTGAATTATAATTTCATGGAAAGTTAGATTAATTAAGTGGAGTATCGTAACGACGAATTTATTGTTTCTTTGTAATCAGATTAGTGACTGATTTTGTGGCACATAATTGTTTAAGATAAACGTGCCAAGATCTGCAGGTCCTAGGATCGCCTGTGATTACGTGCAAAGGTCAACGAGTTATTTGGGTATTTAGACGAGTTGTGAACCTTCGTAATCAGGCATTTCAACTCCGATTGTGTAATTTCAAATACTCTGGCGCCCTTTCCGGTTTTATGTGAACCCCAACCCCTTGTATGACTTATTTATGGCAAGCTTTCCTACTGTGCGCAAAATTAAGTAACACCACACCCACTCCCAACCATTGAGCAGTTGAGAAAACCCTCAATTTTACCTGTTACCTCGTGCTACTGCCACTTTATACCGTAACAGAAGTTAGCGTACATCATTTGTGGAAGAGATTTGTGTGGATGAAATATTCTAGTAAGAGATTGGTTGTCTGTGATGAAAGTAAACTGTTTTCCATACAAATAGTCGTAGAAACGTGTTCGTAAAAACAACAGCAAGTGCTTCCCAATCTAATTCGCTGTACTTTTGTTCAAAAGGTGTAAGAGATGTTATTTACAGTGTGGCTAAATACAGTTGCTATTCCGTAAGGACTCGCTTCAGTAGTGAGCATAACAGTCAGGCACGGGTCGAACGGTGTGAGTACCTTATCACTACACTTGATAGACTTCAGGTTGAGGAACGCTACTTCATATTGAGCTGTCCAGATTTAGCGTTGATTTTTCCTTAACACATTGCCTAAAGGATATGAAATAGTGAACAAATCAGGAACAAATTTCGAATAATACGTAATAAGACCAACAAAATTTCTCACTTCATTTGCATTTGACGGTCTTCGCATTTCTTGAATAGCACGAACTTTATTTTGTTCGATAACCAGAATAGTCGATTTTTTGAGAAAACATGAACATTTTAATTTATTCACATGTAAATCGTAATCAGACAGCCTTTTAAGCATGCTAATAAATTAGTTGAGCATTCTTGGATTGTGGTACCATGAATTACTATGTCATCGACATAAGATTCAACTTTTTACAAACCTTATAGAATCTGGCACAATATTCTATAGAAGACGATGCATAGATACCTTTGAGATTTTTTCGTCGAGCATACAGAGATGTTTTTCAACCCCCCTCAAGCTATGTAAGACGACGTCTATTCTGCGTATTGTGTGGTTAGCTTGTACTAGCTTCTCGTTCACCCCCCACTTGTAATTACACAGAGACGAACGCTTCCTTCAGTTTTAGGAAGACAGATAGAGGCGGTTCCCAGTCTCTGATAGCTACAGGCGAAATTATGCTTAGAACTTCTAATGTCTACTTTTTGCTGAAGCGCGTACGATACCGAGTGTGTTTTTTTTGTAAATATTGCTTTAATATTCGCAGGTAATTGCAAACCTACTTGGCAATTTGGCACACAACCAATTTTCGAAAAATATCATCCACGGATGTGATCTGATGAGTTGAATTAGACAAAATAATTACTCAGACTTCTTCTGTCGATATGATTTGGTTCAATATTTAGACAACGCATCCACTGTCGTCCAAGACAATATGTAAATCACAGATGATCTCCTTGTCTTCATATTAGGCACACACGGAAGCTGTCCCTAACGATATTATAATGTTTCCCGAGTAGGATCTGAAAACTAAACAAACAAAATACACCCACGTACCACACAAAATTAAAAAACACCGAACGCGTTTCGATAGCTACGCTATCATCATCAGCGGTCGACTAGGGTGGGCTAAAGAAAATTTCTAACATATATACCATTAGCGAGTAACGCTTCGTTGCTAATCTGGTGAAAGTGAATGTTATGAAAGTTGAATGAGTTCTGAGTAGCCTAAAGGTTCTTGATCATCATTATTCATTAGAATTTAATGAGATAGAGGCAAATGACAGTCTCGCGTTCCTTGATACTCTGATAACAAGAAATGGTAGTAAACTAGATATAGATATTTATCGTAAGGAAACTAGTACTAAAAGATTCATAACCAATGACTCAAATCACTGTAGACAGCATAAACTCGCGGCTTTTAACTTTTTGGTTCATCGATTGCTTAATTTTCCTCTTTCAGTTCAAAATTATAATAAAGAATTGCGCACTATTAAAGGAATTGCTGCATACAATGGGTTTTCAGATGAAGTGGTTATGAATATAGTTAGGAAACAAACACACAGGATAGGTCGGGAATTTATAAGATTAATTGTAAAAATTGTGAACAAATATATATGGGGCAAACTAAACGACGTATTAAAATTCGCTTTAAAGAACATTTAGCTCATATAAAATACAAACATTGGGACAAGTCTGCCGTAGCCCTACATATGTTTGATAAGAATCATGTGATAGATGAGGTACCATTAATCAAACGTGTTAGTAGTAAGCACGAACTTGATTGTTATGAAAGTTTAGAGATCTTCAAAAACAAACAAATTCTAATGAATAATGATGATCAAGGACCTTTAGGCTACTCAGAACTCATTAAACTTTCATAACTTTCACTTTTACCAGATTAGCAACGAAGCGTTACTCGCTGATGGTATATATGTTAGAAATTTTCTTTAGTCCACCCTAGTCGACCGCTGATTATGATAGCGTAGCTATCGAAACGCGTTCGGTGTTTTTTAATTTTGTGTGGTACGTGGGTGTATTTTGTTTGTTACAGATCCAGACAGAAGAGGAAACTTGGCACCCCAATCTACTTTAAATGTTTGTGGTGCATTATTCAGAAGAACAGTGATCAGGTATTTATCAGTATCGTTGTCAACTTCGTATAAATCAAAGGTTTCGTAGCTTTCTGGCATTGAGTCGATTTTACGCATTCCATAAGTAAGTTCCCCTGCAGGCATTATTTGGCACCGTTCATTTGGTCATTATGAATTGAATTGGTCTTACTAATTTAATTTTGTTTTAATAGGCTCGAAATGCATACTTGTGTCCGAGCGCATTACATCTTAGGTTTTGTAGACAAGTAGAATTATTTTCCACATCGAAAACTTAAACCCTTGAAGTTGATTTGAATTTAACCTCTAGAGGTAGAAGACTCACGTAACCTTGATTATTGTCTGGAAACTAAGTGGTTAGATTTTTTATGCATATCCAGGGGCTCGAATTGTGAACTCGTGCTCCTTACTACCTCTGTCAGTTCCTTGCATTCGATTCTTGATGCTTTAAGTGCATTTGTTTTCTGAACCATTCGATTGAAAGTTGTCACAATGGATTGTTGCAACTGCTCTCGAATCCAGTTATCCTTCAGACCCCTTCTAAACTGGAAAAGAAGAAATGTGTCTACAATTGTTATTTTTTTATTATACGTGCATGTCGATATCTGCTATATCTCGTTGTTTCTCGTGTTTTTGATGGAGTTTGAGGAAATAGTAACGCTTTTAAATTGTTGCATATTACCAGAAGTTCCATTATTGTCATTACCGAGAGTTGCATGCGCCAGACTAACTTTTCATCCTTTTCCAGCCTTTCCCTTATGATAGTTAGTGCCTTATCTGTGGGCAGATTTGTAAATAGGCTCGCGATGTCGAAGCTTACCAGTATTTCTGGGAGTTTGGTTGGAAGTTTCTGATCGTTTCCACGAAGTGCTGCGTATTCTTGACTGTAGACTAGATTTTCCTCGATAAGGGTGTGATGATGCCTAGCAGATAGTGTGCTAATGGGTGACAAGATGAATTTCTCGAGCTTACAACTGGTCTCAGAGCAATTCCTCCCTTATGGATCCTTGGTCTAGTTCTCTGGTAATCGGAGAACTCTACCTTGTGTTTTGCCAGCGTCTGGTATATTCATCTTTCGATTGATGGTGTGGGATCCATCGATCGAAAGACGAATATACCAATCAAAGTAGTGTGGAAATGAAACCCATATGGATTCCAATAATACGCGAAGAGCTTACGCGCGATACACCTATGCAATAGGTTACGTCGCAATATGCGCAATAAACTGCTACGCAACCACCAAAAAGTGTAATATATATATATATATATATATATATATATATATATCTTCTTTTGAAGAACGGCTCCTGGCGCCCTTATCTTTTCCGGAATTTTCTTTTTTTCTCCGCTTCCCGTTTCTGCACATAACAAACGACTTTATTGCTTAACGCAAAAATAATGAGCGCTCTTAAACTTACTTCTTTTGTTCATTAGCAACATTGAAATATTAGGATAACCAAATAACCGTTACACGACTTTCATAATTGTGGTTTAGTTACACTAACCTGTGTGCAAACTCTGAACGCCTTGTAGTAATAAATTTAGATTAATAACAAATGGTAATCGTAAATATAAGTATAAAATAATCATTTATGCACTAAACGGTATAAATTAGCCAACAAAAGAAAATCACTAAATAATTACCCAAAAGTGTGACGCAAGAATACTCAAGATAATTCATTATGATGCTGAGAAAATGAGTAGCATTCAGTAATTTAGCACAAATTACTATCAAAGCAACATTTAACTATTATATAATAATAATCGAGGCTATTTCTAGTAAATTATAAGTTTAATTGTACCCTAATGAACACATTTATTAGGACCAATAAACAAAAATTAGGTTAAATGAGAAAACCGTGATTGTTTAATAACATCCTATTGTATTTGTACAAAAATCTGAATTTTTGCAATTTACTATAATGAAGGTAAAAAAATTCTTCTAATTAGTGACAGTCTAAATCCGTGGGGATAATCAAACGCTGATAATAACCAGCAATTTCTGTCCGAAGGTGAAATATTAATGACATAATTAGCAGTGACGATAGAATTAAACAATTTAATAACATTACTTGTTTATTTTATTAAAAAAAGAATCCTTGAAATAATCAAAATTAATTTTATATCATATGAGGTGCCGTTTATCAACAGCCCCTGAACAATACAAAGAATCTCATTGAAACAAAATTGAAATGTCTTTTTCCTATTTACTTTTTTTTACTATTTTAGTCATTGTCCTCGATACAACGCACCCATCAAGTTCCACAACCGCCTCTCACATAATGAGCAATAGGCCATGGTCGTGAACGAACTTATTTAATATTCACAGTCTCCTTCACCAAATGCTTATTACATCACCAAACAGAATTCTTTCTTCTTCATTAAAATTTCCATCATAACTCTTTTCATCTGCATTTCTCTTTTCTTATTAACACAAATAATGTGCCTACGGACTTTCTTTTCGGTACCAAAGGTGCGTCAGATGCGAAAACTACTAACATAGAATGCGTTTGTCAAATGAAATTTTTTGTCCTCTATAAAGACCGCAAATAGGACGTGTATTTTAAACGCTGTTGATCATCATTAAACGTAAGTTCTTTATACACCCGATACAATGAAAGTTCCGGTTTTGTTGTTTTTGTCAGCACGAGTAAATGGCATAAAAATTGCGACGTAATTAAATATACATTTTGGTTTTAATTTAATTTCATTTGGGTGAAGTAAACTATGGGTTGATACATCTTCTTGTTAATGCGCAACAAGTCCAATTTCAACAAATTATAAATATACCTAGTTATTATATCTCTTTATCTTTTAATGTGTTGTTAAAGTACTACTAATGTCTGGATAGTATATTGAAATAAAGGAGCTGTATAGCGGCAAGTTCTATACAGGACTAAATTATTAATTTCCATTTGGTAATCCAACCCCTATGGAATAAGGGATTTACGTTTTAGTGTCCTACAGCTCTCCTTGGTAACCGTGGAAATAGCTTCATCCACCACACTCTGGTGTGTTTAACGCGGTGTGTGGTGTCTTCACCTGATCATATCTAGGTCCTATAGGTAAAAAACAACCCGACGTAACTTGCTCTTGATAATTATTACCCTTAATTCAATTTAAATATGCGTATGTGCTAAAATTCTTTAAAATCCGAGTACCCTGTAGATATTTACGCAGGTCACTGAGTACACCCTTTAGAAAAGTAAACTATTTACCGCCACTCTCACGCTAAGGCATTTACGTTCACAAAACCTCTTAACGATTTGACGGTTTCCCAGTTACCGTTCTTGTTACAGAAAGTATGCATAATTAATATTCTCTCTCTGGGTGTGTATTCGCTGACAAACAAATCATTACTATACCGATTTAAAAACAGTAAATCCTCAACTATTTACTTAACGCGTATAATTCTCCTGCTTCAGGTAGATTCAATATTGCTCGCTATGCATGATAATTAACGTCATTCTGCACCCCGTACTTGGTATCATTCATTATTTTATATTGAGTCTTCCAGTGAAAAATTAGGTACGTGACCAGTGTTAACATAATATAGTGTAACCTTCAACTTGATTAAATTTTAAGGTTACTGTAAACAAACACAAAAACAAATTAAAATTTAATTACCTACCTAATTTATGTTTACAATGTTGCCTACTATTACTTAAGAACGGAACTGAAAATATTAATTAAAATAACCTAAAAATTTAAAATAAAGCACAAAAATGAACAAAACTAAAGTCATCCCACATCCAAACAATAATCGATTGCTAACTACCACACTGTGCAGTATGAGCTCTTATGAATTAAAAGTCTTTTATA